>OZ018329.1:45461802-45903404 GCA_963969495.1 Ceratothoa steindachneri
GATACGCTAGAGGTGGATTAGTTCGTGAAGATCGATCCATCGGCTAGACAAGAAGATTATTAGAAGTCGATTCGCCAGAAGAAAGATTAGTTCGTAAAGATCGATCCTTCAGCCATACAAGACTATTTCCGTGAGAAACGATAGGATCAGATTGAGAAAATCGATCCCCCCTTTCAGGGCCGTATTAACCTAATTAGTCAAGTTTTATATCGGTGCCATACCGAAGAAGCCTTTTCCGTCTGCAAAGAAGCCCGACTGAAGAAAAGCAAAGCCGCTCACATTCGAGTGATTCTCACATCTCAAGCACCGTAAGAGTGAGAGGAGAAGAACCCTGCCCCAACGAGCTCCCGTTCTTTAATTACGTTGAAGAATCATCCCCCGGCACAGGCGACAAGCAATCCCTCCTCGAAAATTTCAACCAGCGGCCACACAACTTCAAAGCGAGAGATAAGTCCTCCAGCGACATCCGGCAATCCCTAATACCTACCTGTAAGTTAACAATAACATTTATATCTCTATTGCGATAGTAGAAGTTTAGTACGTCCCACGTTTTAAAGGAGAGTAGAAACCATTATTCTTGAACCTAGGTCATATGTGTTTGTAGATGACAGTACATTAATTTAATGTTTTATGCTAAACAAATAGGGTCGTGATAAAAATACTAATTGGCAATTGGTTTGTTTATTGGAAGCCTACTTGTTTATATTTTGTCATTGAAAAATCTTTGAGGCCAAATATAGAAATGCTTTTACTGTTGGTTTGTAATATTTAATTTAAAATACATGTTTATTTTTGGTAGATTCTGGTGTTTCCTCTTATCCTTATGTGTTTAAAAATAGCTCTTCCTTAAGGACTAAACCACTAAAATAGCACTCTTAGAACAAAGCCTACTTCATCATAGAAGTAACTCACGCCCCTTAAAGCATACCGCTACTAAAAGGGTGTCAAAGCGTAGAGTGATCAAAGCCAAGGGTCATTCTACGACATATTATAAAAGTGGTGTCAGGTCTAGAGGTTTTATATTAGAAAGAACCCAGCAGTGTCTATTTAAGGAAGAGCTAACACATAAAAGGAACACCAGGAATAATAGAATATTTGACGAGTGGGAAATTGGTAAAGTTAGAGGGGGATACCATCTAAAGGTAATTGTTAGGCCAAGTGGTAAGTTTCGGTGGTGGAATAGGTAAGGCTTGATTAAAAACAAGGTAGATGACTGACATAAGCGCGATGGCATTGTTTTACCTTTATCGGAAGCAAGGTCAAAGCCTCGGACTGGAAGGAACCGATCTGAGTTCGTTTATTCAGGAGAAAGAGAGAAACGAAAGAGAAGAAAGAAGAGAAAAGATGAAAATGGAAGCAGGAAAGACGAAAATGGAAGCTGATGAAAGAAGAGAAAAGACGAAAATGGAAGCTGATGAAAGAGAGAAGATAAGGGCCCACGAAAGAGCTCTTATTAAAGACCAGTTAGAGGTGCAGTCAGTGTCATCTAGAACAGGAGTGTCACCAGCGGCCAGCCTGAAACTCCCGGAGTACAAGGACGAAGAAGATTTATGCTCATATCTCTCCCATTTTGAGAAAATATTTGAAGTCAATAATTGGGACCTAGAAGAAGATAGGGTCGCCAGACTGTTACCGCTACTCAATCGTAGGATGAGAGAGATATTCGTATCTTTACCCTCAGAAGCGACTGTCGACTATTCCACTCTCAAAGCCGAACTTCTCTCAGCAACAAACCTTAACCCGGAAGAATATAGGATGAAGTTCAGGCAGTCTCGTATAAGACCTGGACAAACATACAAACATTTTGGCTTTGAGCTTCGTCGAAGCCTACAGTTTTGGATGGAGTCAGAAGGGGTAGAGAACGAAGTCGCTGCGGTCGTCGACTTCATGCTTAGAGATCAGTTACTAAGTACACTACCCCAGGAAATCCGTGCATTCGTTAAGGACCGAAAAGCTTCTACCTTCAACGAGTGCCTGGACGAGGCTGACCTCCACGCGGTAAATCATCGGTTATATCCTAGGGAGTACAAGAAAGAGAAGGCTCCCTCCCCAAAGAAAAATGGGCCGCCACCCAGGCCTTTACAGAAGAAGCCCTTTAAGTTCTCAGCCGCAAAAGGAACTTATAAACCAAATTTTGGAGGAGAAAAAAATCAAAAAGAAGTTAGGATTCCACAAGGATCATACCCTAATACCGGCACGTATCCCAGGAAGCCCGTCACTTGTTATACCTGCGGGATAATAGGTCACCTGAGTTTCCAGTGCCCACAGAACCCCCGACTGAGGGAGACCTCGAGACAACATGTGCAAAACCTGACTACCGCGATCCCAGCAGGACAAGCTGATTCGTCCTACGTCCCCGCGCCAACATCCGAAAGGCCCCAGCAACAGGTAAACTTTCTATTCAACAAAAGTTCGCCAGGCGGCCTACAATTTGAAGAGGGCACTGTTAATGGGTGCTGAGTATCCACTTTAGTCAGAGACACCGGATGCACGTGCATAGTGGTATCCGACAAGTTGCTGCCCCCAGTAAACCCTGCCCATAAGAAATTCGCAATCGTCCACGACTTTTTAGGACACGACAATCGATTCCCCGTCGTGAGATGTCATATACAATGCAGATATTTCACCGGTTGGACGGACGTGGTAGTAGCCCCGATTAAGTTCTGCGCAGTACTAATCGGACAAAACCCCCTAATTCCCCAGCAAGAAGTGGCCCAACAAGTAGTCACCCGGGCACAAGAAGCCCAGAGGAAAGAGCAACCTGCTAAGTTGACCCTGAGGATTACCCTTGAAGACAATGGGTTCAAATTGACTTCCTTCGCCAGTGCTCAGAAGGAATGCCCCACTCTTAAACCTCTATGGGAGAAAGCTATTAAAGGTGAAATTCTCCAAGTGAAAGGAAAGAAGCCTATCCAGTATATCGTAGAAGACTCACTTCTCTACCGTACTATCAGCGAGGAGGATAAGGAGAACAAGAAAGCACTGTGTGTACCTCAAGAATACACGCAAAGAATTTTGAATACCGCGCATGATGGAATATTAGCCGGACACTTTGGGCACAACAAAACGGCGCAGCAGATATTCCGGCACTTTTATTGGCCCCAGGCCGCCAGGAAAATTGTGGCCTATTGCCGATCATGCGACGTGTGTCAGAAGGATCCCTCCAGAGGACGGGTACCTCCCGCTCCCTTACAAACGGTGCCCGTTATAACCGAACCATTCTTTCGAGTGGCAATTGATTTGGTGGGACCAATTCACCCCCTTCAAGTGGAGGACACTCCTACATCCTCACCCTAGTGGATTGTGCCACCCGGTTCCCAGATGCCGTGGCCCTACGGAAGATTGACACTATTTCCTGCGCGGAAGCACTAATTTCAATTTTTGCACGAGTAGGCCTGCCTAAAGAAATTCTATCTGATAGATGGCGCCAATTCACCTCAGAATTGATGGAGTATTTTAACAAACTTCTGTTAGTCAAGCCAATTTTTACGAGTCCATTTCATCCAGCCGCTAACGGAATCTGCGAGAAATTAAACGGGACTCTCAAAAATATATTGAAGAAGTTGTGTCAAAACAACCCTACACAGTGGCACAGATACCTGCCTGCTGCCCTTTTCGCCTGCCGAGAAATACCTCATCGGACGTTGGGATTCTGGCCCTTTGAGCTATTATACGGGAGAAATGTGCGAGGTCCTATGAGTATTCTTAAGGAATTATTTTCCAACGCGAAGCTCGAGCAAGAAATCAAATCGTCTTACGCCTACGTGATGGATATGCGCGAGCGCCTAGAATACTGCTCTGGCTTAGCTCGAGAGAACGCCGAGAAAAATTTAGCCAAATACCGGGACTATTTCGATATGAAAGCAAAGGCTCGAAAATTAAAGGCAGGAGATGAAGTCTTATTATTACTCCCGACCGAAAATAATAAGTTATGGGCCCAGTGGAAGGGACCGTTTGAGGTAATCGAGGCACGGGGTCCAGTCGATTACTTGATAGATACCCCAACAGGGCGAAGAACCTATCACATAAACATGCTAAAAAAATATCACCGCCGCGCGTGCATAAAGAATATTACCCTTCTAGACGAAGAAGAACCGATGAATGCCGTTTACCCGGGTACGCCCCTGCAAGTCATACACACCGTGTGTGTGGAACAAGACGAGGAATACGAACTTCCCTCGCTCTCACCTACCCCGGAAGACCCTCGGGTGGATTTAAAGATAAATCCCCACTTAGAAATTCAACAAAAAGCGGAAATGTTGAACTTGCTCATGGAATTCCCAGAAGTCATTTCTGAAAACCCCGGATGTGCCAAGGATTTTATCCATGAAATAAAACTAAAAACTAATTCAGTGGTTCGGAGCAAACCATATCCTTTACCGATCCACCTACGAGAAGCCTTCAATAAGGAAGTCCGGAATTTACTAAAATTGGGAATTTTAGAGCCATCGGAGTCCGATTATTGCTCCCCTATAGTAATGGTTAAGAAACCTGATCAATCATTTCGGATGTGCGTGGACTTCCGAAAATTGAATTCAGTGACCGTTTTCGACGCCGAGCCCATCCCACTAATAGATCAAAATCTCCATTTATTTGAAGACGCTAAATTCATCACCGAATTGGATTTGTGTAAAGTGTACTATCAAATACCTCTCGCTAAGGAGTCCAAAAAACTGACGGCGTTTGCGACCGAGAGAGGTCTGTTACAGTTTACCAGGCTACCCTTCGGACTACTTACAGCCGGTAGCAATTATAATAGGATGATGAGGCGAATTATCGCTGGACTAAGCGACGTGTCGTTTTACTTCGACAACGTGTACGTAGCTACCCGTACATGGGAGTCACACTTACACGCCTTACGCTCATTGCTGGAGAAATTGAAGGAGCAAGGTCTAACCGCCGGGCCGACCAAGTGTTATTTTGCCTACGAATCCATTGACTACCTGGGATTCAAAATAGGACAAAAACACTTGACTACCCAGCAAGAAAAAGTGGACGACATAGTCAAGATGCCCCGGCCGAAAACCAAGAAACAACTCCGATCGTTTATGGGAGCGGCCTCGTTCTATAGGCGTTTTGTACCACACTTCGCTTCCATTGCGGCCCCACTGAATGATTTGTTAAAAAAGACAGCGTCAGACCCTGTCACGTGGAACCCCCATGCAATAACTCAGTTGGAGGTTCTAAAAGGAAAACTCGTAACTGCGCCCATTCTTCGCTTACCAAATCCCAACAAGATCTTCGGCCTTCGCACGGACGCTAGTCGGGACGGGTTAGGCGGAGTATTGCTTCAATACGAAGATGACGAAATAGCCTATCCCATAGCTTATGTCAGTAGGAAACTGTTGAGTAGAGAAAAAGCCTACGCTACTATCGAAATCGAAGCTTTGGCCATAATATGGTCCATAGGTAAATTCAAATATTATCTAATAGGGCACGAGTTTAAGTTGGAATGCGACCATAAACCGTTGTCATACTTAGGTTAAAATAAGTGTAAGAATGGAAGACTCCTGAGATGGAGTTTACTCTTGATGGAGTACCAGTACTCCATTCACTATATAAAAGGGTCCAACAATTGTATGGCCGACTCGTTAAGTCGGAACCCTGTCGACGATTAAGGAGCAGCCCAACTATTGTATTATAGCAAAGTGAAGTGTAAATCAGTAGAATTGTAAGTAAGTAGGGGCGAGTAACCCGAGTGGTAGGTAAGAAAATCCTAAGTTGGCACAGTAATATAGGAATTAATGTAAGGTCAGGTGAAATGTTATCGAGGCATTCCCGAGTGAATTAGAATTTATTGTATAATATAATGTTCCGTAAGTTACCCATGTATATTATTGTAAGCGTCGGATTGGAACCCCCCCCCTCCCGTTATTTTCTTAAGAATGGAGGTAAATGTGGAGAAATGGCTACATTAAGCCTCCTGGAGGAGTATAGGTACATTCAAGCCCCCCTCCCTTCATGAGGAGAAGCGTGGGAAAGGTAGCCGGCGAAAATGCTTACCATGTGTGATCTCCTCGCCGCTGTGGGCAGTTGGAGCTAACATATGTTTGAAGGCGACCACCTAAGGTCCTTAAACGACGCTCTAACGATCGTATTACCTACGAGACCCATAAACCCGTGGTTAGGAAAAAAAAAAAAACGGTGCGAGTCAGAAGGCACGCCAAGTAGCGGTGCGGTTGCGAGCCTATAATTTGCGAGCTGACTTGGGCACCCCAGTGCCACCTCAGGAATTCTCGCTCTCCCCAGATGCTAACTCTCCATTCGCTCCCCCCCCCCTTTTGCATCTGTGGCCTGGTCACTTCCCCCTTTAGATGGGGCGGCAATCCGCCCTTATATAAGCCCCGCAAAGAAAGAGAAGAGGATTATCAGAAGTCGATACGCTAGAGGTGGATTAGTTCGTGAAGATCGATCCATCGGCTAGACAAGAAGATTATTAGAAGTCGATTCGCCAGAAGAAAGATTAGTTCGTAAAGATCGATCCTTCAGCCATACAAGACTATTTCCGTGAGAAACGATAGGATCAGATTGAGAAAATCGATCCCCCCTTTCAGGGCCGTATTAACCTAATTAGTCAAGTTTTATATCGGTGCCTTCCCGAGAAGCCTTTTTCGTCTGCAAAGAAACCCGACTGAAGAAAAGCAAAGCCGCTCACACTCGAGTGATTCTCACATCTCAAGCACCGTAAGAGTGAGAGGAGAAGAACCCTGCCCCAACGAGCTCCCGTTCTTTAATTACGTTGAAGAATCATCCCCCGGCACAGGCGACAAGCAATCCCTCCTCGAAAATTTCAACCAGCGGCCACACAACTTCAAAGCGAGAGATAAGTCCTCCAGCGACATCCGGCAATCCCTAATACCTACCTGTAAGTTAACAATAACATTTATATCCCTATTGCGATAGTAGAAGTTTAGTACGTCCCACGTTTTAAAGGAGAGTAAAAACCATTATTCTTGAACCTAGGTCATATGTGTTTGTAGATGACAGTACATTAATTTAATGTTTTATGCTAAACAAATAGGGTCGTGATAAAAATACTAATTGGCAATTGGTTTGTTTATTGGAAGCCTACTTGTTTATGTTTTGTCATTGAAAAATCTTTGAGGCCAAATATAGAAATGCTTTTACTGTTGGTTTGTAATATTTAATTTAAAATACATGTTTATTTTTGGTAGATTCTGGTGTTTCCTCTTATCCTTATGTGTTTAAAAATAGCTCTTCCTTAAGGACTAAACCACTAAAATAGCACTCTTAGAACAAAGCCTACCTCATCATGGAAGTAACTCACGCCCCTTAAAGCATACCGCTACTAAAAGGGTGTCAAAGCGTAGAGTGATCAAAGCCAAGGGTCATTCTACGACAAGCAGATAGAGAGGACCTGAGCTTCTTGCCGTCCAGAGCCTAGTATCTGTCTCCCGTGAAGTGGTCCCCTCTCCCTTGTGATCTCGTCAGCAGATCGTCTTCGCGTAATCCGCTCTGATCAGAGGAAGAATACGGAAACCCGTTTACGCCCCGGAAGATTATCCTAGGTTTCTTTCGTCTCACTACATCGGTTGAGAATTCCTGCCGTCCTGCAGACGAATCTCGATTTGTGATTACTTCTCCCTGGAGCCTAGGTAATCTCAACCCCCTTCGCAGTCTTTCTGGACGCCTTCGTATAGAGAAACACAGACGAAGACCTGGCCATTGGTCTTGCACATTCCCAGTTCATCCTCCAATGGTAACTAGGAGTCCTTTCCTCGTAAGTCCCACCTCTTCGTTCCCAGTCCTAAGAAGAAACCTCCATTTAGTGTAACGCCAATAGACTTGCTAAATCTTTCATTAAATTCAACTTATTGCATCATATATATTTTCCTGGACCTAGTTTCCTTAATTTTTGCCTGTCATAATATTAATTTATCGTACGGATTATTATTTAGATTTGATTTGCATATTTATATGTGCCCTTGTTCTTATTATTTGTATTAAAGTTTATTTTTTAAGAGATGTTTATCTTTCGAATAACCTTTAGGACGAACCCAACAAACGTATTCCCATTTAAAGAGCCAACCCTATAATATCGCACTCTAAGTAGAAGGTCCTTAACTTTCCCCAATTCAATTGCACCCGAGCGCAGCGTTGATAGTGGCTGCCTGGCGTACAGTAGTGTCTACCTTTAAAGACTTTTTGTTCACACGCCTTTGTCCCTCGACATACATGATCACACAAAATGAGTGCGAAGAACTTGCGTCTTGTTCTAATACCAGGATGGGAAATACCGTGAGTTTGGTTGAAAATATGCTGATGGTAAGCAAGAGGAATAAGAGCAGTAGTGGGCGCGATAACGAAATAATGTATCACGATAACCGATAACGATAACCTTATCGGCGATAACAGATAATCGATAACTGACGATAAATTTATCGCCCGATAAGGTGATAACCGATAAATCTATAAATCCAAAATTCTGATACTAGTGATAACGATATTGATATTTAAAATTAAAAAAATCGATAGAGCCTAAATCTTTATTTTTATCTTTATCTTAGAAAACATAGAAAAATCTTAGAATTTTTTAAAAGTCTTAGAAAAATCCTAGAAAAAAACTTCAAATTCAATGTTTATCCTGTTTCTTCACTAATGAAAAGTACTGTTTTAAGTAAAATAACTAAATTTGCACAGCCATAGTCTAGACCAAGTTCTGCAACATGTTCCCCTTCGTAAACATGAGCATGTTAAAGTTTTCATCAAACAGGGAGCTCCTCTTAGCGCGCAGGAGCAACACCTCGTGACCTCTCGTCCGACAGCTGGTGAGAGACTGAAGCTGAGCGAACGTTTTGAGAAGACGTCAAGACCGGCCGCCCCGCACTCCGTTCAGTATACATTCGGTGTCCAGCTCGAACTTACCTATTTCTGCCTCCAAGGCACGCGCGGCTCGCCCCTGTGCTAAACTGGAACCAAAAACTGAAATGATCGATTATTGCTATATTGGAACCAAAAGTATCGGCGATACCGATGAATTGATAACGCGGAAAAAATATCGGATAACCGATAACCCGATATTGGTATCGTGATAAAGCCCAGACAATAAGAACTAGGCCTTAGATGCCCCTGTAATGTCTGTCTGGTAACTCGCTCTCACAAATGACAAATTGAGAAGAGTGACGCAATGTTTGCATTTCTTCATCATGTTCATGAGCAAGTGCTAACGTCGCATGATCTATGGGCGCAGTATGTGAGAGTTGCATTCCTGAGATAATGGAAATGAGAGAAAGTGCGTACATAATAACGTGTTTAGAATCAGAAGCATAGCGAATGTCGCTCGTAAGCAGAAGGATGAAGTCGAGGTGACGAGAATCAACTGCAGAGTCTACGGAAGACGTGTTACTAGCGGGAAGTGCAATAAACAAAAGCTTGTGATTAGTGGGGGCAATGAAATAACGTTCTTGCATATATTGATGGAAGTGGCACAGGGCGAGTAAGACACCTTGAAGTTCCCAAGAGAATTTGCTATTCCTCTGTTGGGAAGGAGTTAATGATTTAGAGAAGCAAACGATGTTGCCAATAGTCACCAACCTTCTGTTGAAGGATCATATCGACATGGATAGCTGGCCCATTCGAGGCAACACTTATGTAAGACACGTGCCAAGGATGGGCCAATGAAACAGCGGAGGCCATGGCTTATTTGGTTAGAGAGAAAGCTATGCACGGCTCGGAAGACCATGCCAGATGAGTTTTCTTCTTGTTGGCAAAGAGTGAACTGTGTAGAGTTTGCATAATTAGAGAAATTGCAGAAATAAATCTTTGGTAGAATTTTACCATACCACAGAACCGACTAAAGTTACTTGAGTGATGAAGTTCGAAGGAAATCTCGAATAACAGCAGTTTTGTCATTGATAGGACGAATTTCGTCAGGAGAAATGCGGCGTCCAAGAAAAGAGAGTTGCGGGACAGCAAAAACACACCTTGGAATGTCGAGAACGATACAATACTCTTCCAAATGACGGAAACCTAACGAAGATGAGAGGTATGTTCAATTATGGAGGAAAGAAGTGGCTATCTGTAGGTCGTCTATGTAGCAAAAGGCGAAAGAAAACCTCTCATAATCCGATCCAAGAAACGATGGAAGCTCTGACCACTGTTACATAAAACATAGGGCATTCGAAGCATCTCAAATGACCCAAATGGCACGGAGATAGCTGTCTTTTGGATATCATGATTGTGAATGGAGATATGGTTGAAAGCACGAACCAGATCAAGTCGAGAAAAAATTGAACAACCGAAAATAGCAGAGTTCAAATCCGAGAGGTACGGTAATGGGTAACTATCAGGTATAGTTATTGCATTCATACGTTTGTAATCACCAACAGCGGGAAATACACCAGGCGTAGATTTAATTTCAACGTAAAGCGGAGAGGCTCAGGAGACGTTGAAAGACGAACAATGCCGAAATCCATCAGAAAATAAAACTCTTGCTTCATTCCCGTAATTCTATATAAATCCAATCGTAGTGGACGAGGCAATACAGGTCCTTCTGTTTTCTGAATCCGATGTGCCACATTATGCTTAATAGGCCTATCCTTCAATGTGAAAGGGTAAGACCAGGAAACTCTAGCCGAAGGCGCTAGAATTAGGGCTCAGTGGGAGGAAGAGGGATACAAAGGATGGCACTGCATTTAGTACGGGTGTAAACCAGATATAAAAACCCAGAAAGAGGGTAATAAATCCGAAAGAGAGAACCATCTGAGATCGACTCATGCGTGACATGCCTTTCAAGTTTAAAGCAGTTGAAGTTGAAGAAATCGAAGAATTTGGAGAAAATGATGAAAGTTAGAGCGGGATGTGTGTTTTGGAGTCGAAAGTGGCAGATTAGGGTTAAGTGAAGGAGGTATTGGTTGTAAATATTTGCAGTGCTGCACACATTTTACTGCTTGTACACTATATTTGCTGTGGTACCAGCACCACTTAATAGGTTGTAGGAAAGTAATACTAGAAGAAGTATGAAGGTGAGAAGGAAGAATTTGAGAAGATCGAGCTTTAAATAGAGAGTGGTAATGTTGGCAAGATTGTGCACAATGTACAGTGTTATTGCCATATTCTTCATAGTATCAGCACAAACCCTTTGATTTATAGTGAATAAATTTAGGAGGGTGAGGATATGCAGAAGAATGACGAGAAAAAGTACCTCGCCTCTTGTTATGGAATGCCGACGTTGACTTCACTTACAGGAGGATGAACGACTTCCTGCGATCCTCACTCCACGTTCATGACCGCAATCCCTGTTTTAGCTCACGGATATCATTTTCAATCCTCTCGAACGTGGCATTAAAATCCGGCGGCGGAGAGGCTGAAAACTGGCTACGTTCCATACAGTTGCAGAAAATCTCCGTCGGTACTTGAACCTGCGAAATGGTGGCATTGTAATATTAGACCTAGTTAATTGGTACCATTCCCCAGTTAACGTATGAGTTATTGAAAACTCCGTTGGTTGTCTTGCCATCTGCTCCACATTATTGGAAGAATTGATTAAAATTAGGCCCTAATATTTTCCGTTCTCCCATGAATGAAAATTTTAATGATGAGAGAGTCAAACAGTTCAGATTGAGCAGTGAGCACCCGTGCTCATGATCAGCTCATTTAAATATTCCAGGACACGTGTGGGAGGCCGACCGCCTATTTGGTGGGTATTGACTAATTACCATAAATCTTCTACCTGAGGCCTCTCAAACTCCATTTGGAAAGTTTCCTTCAACTCCAACCATAATCTTATTAACCAACTATAAGTAGAAAACCCCGAATAAGCATATACATTCCTATGGGTACATCCTGTGCAATTAACATAGGTGGGCGCGATAACGAAAAAATGTATCACGATAACCGATAAATCGATAACAATCGTTTATCGGCGATAAACGATAATCGATAACTAGCGATAAATTTATCGCCCGATAAGGTGATAACCGATAAATCCGAAATTATAATACAATATTGATTATTGACTAAATATAGGGGTATTTTATAATACAATAGTAAGAATATTTGAATACTGTTTCTTAGTTTCTTACCCGGTGAGGCTCTCCTTCATCTCCTCATTGAGTTTGAGGATCCTACTTCCAGCTCGGACCTAGCTTTTTCTGCATCCAAGGCACGCGCGGCTCGCCCCTGTGCTAAACTGGAACCAAAAACTGAAATTATCGATTGTCGCTAGTTTGGAACCAAAAGTAGCAGCGATACCGATGAATTGATAACGCAGAAAAATATCGGATAACCGATAACCCGATATCGTTATCGCAATAACGCCTACCTATGGTAATTAATGCACATGATCTGCTAATGAGCTGTGAGGCCGTGATGAGTCATTATGTTATCACACAATTGCAACCATGTGATCGGATTCGTGGCATCGAATAGGGAGGGGCAATGAGAGGGAGTGTGCTTCGAGAACTTCAATCACGCAGGTAAATGTGATGAAAGCATGATTGGTAATGTTGAAACCTTGCACATCGTCAAAGTAGTAAGGATCCACTTCTCATCACCAGTTACAAGCTTGCCCAAAAATGTTGCCTGAGGGTGTCGTGAAAGCAATGATTCATAGCAAGCAACATACTGTTGCAGATTCGTCGTGAATAGTTCGTGCGGGATCTTTTTCCCAATCAATAAAACCTTTCCGATCCTTTTCAGGTGGCGTTGGACAGTTGTATAAGTTACGTTAAATTTTATGCGAGTTTCCTAGAAGTTCTAACAGGATTTCCTGTGATAACAGCTCCCAACTCTTTGGAATCAAGTTCTTTTGATGACTTTCTTTTACTCCGTCTTTTAGACTGAAATCCACACTTTGGAAACTGGAAAACCATCTCCAGCAACTTCTTTCATTTATTGCATTATCCCCATCATCATCTGAATCTATTTTGTCGCTGTATTTGCATTGACATTTTTAGGAAACTTGTGTAGAATAAAACATGATCAATGTGATGTTTAGATGAGAGGACATAGGAGTGAATATCGAAGAAGATTATGAACAATATTTCTCTAATCTAAAAGAAAAAGGTATAAATTACTCATTGTAGCATTCTTAAGCGATAACAAGAGGCACTACTTTAGTAAATACTATCTAAAACTTTATTCTAGAAAATCGGACATTACTTATACAGAAGTGATAAATACATGATAAAGCAAAGGAAAACAAAGGGAGAAGTGTAAATAAAATGGGAGAATACTGTTATTTTTAGATGAATGCTCGCTGAGCGAAATCAATCATAAAAAATAACAGTGCTGAAATCGATCTCCTGCTACTAACAAGAATGAGGCCAGAAACATTGCCAATCTTCTGAGGGTCGAGGCTAGAATGTTTCTCGGATGGATTCGCTAAAGAAAATTTAACATCTGGAGCTGATGACTCCTTCTGCTTGGCTATCACTGACGAGGATTCCTGCAAAAGAGGATCATGTGCAACACTTGGGCGAAATGGGTAGAATAAAAAGGGGATACATGGAGAAATAAGGAAAGATGGATTTAAGATAAATCTTAGACCACTTTGAAAGATAGTCAACGTAGGACTAAACAAGGGCTGTTCAGTGTGAATATCTTAAACACAGGTAGGTTTCAGTCGCCCCTAAGAGTCACTCTTTTAACTGTTGCCACGCTGAAAAAACGACAACTTTGGCTTAATAGAGTTTACGAGGAAAGGTTTGCCATAAATCTATTGCATAAACTAGTGTTGAGTCGCAAGGACAAGGACTCGGGTGTAGGTTGCCATCTCTTTTGGCACAAAGGATTTTAGATTAGTAGGCACTTTTAGGACCGAGAGCGAATCTCAGCTATCGGTCGTACCAAGTTATCTAAGTATACAGAAGGATCGAGAGAAGGTGAATGTCAGTGAGAATAAGAAAATAATTGGCAGGAAGAGGATGATATGTACCATAGATAATTATCCAACAAAAAGGTATAGATCTTATAAAAAAGAATAAATTCCAACCGAAATCAGCCACAGCTTATCCAGTGGCGCAATAGAGTAGTTGAATGCACAGAGTGAAAGACGGCTTGAAGTGAGGGTGAAACAGTTCGATACCTCCTCTTTGGGCGTGATATCTAGTGGCACGAAATCAAAATGACCAGGCAAGAATTGGCACATATGATATATTCTTTAGCAATGGCGTAATTTGAGGTCGTTTCCTGTCTTCTTCCGATGCTGGGATGATAAAGACGGTCGAACCCCTATCAACCAGGCTTTGAAGTCCCGTGGCTGTGCTCCAAGATGGATGTAGAGGTGGGCCAAGTCTGTCTCCCAGATTATAGATTGGAATGAGGAACACATTTTTGGGCTAGATGTTGAAAGATGCGATGATACGAGCACCTACTAGCAAGAGAAGAGGTCTCGAGAAGGCGCTTGTGCCGCGGCCAGAGAGCACCGAAGATCGGTGTTGACGGCAAACAAGAATCCGATTAGGTAGAAGTTCTCTGTTCTACAGTTCTAGAGCAACTTCTTGTAGTTAAATCGGCGCACTTCCCGGCAAAAAGTGAATCAGCAGTGTCTGGCAGAAGAGTTTACCCAAGGATGACGTGAAATGTGGGTACAGATCACCGTAGATTTGGAGAGATGCGAGTGGTGAAGTTGGTTCTGTAAATTGGACAATCCTAACTGATGTGATTTGCACTTGTGGCTAGACAAGTTTATGTAGCGTTAGCGTTCCTCATTGCAATTGGGGGGAGATATTCTTAAGCTCGAAATAATTTTTGAGCGTAGGTACAGCAAAGGAACTAAAGATTTACCTCTAATTGGTGTTTCTGTGATTCACTTTCACAATCAACGAGTTCAAGTTTTCGCCCAACGCAAGGGTCACTATTGACGCGATATTGCCCTCATTTATGGAAACAAATCGTGTTCTTTATAACCTTTATTTACGTGTCCAATTTGTAATTGGCCCTGCTCAATGATCGGCGATTGTAGATTGGAGCCCAAGAGAGCATGCCCTACTAGGCATTGAGTGGTAGACTCAGTTTGAATCACTAGTGACTCATTATGTTGAGTCGCGCCAATTCGAGTTTTTAGCAACTTTGATACAAAATTTGTATGTACCAATATTAAATCTCATGCGCTTCATTGGAAAATTTCTTGAATACTCCTTATTTAGGTAAAGTTTTACTCAAAATATCTGGTGATATTCATTTTAACATTTGAAAACCTGTATTAAATCTCCACTCAGTCTTCTTCGTTTCAGTGAAAAAAGATTAAATGTTTTGATCTTTCCTTGAAGGACTTGTGCTTAAGATCTGGAACTAACTAAACTATTTTGTGAATGCGTTCTCGGAAGTCCACGTTTTCTGTCAAATATAGAAATTACAACTGAATATATTATTCCAAATTGGTCTGACACGAAATCTATAAAGTATCAATACAATGTTTGGGGTAAAAAATATAATATATACCGGGCAATTGGTTCGCCCCTCCCCCCCCCCTCCCGGGGGAGCTTGCGCTTCGCTACTAAGATTAAAATTTAAAATCTTAAAAAAGCAGTCATGGTTAATTTTTCTAAATTTTATGAACTTCGCCAATTATAATAATTTTAAAAAGGAACTCTAAACTAAATTTTTCCCCTTTCAAAATATCACGTTGGTAAAATATAGTTATAGAAAAAGATATACAAAAATAAATTTTCTGAACTTCGATACTTATATTTATTTCTGAACTTCACCATTTTGTTTTTAGATATTATAAAAGAATTATTAGAAATAACTTTGATAAAAAAATACAAGTAATAACCAAACTAAGATGAAATTATTATACAAATACTAAATAAAATCCCCTTCTTAAATTATAGCGTTAGTGATGTTGATGATAATTAGTTCGAAAACGTTTTAAGGTTATTATTACATCGTAATTATCAGCGATCTATAAATTTTCACATCATTCTTATACTTTTCATTTGCTTGTTTTTTTTATTTCATGTATATTCGTTTTTTCTTGTTAATATGAGGTAATTTAAGTGACATTATGTCTATACTACTGATTGGTGAGTGGCTTAGGGAAATTTATAGCTTATAAGTGTAAATTTGTATTAGTATGAATGAAGAGTGATTAAATTTGATCATTTTCAGGTTTAATTTGTTTCGTCGGTCCTTGAGTAAACCTCTTCAAATTTCCTGAAGCACTTAAAACAAATTTCTTTAAAGGAGTGGTTAGAAAAAGCCTAGTACTGTGATGAACATAAGTGTATTTTCAAGAACTTTTCGCCCATGATGCTTTATTAGTGTTCGCCATTAAAAAAAAAAAATCGCTGGCATTATCAATCTCACGTATTGAACTACCGAGCAAAGGCCTTCCAAAGGATGTTTCCATTGATAATGCCAAGTTACCCCCTCAGTGAGTCAGTTTCATATTGCTGCATTTTATCTGGTCGATATCTACATAGGTCTCTATGTATAGATATGTCCAGTTTAGGACTCTTTTTCTAGTTTCCATTGTTTCTTCTGACAATATCTAGCCTAACTCCGATCTCCAATTCAAAACCTTTCTTATTTTGCCATATACATCAGTGTTGTTTATGATATTATCAAAGCGTTTATTGTGTGGGTTTTGCGTGTTATTTATAACATATTTCGTTCTGTGTTACTCTAAACCAGTGGTTTTCAACCGGGGTGCCGTGGGAGCGACCAAGAAATCATTTTTAAAATGCCTAAATTGCAAGAAATATGTAAAGGGTCTTTCAACAAGGACGCTCGAGCTTTGTCAGGCGATAGTGGCCATGTTGTTGAAGCAACATCTTACAACCTCACTGTGAACTGTTCCGTAGTACTTGGCAAGTCACGATGGAAGGTTATAGTGTTAAACATTGTGTGCAAATCATCAAATGTTATTATAAAAAATCAGTGCTCCGTTCGACAAACGTTCCGCTCATTACGTGATTTCTATCCTCGCCACAAACGTCCTGCCGAGTCCACTGTTCAACGCTTGGTGGCAAAATTCGAGGCAAAAGGGTCGATCAACAATTATCCAACACCCGTACGTCTGCTGAAAACATCGCTGCCGTAAATGAGAGTGTACAGGAAAATCTGAGGCAGTCAATTTCTCGTCGTTCACAAGAACTAGGCCTTTCTGCGACTTCAGTTTGGCGAATTATGCGGAGGGACTTGGGTCTGCACCCGTACAAAATCCAACTTACCCAGGAACTTAAGGTAAATGACCATAGACAACGCCGTGTGTTCGCTGATTGGGCTCTAGAGAAGTTCGAAGTTGCCCCAAATTTCCCCCAGACAATCCTTTTCAGCGACGAGGCCCATTTTTGGATGAATGTATTTGTGAACAAGCAAAATTTTCGGATTTAGGACGAAAACAATCCACATGAGATACACCAGCACCAATTGCATCCCAACAAAGTCACTGTTTGGTGCGGATTTTCGTCTAACGTAATCATCGGTTTGTATTTTTTTGAGACCGAAGATGGGATTGCCATAACCGTCAAGGGTGAGACCTACAGATCGATGATAAGCAACTTCTTGTGGCCATAACTGGATTATATGCCTGATATGGATACTAACGATATGTGGTTCCAACAGGACGGCGCTACGTGCCACACTGCGCACGCCACGATAGACATTTTGCACCAGTGATTTCAGGGCAGAGTCATCTCGCGCGGCTGCGACGTCAACTGGCCACCAAGATCATGCGATTTAACGCCATTAGACTACTTTCTTTGGGGCTACCTTAAATCGCAGGTCTATGCGAATAATTCGCAAACAGTTGATGTCCTCAAAGTCAACATAACGAACACCATCCAGCAAATTCAGCCAGATTTATGCGACAAAGTCATCGAAAATTGGGCCTCCCGAAAACGTTCCACCAAGCAAAGCCGCGGCGGACATTTGAATGACGTCATATTCCATACTCAATGCCATAAAATTTACTTTCAAATTTAAAATAAATTGAGTGCATATATCACAGACAACTTGTTTTATTTACATTTAAAAATCGAGCGACCTTATTGAAAGACCCTTTATTTCAAACATTTATAAAAAATATAACAACCCTTGAAAGTATTTTGAAACTAGATTCTCTGAATTGTGTAACAAAACAAGGTGTGCTGACCAAAGTCGCGTGCTATCATTTATTCTGATTTATGACGTTACGACTTTCAAAACTTTAAATAATTATCGGACTAACTTGGGGAGGACCTTGGTCATAATATATCATTCGAAAGAGAATGTAAAACAACATAAGGGTATCAAATTTCGTTAGAATCAGTGAATAGTTACAATGTTATTACAAAAAAAAGAAGCAAAACGGGGAACGACGGACCGACCGACCGACATAGGGAGATATAGAGTCACACGCGACTAAAAAAAACCAAAGGAAATATTACAGACAGCGAACGAAAAAATGAGAGTTGCTTTGTAAACTCTACGTCCAATTTTAAAGAATTATGCGATAATTATCAAGCTCAAATTTCCCATTAAACTTTTATGGGTAAGATTTATTTATGTTCAAATTTTGATGTCATATTTCGATTAAATTAGGTTAAATGTCAATCGTGGTTGATTTTGAAGTGTTTTCCACCTAATTAAGTATTTATACGTAAAATATTTTATATTAAGGTGCTATAGCTGCTTTTAAGTAGAAATTAGGGTGGCACTATCATAAAAAGGTTGAAAACCACTGCTATTAGCTGATTTCAACTAACTGACCCCCCCCCCTCCCCCGACGACAGTCTGAGGTAGAGTGATAGAGAAATGAGTCAAGGAACCATTTTCTAGACTAAAGTTCGACTCATCGGTATGCCTTTTTTCGATAGGGCAATCGGAGACAAATTTTGAGTTTTTTGACTCCAAAAAGTGCGTCGACCCTTCTCCTTATAAAGCACCCCTAAACGATTTTGAGTCGAAGCCGGATTTTTTTTCGGGGGGCTCGGCCCTTTTCTACTTTTTTATCGTCGGATCTTCACGAAAATTGGTGTACAAATAGAATAATACCAAATAAGGGCAAATCTAGGGGTATTTTCGGCTATCGCTATTAGAAACCTAACTAGCCCCCCATTGGTCGGAGGGAAATTTTTGACCCCGGGGGAGGCTCAAGGGGGTCCCTACTACCCCCCATATAGTTAGAATTTTTTTAAAAAGTTCCGCTTCCTTCGAAATCAGAGGTGTACACTTACTTTTGGGATACCCTTCAAATAGCCCCAAACCCTATATTTTAGCCTTGTTCCTATTAAGGGGTTCGACCTCCCGTATGATATATATATATATATTTTCGAGTAGCTCTCGATTTCCTCTATCGATCCCCTTACTTTAAATCTCAGCTTTCAGAAAAAAGTGTATTTTTTCCCATAGGGCTTAACAAGCGCCACCCTGGAGGGCGCTGGCCTCGGGCTCATTAAATTAGTACATTTTTATAATTTCCGACGATTTGTCGTTTCTAAGCTCCTCTTAAGGTTATTTAGCGAAAAAAACCCAAACTCCAAAAACTCGATTTTTCCCCATAGACCTTAACACGGTTTGATCGGGCTAGCTCAAAATCTAATGGATAAACGGTAAACAGTATATCGGACGATCCTCTATAACTTTTACTCTATACTACGAGACGCTTTAGTAGATACTTTCGCCGCAATCGTCCAAAATTATGTTAAAAATGGCGAATTTAAGTTTTTTTTCAATTTACATCCGCAATTTTGAGGGTATTCGAATTTCATGAACGCTCCTACATAGTAGCCCTCATTATACGTCCAAAAATCTCAATACATAAATTAGCTACGCACGATAGTTTTTATGTAAATCGCGTCCAAAGATTTCAAAAGTTGTTTTTTTTTCCTCGGGTCTCCCTACTTTGAACCCCCATAAAGTACACTTCCTGAAGGTTTACGGCCACCAAATTTATGGCACATATCCTCATATCCTAACTTTTAGTTTCAGAGTCCTACCTCTTCTAGTTGCCGAGTTATCCTAAGGATCCCTAAGGTTTTGCTTTTGGCTTGTGGATTTTGGCCAAAATTGGTTTTTAGGCCATAAGTCTGTTCTTAATTGTCCTATCTCGCTGTTATTCTCAATTTGTTCTTTTCTTATTATCACGGATCATATTCTGGAGTCGTATTGTGCATTTATTAATTTTTGCTCTTTTTTACCCTATAGAGCCTTAACAAATGTGCTTTTAGCTGTATTCCATTTGAAAGCTTAATGCATGGCTATGCGAATGGGTAGGAGGTCGAGTAATATATAGTTGGAAAGGTCTCGTGGTCCTCTATAGAAAAAAAGTTGTCGAACACTACCTATCTCTTACTTCCGACGAGATAATGAGACCTAACCTCGAAATTTAGGTCAAAATCGAATTTTTGCCGTGTTTCAGGATCTTTAGCTCGAAAAGTTACTAGTCCTTATTGCTCGTGTATCGAATTTTTCATAGTTGGTAGTATCCGTGATATGTAGAGTGCCTACTTATTTCCGTGTAATCCGTAGTATTGCGAGGTTAAGCCTCCAAAGGTGAATTTTAAAGTTCGAGACCGTAACCCGACCCTATATAATCAACTATTTGACGCGCTATTTATAATTTTTATTCGATTTAAGGGTATATTTCTAATTGTAATAGGATTAGATTTCAGAAAATGTAGGTTCCGTTACTCTAAGCTTAATAATTCTCAAGATATAGGCGAAAAACCTATCTAATCCCCCAATCAAAAACCGATTAATCACGAATAAAAACCGCAGTTTTAGATTTCTGTTACTTATAGTGGGAGAGTCGTTTATGGGAAATTTAAATAACTTTCGAATGACATTTGTTGCACTTAAATCAGACCATTAGTTGCGAAGAAATCTTAGTTTAAAGCGTTAAGTTGGGGTAGATTAACTCCCCAAAGCTGGATGGATACCTCGGAGGAGCTTTTTAATTTTCGTGAAAACTCTTTAGCTCTGTATGTTTCCGGTCGATTTTAATAAGACCAACGTCATTCGAATGGAAAGGTAATCTCCGAGGGTAAATATCGTCCTTAGATCACTCCAAACCATGGTTTGGCGCCATGGTTCGATGGTTTTCCTATGGTTTTCCTTCTGTATCTCCTGAACTAAGATAGATAGAAGCTTAAAATTTTCACCAATGAAAATTTTGGCATGAAACCTATCGAAACCGTTGTCAGAGTCAACAATTGTTCCAAAAATGAGCAGAGGACAGACAGAACGAGAATGGTTATCTCCAAACCCCAATACCTGGAGAATATATATGAAATTAACATATTGATTAGAAGGTCCGGTACCCTGTGTAATAGGACCCCAAAACTGCTTCTATCCCTCGATTAAGGATCCAGGGGGAGGGGAAGGTCTGTTTCCCGTTTCAGCCTATTTTTCTCTCTTATCTTCTTCGTTTATATATATATATATATATATATATATATATATATATATATATATATATATATATATATATATATATATATATATATATATATTGGATTTTTTTTTTACTTATGCATAGAACTAATGGGTATGTGCCGTGACTGAAACTATGAATGATGTGCGCAGACCTTCAGCATTTTGGCCCCCCAAATAGCTGTTCTTTTTAAAAAACTCTAATAACTTTTTTATTTATTTACCGATTTGCGTGAAATTTGGAAAACATACGTATACCCGCAGCTTATATAGATATTTTGAGTTAAATTTGTCCCATTCCGCTAGGTCTCGTTTTAATAGACGAAAAACAATTTTGAGGGTTTTAGCGCAATTTGATGTTTTCGAGCCATCGACTCGGCTCTAACAGGGTTGGTATAAAATGATAGCAGGAGATAGATGGAAAATAGATAGTTCTACATTTGGTATTCCCAGGTATAGTTCGTATTTACAGATACTTCGGAAGATATTGCGTCCTAAATTTTCGCCTGAGTCCCAAAATTGAGCAAAACTGCCTAACTTTGGCGGCCTCTAGCTGACTTAAATTATTTAATAAATGTTACATATAATCTATCCGTTTTTCCCAGAATAGGACGTATAATAATAGTTATCAATAAAAAAGATATAAATCAAAAAAATAAAAATTTTATTCAACTTTAAGTGATCCATTTTGTTTTTTTTTTGCACCAAATCCCTACTTTAACATCATGGGAACTATGGGGTCAACCCCATGTTATTATATATCAACTTATAGCCCTTTTGGTTTCAGATAATAATCTCTTTATTTAGTTAAGTTGCGATTAATAGTAACTCTTCTAGAGCCGTTTAAATTCAGGAGTTTAGGTCAAATTTGAGCCAATTTCTGAGACCAAAAACCGACCCCCAAAAGAGGGGGTCCTAGTGAGCCGGACTTGGTCTCAGATGGGTCCTATTGCATATTTAGGTGGTCAAAGACCTAAATATTCACGTTTTTTTTAATCCAAACCCGATCAAAATCGAAGTTTGTATTCACCACCTGTCACACTTCGAAGGAGAATATTATGTAGTGGATCTATTATCAACTCTATTGGATACCTAAGGCAATACAGAATCGACCATTTCTACGTTAAATCGCTTCTTGTGACGTCACTCTGAGACCTATTTTAATAAAATATTTAATAAAATTAAATTAATAAAATTAAATAATTTTTTTTTTAAATATAGATTTTTTTAATTATTCACAAAAAAATAGATTTCGTAAAAAATAAGTGTCGTACGATATTCAAACCAAAAATAATCGATAAAGCGGCTCACAAAACCTAAGGGAAAATGAAAATAAGATTCCGAACTTTTTTGTCCTCATTGCTATTTCCTTTTAATTATTTTTAAGTATAAAGAAATTATTCGATTTAAAAAAGTTAACCAGTTATGAGGCTCCCCCAGCCCCATAATCTATAAAAAATCAAGCTTCTGCAAATTTTTTAACGCCAACAAACGAAGGCATTTGTTTCATAAGCCAGTTTTGGGCTTATAGCTCCGTACGGTTTAGTCTTAGAGAGACACGACCTACACCATTCGAAACAGCAGAAAATTCTACACTAGAAACATGCCTCGACCTCTTTTCTACGGTCATGTAAAGGGGCGAAAATTGACCCCAAAAGTGCCAAGGGCTACGCTTAAGTCTAAGTTTTGAAAATTCAATCGCTAATAGATTCTAAACTATGTATTAGAGATATTTTAATGAAAATTGTGTTACTAGTGTATTGTCGTGCGCTCTTTCCACTGGTATACATTCCAGATGGCTAGAATATCACGTGATATTCATTGATTTGGGCTGCGTTTTGAAGGGCCTTTTTGTTTTTTTCAAAATATGATGCTGGCTATGGCCCTATGGGGTATTTTAAGCGATTACTCATTGAAGGAAATCCTTCCTTCTATCCGTAAGTCTTTATCCCGTAAAATTCTGGTAAAAATTGCAAAAATGTACATTAAAACGCTGTAAAAAGGTGTTTAAACAGGAGTGGTACGGGTAATTAATATATATTTAGATAGATCTAATGTTTATCTTTCGATTTATGTTTGTTTCATTAAGATCCGATCATTATTCCAAAAGATATACGCGAGAAACCCGCTCAAAATCAACCAAAATTGACATTTTTTGCCCACAACGCCAATTTATTCATTAATAAAATTTTAAGATTTCATCTGAGAAAGTTAAATTTAGTATATTCTTATATCCCTTTTATCCTCTTTCGATATATATATCTGGTTCTTATACGTACGATCAGTGGTTCCAAAGATACGGACGTTTAAACATAGTCCTAATCTCCCCCAAGCTAAGCCCCGCCCCCTTTTCGTTAAAAAAATCACTTAAACGCTATTTTCTCTGTAACTCCCTGCTCAATCTTAACAAATAAGATATCATTGAAAAGGGGAAGAGTTCTTATATCATATATTAACTTTATACACCAATCCTAATATAATTGTAATTTTCGGGAATACAAATGTCTTCTGTCTGTCCTCACTCACAGGGTATTATACTCTGGTTATTCTTAGTTAATAACCGAATAGAGGACTTCTTTACCCTTTCCAGCGATACCCATATTGTCTATCTGCGTTTAGTAGTTTCCGAGATAGAGTGATTTGAAAATAGTAGTTTTGCTCCCCCCAAAGTTCCTCTCGGGGACCTACTCCCACCTTGAAACTCCTTCAGAAAACCCAACCTAACTCGGTAACTATTTGCCTCAGGACATCGAATAAGATATTGTTTGAAAGAGGAAAAGCTGCTTTATTACTTGGTATACATGGCAAGCATCAAATCTTATTTGGAGGGGAGGGGGATTAGTTTCCATGTTGTAAGTTTTCACCACATTTGAAAGAAGAATTGGACTTTTTAAGGTATACACTTGCCTAGAAGAGGCTTTGCTCTTTCCAAGGATACCCATATTGTCCAGCTGCGACTAGTAGTTTCCGAGAAACAGGAGTTTAAAGACAGCTTGTCTTACCCCCCCCCAAACTATGCTCCGCCCACATTTGCTTATACCTTCACCCACTTTCACTAAAATGCAGATATCTCAATAGCTATTCATCCCAGCTCATCGGCTAAGCTATCGTTGGAAAGGCGAGGAAATATTCTATCAGGTACTAACTTTATAGTGAACTTCTAGTATTTCCTTGGTTTTGAGGTCAAATTAACTTCTGTCAATATTCACCCTCCGTATATTATAGACTTATCCTTTAAGGTCAATTTTATGATAGAGAATCCTCTCCTTTTTCCAACGATACCCATATTCTGTTTCTGCACCCAGTAGTTTCCGAGATATCTTATTTTAAAAATAGTACTATTGTTTCCCCCCATAGTCCCCCCCTCGCATATGAACTCCCACCATTACCCACCTTCAAAAACCTTGAATAAATTGATAATTATTCATCCAAGCTCATCGCATAAGGTATCGTTGGAAAGGGAAAGATATTATCTATAAGCTGAAATACATAGCAAATATCCATTTATATTTGGGGGGGATGGGGGGCTAACTTGCTTTGTGGGGTCTCACGACAATTGAAACCGGAATTGCTCCGTCTAAGGTGTACTTTAAAGATATAAGAGGCTTTCTTATTTCCAATGATCCCCATATTGTCTTCCTGCGCCTAGTAGTTTCCGAGAAACAGGCGTTTAAATACAGTCGGTCGTAACCCTCAACCTAAGCTCCGCCCACATTTGCTTATACCCTGATTAAAATGCAAGTAGCTCCAGAACTAATCACCCGGTCTTATCGAGTAAGGTATCGTTACGAAGGGGAGGAATTTCACTATTATATATTAAATTTATAGTGATCTCTTAGCTAAACTCGTATCCATAATCCAACGCCAACTTCTTGGATGTTTTTTTCCCCCCGAAATTTTGTCTATTTAATGTTTCTAATGACCCTATTCTCCGAGTAAGTGTACCTATAGTAGACAAAGTTTGATTATAAAATGTTGGTTTGTTTGTAATAATATGATTTTTATTAAAACGTTTATTTTATTGCTAAATAATATTACTGGTGGATATAAACGGTTTCTCCTTTCCCCTATTCATTTTCCGTTAAAACTTTGATTACTAATTTCTCAAAGCTATGGTGCGTATCTGTTAAAAAATATTAGCATTAAATAGTATTATCCTTTTTTATTATAAGTTTAGTATATAGTGTCTTTAATGTATAGATTTATTAAATTGTTTAAAGGAAAGTTAGGAAACATTTAAACTTTAAAGGGATCGATGGCAACTCGATAAATAGAGAATCGTCATTTTTAACGAACATTTTCCTTCATTGATTTTCGTTGTTTATGTCTAAACGTATCAACTTTGCTTAGGTAAATTAACGTATTTTCAGTAACTTAATAACCTAATAACCATTATTTTCCTATTCCTTAATAAATTTGGTAACACTTCAGATTCGGGGCGCACGGTAGATGGCGCTGTTAGTCGGCTACAATTTTGGGCTACAATATATCTCTTATGACGTCAGACGGTAGCGTCAGATGTGAACAATCACGGCTTAATATTTTTTTGTATATGAGTATATACTGGGGGGCTGAGCCCCCCAGACCCCCCATCCCAATTGATTGAAAATAAGGATCATCGCAGGGTGGTCCTCCTGCAGTGATATCTAACCCACAAGCAGTCCCATTGAATTTACTGGGGGTTTTTTTTCTCCCCAACAGCTTTTTACTGGCAGAAAAACCTAACCTAATAACAAACAATTCTTACTTTTATAGGTTTCTTGATTAGTTTATGCACCTCTAGATAATGTAAAAGTTTTTCACGATTATACAAAGTAAAGCCGAATTTGAATAACAAAGAAGCACATGTAGAGCACAAAAACACAATAACAAAAGAAAAACATTTGCAAAACGGGTCCTATTTACAAGCTACGATGTTGCCAGTAAGAAGCTATTATCGTTCGCAGCAAACATAAAATACGAAAACAAAACAAAAAACAATAAAAGATATCAAGAAACCTTACCTAACTTAGAAAAAAACTATAAACGAGCAGAGCGCAGATATTTAGTAAATAATAGACTAAAAGTTACAAATCCCCAAAACAACAAAAACATATAACGCAGTGATTGGTCACATCTGACGCTACCGTCTGACGTCATAAGAGATATGCTGTAGCCCAAAATTGTAGCCGTCTAACAACGCCATGTACCGTGTGCCCCGAATCTGAAGTATTACCATAAATTTAATTCAATTTGAACATAGTAAACTCTCAAATAGTTCATTTGTTTTGTAAACTTCGTCCTACACTTAGGGGTCGTGGATTAATTTTCCAGGATTGTTTTCGTCGTTCTTCCAATTGTGTATATAATATTGTCAACAGTAAGTCCTTTTAGTTTTATACGTGTTAAACCTGTTAGATAATCTAAGGAAAAGGGGTAAGTTCTTTCTTTTCCTATCCCTAAGGTAATCTTGTGGCTTGAATCCGAACCTAGGTCTGAGGCTTGTATTGCCCTTATGGACATGGATTATTTGAGGCTTCTACAAGGACTGTATGGCTTTGTAAGCATTATAATAGCCCTATCAAGGTTACAAATGTGTGATTTATTATAAAGTTTTCAATTTGAAGGCTGTCATAGGTAAATATAGGTATGCCTTCCTTGGCCTTTAATTCATGGGTTTTGGGATACGTAAAGTTGGTCTGAGCCTTTGGCAAGGTTGTGGTGAAGGAATCTTTTCAATATTTTTTTTTTTTTAGCCAAGCTAGGCTTAAACTTAGGGTAGGGAGTACTCGATGTCCAAAATAGGGCCCAAAAGGTCCTTCTATTTGACCAGCAACATCGGGTTAGTAAGATGGCCGAGTCAATACCTCAGTTTGACGTGACTCTGACCAACCCTTTTAAACGTTCTCATCAACTGATTCGTCGCGTTTTGATGTCCAGCCTTTGCTCCAGCACATGTCGTCGGGCGCAAGAGCTGATATCCCTCACTATCAGTGAGGCGATGGCTGACATTGAGACGTGGCGCGTCGCTGAGGATAAACACGATGCGTTAAAGCTGGCCGTATCCATGCTCTGGGGGCCTTTGGCAGAGGCATTTGCAGTTTTTGTGGAAACTGTATTCAAAAGGGTCAAGCGCAAGCACAATGAATTCGTGTTTGTCTCGAACTACGGCTTTCCCCTATCCTATACACAGGTAGGTTATGATGTCAGCGCTGCCTACATATATGTGTATGGGGTGAACCATATCACCTCCCGAGAGTGCAGAAGAAGTCTGGCTACCTGGGTTTCGAAGAATAGGAAGGACCTTATTCCTATTTCAGCCTCCATAATGGCACATGATGCCAGTACATTAACGAGATACTATGACCAAAACTCTCCTTAACCTAGAACATATAGAAGGGATCCAGAATATTCGGAACGTGTTTCTGAAAGAACAGGAACGTAGTGAAGTGCCGACTACTCCCTCTTTACCGTGCATCAATGAAGGAGCAAGCACTTCAGGTGTAGGAACCCAAAATGACTCTCAGCCTTCAGGTTCACCAAGGGTGACTCAAGAACCAATCATTTCGGGGGTGACCACACTTGAAGTACATGAGCCTCCATACACCGACGTCTCTGAATCCCAGCCTGCTATCAAACCAGAGATGGGAACGACCAAGTTTGAGGAGACAGGTGACCAGGTTAAAGAGCGGATGTGTAGGTATGTTCACTCGTTACGCTGCCACCCACGGAGAGAATCCAACAGCCATCCATCTGCAAAGAGAGTTTCCGGTGCGCTACGTGTTGCAACAAAGCAGGAAGAACCTAGAGCTTCAAATAAAAAAAAATGGAGTAAGTCCATCCTTAAGCGGAGGTAGACAGTGTTCTTTTTGCTAAAGGTTGGTAGATTGATTTTGATATCTCAGAGATAGGATGTCATTATATAATCACACCAACGGCGAAAGCTAGCCAATACAACCATTCTTTTTCAGCTAGCCCTCTCGGTTCGTCAAACCATCAGCAAATCATCGTCCCTCCCTCCCTTTCACAGGTTTAATTTTAAGGTAAGTGCTCTTTAAGTTACTTCCACTAGTTTCCTTTCTCATCTATTCCTCAAGTAGATTAGGCCAGACAACTGGGATACCACTATAAAAAAAGCGTTGCCAACGCCCACCACCTCATTTAGTGGCAAGGAAGAGTGGGCACTAGCTGCTATGGCCTTTGTTTACCTCTTTTCATTCTGATCTTAGCCACGTGGCTAAGAGCCCTTCTTCTACACCCCTTCCATTCTAACAATGGTAGCACAAATTGAGTTTGTTCGCAATTTATTTCGTATGATTATTTACACTTTTCCCTTTATTGCAGTATTTCTTTACTACGAAGAATAGAGTCAAGAAGCAGCGCCTCCGCCGGACACCCCAAAAGGGGTCTCTCACATTAATCGGGGTATATAAGATTTAATTCTTTTGTTCTTCGATATAATACATTTTTCTTTTCCTATGATTATTTGCATTCCTTTCCATTTTCTAGCGCACGGTACGACACTGCCGTCGGCAAATCCCTGCAAGCTCTAACGAGGATACTACGTGGCCCTCGACCAGCAGAGTGGAGGATTATAGATCGCTCTTTCATCCACCCCCACCCAGGCCGCCAAGGAAGCCCGTAGAAGGCCATCGCTGGCACACCTACCCTGAAGAACAACTCAGGGTAGTGGTGCTCCGCCAAAATTACAGGCAGAGACTATTGGATGCGGTTCTAACCACACCACCAAGGCGGGGCATAATGCTTATTTAAGCAAGAAGGAAAATGTTTATGGTTTAGTTAAATAAAGATAATTGTCGTGGTATAGCTCTATATATCATACATACATCTATTATATTTGATTTTAGAGTGCGCGGGGTTTCCTTTTAAATGGCTTGGGTAGGCCGAGGTCCGGTTACAAGGTCAGATCCCCATAAGGGATGACTAGTCCAATAGATGCTACTTTAAACTTGGTATTGGCTGAGAGTTCCAAATCTTACTTAGTTATAGGCTTTCGTTATACGGCTATGATGAGCTCGAGGGTGGGAAAGTAAAAGGAGTCGGCAAAAATAGATTTTAATAAATATTAATAATTAATTTAATATGATACAATAATACACATAAATATAAGACAAATAGTTACACAAATGATAATGGGGAACGGTAGACGGCAACTATAAATTTTGGGAAACTAAAATATTCGTTACGATACCTTGTACACAAATGGAGGTGTTGGGGAAGACAATGGTCGTTTCCGGCGAAGCAGTGAGATGATGGTTGGGTCACTTCGACGGGGTCCAAGGTCAACTTGCTTGTAGTGAAATATTCTTTTGAGATGACGGGTGGGGTGGGGGGCGAAGCAGAGTTTTCGAGAAGGGAGGTTGGGAATTCTTCCGGTGTAAATTCCTTTAAAGAAAACGGATGGTGAGTTTCTCCGAGACGTCAACGGCTTGTTTGGTCGGATATGAGTAATCAAGGGGGTATTACGCTAAGATGAATCTTCACTGAAGCCTTTTGGGTTAAGACTTGGTTCTTGTTTGGAGATGGCGTCGATGAGCGGAGTCAGATGGGTATTCTTACCGGGGAAAGAGTTTTTACATAACTCTAGGGGGTGGATATTTGTTTTATCCAAGAAGGGATGCTTGGTTTTGTCCCACAACTTTTCCTTGCCTTCGGCGTATGACAACCCGAATCGAGGAGGAGTAAGATGGTCTGCACTCGTGAGCGTCTCTCGCACCAATCTGATCATTCCTCGTTACGCGGGTAGATATGGACACCAGAAGTGAAGGAGCTTACCCCATAGAAGAGGGGGGGGGGGACTATCACACATCGTTTGAGTTATGGCGAACGCGGCCCGGGTGGCGATTGTCTCAACCGCTCCCAGCATGGCTGAAAGGAAGGGACGGGGGAGGGAAGACTTCTCGTCTTGTTCAACTAAGTGATAAACCTGAAATAAATCGGTAACTCATGGCCTCAGCACATCGAATAAGGTATCGTTGGAACGAGGAAAAGCTCCTCTATAAGCTAGTCCATTGCAAACTTAAAACTTTTAAGTTTTTTTAACCATAAGACTATTAGTTACACGATTATTTAGTGGAATTATGAATAGATTAGCCTTTCCTCTTTCCAACGATACCCATAGCGCGTAGCTGTGCCTAGTAGTTCCCTAGTAGTTCAAGGTTTAAAGACAGTCGGTGCTCTCCCATCCGAGCTAAGCCCCGCCCACTTTTTTGTTCATCGCTAATCCGATTTACTAATCAAATTTAAAGCTTTATAGCTCTGCAACTTATAGTCAGAATTGGACATTACGAATCTTGTTGGAATGGTAAAAGGCTGAACTTTAAGAATATTAACATTTCAGTGCAGTTTTATTATATTCTTTTAACTCGTAGCAAATATTCTTCTGTCTGTCCTCTCCCAAATATAAAAGGGCTGGACATGTTCTAATGTCAATAACTGAATAGAGCTCTTTTTCCCCTTTCCAATGATACCTAACTCGATTAAATCGGACCAATAAGTCCGGAGATGAGCGTTTTAAAGATGTTTTTGACCCGCCCTCCCCCGAGGGAAACGTTCGCGGTCAAAAGAGCGGATATCTCGGGAACGGCTCGGCCGATTTTCACGAAATTCCACACAGAGATAGGGAATTGCAGCGCCAATCTACGTTGAAGTCAATGATTAAGTTGAGTAAAAACCCGCGGTTTTTATTAATGGAAAACTGAAAAGTTGGGGGGGGTTGAGGGTTTTTTGGGAGGTTTTTGTCCTTTACCTCCAAAACTACGGGTCGTAGGACGTTGGTGCATATAACACTTCCGTTCTTTCTAACGGTACCATTGCCGACCCTCTACGACTAATAAATACGAAGATAGCTGGAACGAAAAAGAAAACTAGAAATAATAGGAATTTTAAAGTTATTTTACCAAAGTATATATTTTGAAGAGGTTCGATCCCCGGTAAAACCATTTCCCATAGAAATCCATTATAATGACGTAAAACGAGTTTTAGTGTGAAAAAAAGTCACTCGACTTTTGCAATCAACTATCTTCGGAGCGAACCACGTTAGGTACTATAGACCGTTGGAAAGAGCGGGTTTTCTACTTTTATATACCGATTGTAAACCGTTTTTTGTACAAGCAGTTTTCGCGAAAATCGAGTTTGAAAACAGGGTGTTTTTTGGGGGGGGGGTGCTAAATTTTCGATGTTTTTCTAAATTATAGGTTTGAAAATTCGAGAAAAATAAAATTTTTGAGAGTTGCACAAAAACTACATAACGGGAGCTATCCAATGATATTAGAAATTTTCGCTCATCCCGAAAATCGACAAAGTTAGTGGACGTTCAAAATCGCAGAAAAAAAACGCAAAAGATTTGACATCGAATAACTTTCTTGGAAATGGTCGGAGGAAACTAGGAATCATATCATTTTAGAGACATTTTAGGCTTATTAATAAGCAATTCGACACTTTTAATTTTCGTTGTACCAAATTTTCGGGAGCGTCAAAAAGGAAAGGAACCCACAAAAAACAGTTGTTTTCGGATAACATTTTTACGCTAAAGAAAACTTTGCTCTTTGGAGCATCGATAGATAGTGTATAGAGGTACTTAATTTTCCTAGAAAAATTGACTGGATACGCCGACAATTCTGGCGAAAATTAGGCCTAGAATTTTTCCGAGGGGTCGACCCGGGATAAATCGAGTCCTTCTTTCGAGTATTTCACTTTACTCGATCTTAAAGTGTAGTACACCTTCAGGCCATCTTGGCTTCTACCTTCCAGAGATATATATAACCTCCATTTTGGTTCGTAAATAAACAAATAACAGTCGAAAACCCGACGAAAATCCTCCGCGCTCAAAATTGATGGGGCCGAAAAATCGACACACGCACGATTGACCATCGATAGAATCGTCAATAATTGACCTATATGAGTGATTAATAGATCATTTTGAAGCTTAGAGAATTATACGTAAGAATATTATATTTAATTTAATATAAATTAAATCCAGCGGGGTAAACTAGACGATTTTAGAGAATATTTGACTTTTTGAAAACGAAATCTAATCTTTGACCTCAATTTCCTTCCCCTGCATGAGAGAAACAGTACAAGTTTTATATATATTAATAAAAGACATTCCACGCTCTATCAAAATTAATTCATTTAATTAACGTTTGCCCGTACAGATCAAGGTATAGGGAAGCAAAATATTGGGTATGGTAAAAAAAATAGATCAAGCGGGCGCCTTGGAAGGGGTGGAACCCTCTTTTTTTATTCAAATACCATAAACCATTATATATTGATAGACGCATCTTAGCGCCCTCTACAGAATACAGAATTAAGAAAGTTAGGGGCGATTAAAGCGAGAAAAAAGTAAAAAATCCACCAAAAATGAGAATTTTCGGAACGCGTTATCGGGTATTAAACGGCCATCGCTCTATAGAATATAAAGTTTTATATATTGCTGAATAGCTTAGAACGTAGCCTTTTTCATAGTGTAGATACGAGTTTCATATATATATATATATATATATATATATATATATATATATATATAGTGGCGTGAGAAGGTATTAAAGGTGAAAATTTGAGCGAAAAAAAATCGGTACGAAAATAGACCGGCATAGAATAGAGCATATATAGGAAAACGCTTGTATGGTATATCATCATCAAGGGTATTCGATCCTCTATCCGAGGAATCTGATATTTATCGTGTCAGCCAATCTGCACCCTAAAATATGGAATGGTGAAGTTGAGGAAAGTGGAAAAAATTGAACCATCGTTGGTTAAGAGATTATTGCGGCGGTGTTTATCGGCTTATATTTGCGCTATATATATCATTTTGTCCAGTTTGAAATTGCAAATCTTAAAGATGACTATAGAAAAAGGTATATCGAATGTTTTTGAGAAAACCTGACGTAAAGTGCCTCAAGGCCGAAAATCAGCCAAATTCGGACCGGCTCTTTGGCCGTATCTCCGGAACCAATAGAGATACCCCGATTCCTAATAGAGGACCACACATCCCGTATATATTCCAAGTTTCAGCTCCCTAGCCGAATTTATGGCCGAATAGTCCCGGCGAGCGTGGAAAGTTGGAGCGCCAAACCAACCCCCTCCTCGGAATCGGGGGTTATCGAGGTTACTGAAAGAGATAAGTCGAAAAAGAGAGTTTCACGTATACTAGACCATAAATAATGGGGGTATGCGAAGTTAAACCAGAATTGGCCCAAAACTGAGGAAAATATCGCACTTTCAAATTGGCCGAATTTTCCAAAATTTGGGCGAGTCAAAATGAGTTGACCGCCAACCTTTAAACGCTTAGGGGCACGTTAACTATCGGGAGTAGAGAATAGTGTTATATAAAATTTTAAAATTCTGACGACGCTTTATACGAACTGAGCTACTGTGACCCCACCTATCTATAAACCCCGCGTAGTTACGGTTGTTTAGAACAAAATTTGGGGGTCGAAAAATGTTTTTTTTTAGGTTTCGGTCGATTTTATTCGAAAGTTACTGGCTGATCGTTTCGGGGTGACAAATATCGGATAGTACCCGCAGCTCTCCATCCGAAGATGCCAAGATCAGCTCCGTGAGCCTCGCGGTTGCGGAGAGCTAAGGATTCAAAATATTTTTTGTTTTTCGAAATTTTAAACATGGCGCCAATTTTAACCTACGGGGAGGATTTAACCCTAGTTTGCGGCATTATGTTTGGCTCGCCTCTTACTTGTCCCACAAATGACGATGTTGTATGATTGTCATTTTGGAGTGGTTGCCATTGTAAGGATTATAGTCTTTGATACTAAATAGGCATATATAATTAAATGAAAGTGTGTCATAGTCTCTTATCCTGTACTCAATTTCAAGACATTCGTATTTATTAATTCGTAGGGAGCTGCCGCTTGCATAGATGATAAGGCGTTGTATTCCCACGCTAAAGTACAGGTTTGATTCACAGGGACAGCGGGCTCAAAAGATTTCAAGCCTCGCAGAGAGCTGCCACTACTCGGGTGGTGTGTCAAGACTGAGGCATGCGCGCAGAAAGCTCAAGTCACGTACATCGCCACACATATAGCCAATCACATCACTGCTTTTTCTAGTCCCCTTCCCTGATACACACAACGCCTCGCTCTTCCGTCCCGGAACCTAAATATGTGGCGATCCTGACATCAGTCGATTGCACAATGCTGTCAATACCTTTATGTAACACAAGGATACGTGCCATTTTCCACAAAACACGCTTACCGTCACCATGAACGAGGATTATTTCTCCAACTGACGGCACGATAGATTGAACCGCGCAATAAGCAAGTTTGCGTTCCCTTAAGGAAGGCAAATAATCAGACTTTCACTTATTCCAGAAAGAGAATTTCACTGCTTCCATCCGTTTTTGCCTTTTAATGAGAAGTTCTTGCTTATTAAAGTAGAGTCGAGATTTGGGTCTACCTGTGGTAGGGCTGTGATCCTGTCTCCACAAAGTAAGTTGAATTGAGTGAGGACTTCCATCTCCTCAATATCACTCCTAATGGCGGTAAGTGAGCGGTCATTTAACCTGGCTTCCACGCTGGTCACTAAGGTTCGCAGTTCATCTTCTGATATAAGGTTCTTGCCTATAGTCCTTTTTACAGGACTTAAATAACCCATTTGGACGTTCCCATACCTCCCCCAAATCATGGCGCCTTATACAGGATGAATCTCCACTGACATTTGCGAGTTATTATAAAGGATTGAAAGTCAGGGTCATCTTTAAGGCAAGTGATAATGCCGTTAGCGGAATAGAAAGTGGCACTGTTGACAGTATAATCTATAGCATGGAAAGAACGGCGACTGATAAACCTGGTAAAGGCTCGGAAGAAACCTTCAGGCGAGTTATGCTCTACCACTTCGAGGTGAATAGCGAGAGTGACGGTGTAAGTGAAAAGACACTTTAATTTCATCACTTCCCCTTTTTACGCTTAAGGCACCGACCTAGTATAATCTGGTTATGGTGAAAAGAGCGGCTTCCTCTAACTTGTTTTTAAGAAGGCGTGGAGGAATTGGGGCAGGATAAGGAGCTTTCTGAGCCCGGTGGAAAATTACGCGCTATGCAGCATAGCCTTAACTCTTTGATGCAGACAGGGTATCCACCAGTGCTGCCGAAGGTAATTAACAACGGCTACCACACCGCAGTGGTGGAGCTTAACATGGGAGTCAAGAATGAGAAACAAAGCAAATGATGCTTAGACGGGAGAAGAGCTGGATTATAAGTCTACCAGAATATAGACTCAGCCCTTTATAACATGCGAGGGGTGGTCAATAGGTTTTGCGAATCGTTAGACCAAAACAGAAGAAGGGGGGTGGCTGTTTGTGGGGGTGTTAGGAAAAGTTATAACAAGTCAGGACCTACAGCCGCACGCTACTGCCTCGTCTATTTAAGAAGCAGTAGCTGATCGCAGATCGTCAGTCACAAATTTTTCAACAATGGAGAAGGTTGAGCACCGCGTAGTGATCAAATTTTTGACAAAGGAAGGCAAGAATGCAAAAGAGATCCATGAACGCATGGTTGAAGTGTACACCAACACCGCCCCTTCCTATGCAATCATTGCTCGCTGGAATAGGGAGTTCCGCCATGGTCGTGAGTCTCTTGAAGATGACCCCCATTCAGGACGCCCGTCAGACGTGACCAACGAGAACAATGTGGCCCGTCTGGAGAGGATGATCCTCGAAAATCGACGGGTGAAGGTCGAAGAAATCGAGCGAGAACTTGCAATATCACATGAAAGTGTTATGGACATCATCCACGACAATTTGGCCATGACCAAGGTCTCTGCCCGTTGAGTCCCTAGAAACTTCACGCCCCATGATCGACTTCAACGTCGTCAAAGTCCACAAGGTCAGAGTTGCACAAGCTGCCCTGCGCGAGTGCGGATTCGAGTTTCTAAACCATCTCCCCTACAGTCCAGATCTAGCCCCTAGCGATTACTTTTTATTCCGCCAGCACAAGGCTGCACTGCGTGGACGCCGGTTTGGGGACGATGAAGATGTCCAGCTCGCCGTCCAGGAATGGATTGAACAGCAGTCGGGAGATTTCTGGTTGTCGGGAATTCGAAGCCTCAGGGACAAGTGGCGTAAGTGCATTAAAGTCATGGGTAGTTATATTGAAAAATAATAAAACACTTGTCCTCATATCTCGTTTCCTTATATCCGAATTGCAAAACTTGTTGACCGCCCCTCGTACCATAGTACCTAATAATATTTTTTTTTAAAGAAAAATGCAGCTGTTTCACTAGTAAAGGTGCGGGAGCGGCTCTTGAGGATCTCAGGTCGGCATATTCTTCCGGGAAACTACCTTGCTGGACGAAAGTTAACCGTTAGTTTTCAGCCGGAGCTATGCCCGCCAGGGGGAAGCCTATTACGCTTAAGCAAAGCTAGCGCTTTGAATCCTGCTAAATTACACTATACAGCTTAGTCAGTGTACTAAAGCTCTCATGATCTATAATAAGCTCTAGAGTTCGCGTATTGGATACTAAGCAGGTTAAGATCTCCAAATAGGGAGGAGGGATTGGCTATTCATCTTCGTGGAGAAGCCAAGGTGGACCATTGCCCAATAAATTGGCTTTAACATTGCTTAGCATTCAATCCTGCGTTAATAAATCGACGGGGTTATCTCCTGTGATAACATAATACCAAATCGCTTGTGGGAGATTTTCTTAATTTCGGACACACGATTGTGCATATAAGACTCAAGTTTGCGAGTGGTGGCGAACCAATCCAGAGCGACTTGACTGTCTAATCACATATGATTAGAGCCAATTTGTATTTCCTCTTTGTAAGCTTTAGGAACGAATGTGAGTGAGTAAACGTGCAGCTAACCATGTTGCTGTCAATTCTAATTTACGGATAGTGAGCGTCTTTAAAAGCGCAACTCTTGCTTTTGCCATAACAAAGACAGGTTGCGAATCAGTCATGAAGTAAACCACGACACTGTAGACCTTGGAAATTGCATCGCCGAAGGCATGCGAGTTCACTGTCTGGAGATTGCCGATAGAACGAAGAAACTTACGAGGAGCGGTCAATAAGTTTTGTGAATCGTTAGACCAAAACAGAAGAAGGGGGGTGGCTGTTTGTGGGGGTGTTAGGACAAGTTATGACAAGTCAGGACCTTCAGCCGCACGCTCCTGCCTCGTCTATTTAAGAAGCAGTAGCTGATCGCAGATCGTCAGTCACAAAGTTTTCAACAATAGAGAAGGTTAAGCACCGCGCTGTGATCAAATTTTTGACCAAGGAAGGCAAGAATGCAAAAGAGATCCATGAAGGCATGGTTTCAATGTACACCGACACCACCCCTTCCTATGCAACCATTGCTCGCTGGAATAGGGAGTTCAGCCATGGTCGTAAGTCACTTGAAGATGACGCCCGTCAGACGTGACCAACAAGGACAATGTGGCCAGTGTAGAGAGGAGGATCCTCAAAAATCGACGGGTGAAGGTCGAAGAAATTGAGCGAGAACTTGCAATATCACATGGAAGTGTTATTAGCATCATTCACGACAATTTGGCCATGACCAAGGTCTCTGCCCGTTGGGTCCCTAGAAACCTCACGCCCCATGATCGACTTCAACGTCGTCAAAGTCTACAAGGCCAGAGTTGCACAAGCTGCTCTGCGCGAGTACGGATTCGAGGAGCTCAACCATACCCCCTACAGTCCAGATCTGGCCCCTAGCGACTACTTTTTATTCCGCCAGCTCAAGGCTTCACTGCGTGGACGCCGGTTTGGGGACGATGAAGATGTCCAGCTCGCCGTCCAGGAATGGATTGAACAACAGTCGGGAGATTTCTGGTTGTCGGGAATTTGAAGCCCCAGGGACAAGTGGAGCAAGTGCATTGAAGTCGAGGTTAGTTATATTGAAAAATAATAAAACACTTTTCCTCATATTTTGTTTCCTTATATCCGAATTTCAAAACTTATTGACCACCCCTCGTAGCTTGATTTTGAGTTCGACATCATTCTTTTATTGATAACTTGAAGGGAAGTCTCCATAGAGTGGGAATAGTTAAGTCCTTTGGTTACGACCATTTTCTTAAAAGAGTGGTAATTAGAGCCCATTCTCGAAGGTGTAAATTTGCCGAGGACGAATAATATTTTGCTTTTTAATAGAATATAGCTAAATTTAGAGAATTAGGAGTGGTGAAGGCATGTTTATCGACATAAATATTGCGGGATACAGTTTTAACCTTATCCGAAGGAAATTTCCTTAAGTGGCTACAAGTGGTTTCAAACAAAACCACTCTAAAACGATAAGTTCTAAAGGGTAAATTTTCCGGGAGGTTGGATCACACCCCGATCCTTTGGATCTAATCCGATTATGAGATAGACCTTATAAGTATCAGAGGTGCAAACATACTCATACAAACGAAGCTGAAGAATATTTTGAACCATATCAAAGTTTAGAGATGGACCAGTGGTGAGGTTATCGTTTAGACTTGGATTTCCGGCGGGACAATCAAAAACCACTCGTAAGGGAGTGGTAGAATCGTCCTCTCGCCAAACGGGAAGGTGAGACGAATAATGAACTTTATCTCTTATCTCAGAGGAGGAAGAAAGGACCTCTTCAATGAAATACTCCTTGAATACATGAGTGTAAGTTTCAAATGCTCCCAGACTCTTCTTAAGTTGTTTGATAGTAGCTCTAAGTCTACTTACCCACAAGCCAAAATTATTTGGAAGAATGCGGCAATCCCGCTTCCATGGTAAACGGGAGGATTAGTTACCATCTTGGTACTTAATTCACGTTTTGAGATTTACAAGTGACTCAGAATCATCTTTCTCCAGAACATGGTGCTGAATGCCCACCGTTTTTAATTACCAAATAGGCAGGATACAGATGCTGCAGAGCATTCATCCACCCCCACGTCGGCTTACTGAAATGGGGCTAACTTGGGAAGAAGTCGATGCTGGGGAGTTCCGCATAGGTCTGGCGACAACAGCTCCGAAAATAGATTTTACAAAATAAATATTTTTAACATATCCAGAAGACTTTACAAAAGAGTTATAACAATCCCACCCCTAGATTATCAAGGCCGTGGAAATGAGATTCATCTTAATATTACGATCATCCGACTCGACTTTAGCCTTGAGCTTCTTAATGTAGCGGTAAAAGAAGTCGGCAAAATAATATTGTCTACCACCAAGCATTCAAAGTTGTATTTCTTATTGCGGTACAGGGCCAGAACCTGCACAAATGGATAGCTTGTGAGTTCGGATCGGTCTCAAAACTCGCTAAGTGAATGAACTTCATGCCTTAAAATTCTCAAATTCATTCTCACGGCCTCATCATTTGCAATAAAGGATCGCTGAGCACCTTGATCAAACAGAGCACGCTGATGAATTATACCGCGGAATCTCTCCATGGAGAGCATGGCCGTAGGCAAGGCAATATTGCAATCTACTGTAGCAACCGCGTTTAACACTCCTTTATTAGGAGTAAGTTCCTCGGCTTCGTTTTGTTTTTGTCAGGGGAAAGTTTCTTTGAGAAGCGTCGAGCGTAAGATTCCGCTGCTTATTATTATTTTTTCCCATCAAACCGCAGCTGAAGCTTGTAAAAAAACAAGGGTTATGGGTAGCGTACATAAAGAGCAAGAGGGCGTATTACAAAGATTTGCATCTCCAGAGTGCTTAACTAAACGTGGACACAAAGATCTTTAGATTTCATTATACGGTATCGCTCCCTAGGAGCTTTGATCTTTCTGCAATCAATATCTTTGCGGTTGCCTCCACAGAAAACACAAGAAGTCTCGTCGCTTCCTAGTTTAAAGTTCTAAATAGTGGGGTAGGTTTTTTTGCGACTCCTTAGGGAAAAACCGGCTCTCTTGTTATTGCTTTTGAACAGGCGAAAGAAACTTCGCTGGTGAGAGAAATTTCTCTTTCGATTGCTGTTCGAAGTGACTAAATTCCAGGTATCTCCCGAAGCAGCTCAGTTAATATCTTCATGCAGTTTGGTTGGAGATTTTCAAGCAAAATGTCAGTAAACAGAAAACCAGCAGCCTCTACATCCACCTCCAAAGCCTTTAGGGCCCGCAAATGGCATTCATAAATCGCCATAAAGGAGCGAAGATCCTTGACCATTTGATTAGGTGGCTTACGATCAAGCACATAAATGGATAGGGGCACGTATTTTTACGTACCCCTTCCCGTATGTTTGCTGAAGAAGACTAGTAGCCTCCTCATAATATATATCGGCCGTAGGAAGCCCTTCCAATAGTTTTTTAGGCTCACCTTTCAATTGGCGCATCAGGTAAGCAAACTTCTGAGACAAGGCCAAATCATCGTGGACATGAACCGAGGCCTTAAAAATGTCCCATAAGGAGGACCATTGTAGGGGATCTCCCTCAAAGATAGGGAGTGTAATAGTAACGAGTTTAACTCTAGTATTGGTTTGTCGTCCATTGTAGTGATTACTGGTGGCATCCTGCTTTATTTTTTGGATAATTTTTTTTGTGCGGCATTTATACAAGTGATCATTTAATTGTTTCGATTTAGGCACTCTTCGAATCAGCCATAAAAGTGGATTCGTCTTCTAATAACAAATCTTGAATCTTCTCGTCTAAATTGACTTCCGGATCATGGATTTCGGGTCTTCTCAACAGCTCTTCCATAGAATTAATTTGTTTTGTGGCCGAAGCTCGCGCGCCTTTGGGCCTTTGCCCCAACTTTCTAAGTTTTGAATATTGATGTAACTCAGCAATTAAACAACGAACAATGAGAACACGAAGTAAATGCCGAAGGCAAATAGCATATCGAGATCCACCGAATAAGAAAAAGACTTTTAATTTAAGGAACCTGACAGATTATTCGGTTCGAAGAACGATTTAAAGTCGATTCACACATATCAGTGGAGTATTAGTGCCGTGTCAGTTCAGTGTGAGTGAAATCCGTGACCCTTCAGTGACGTCTATGCACACATATGAGTAGTAACTCCATACTCTGTACAAGGAATTAATTGATGATAAAACAAAATTTGTTCAGTACTTTCGAATGCCCCCAAACTGTTTCCACATATCGTTCAGTAAAAGAGAAGCACATCTGAAGAAGCGAGACACCCACTGGAGAAAGGCTAGAACACCGAAGGAGCGATTAGCAGTTTGTTTGAGATAAAATAATACAAATATTTTGTAGTAGTCTAGTTACTGTATCTAACTATTCAAATCCATACTAGAGATTTTCCTTAAAAGACAAAACAAATCCTAGGAATTTATTTTGCTACTAAGTGACAGTAAATTACTTTGTATGAAAAAGAAAAGGGCTAAATTCATCTCTTTGTGTGTTTCTCCATGTTGGTGACTTCTACAATGCTGTGGATTGTAAGCCATTACTTGCATATTAAAGAGTCCTGAAAATTTGAAAAGTAGTTCTGCAAGGGACTGACGCCGTTTGGAATTGCCGTGTAAGGAGATAGTTTTTAATGCTGATCTTCATATGTTGCTGTTGTATGTTCTTGAAATGGTTGAGCGAGGGTAGTGGAGTCGAAACTGATGATATGGAGGCTGAAGGATCAGTTCTTCCATCAAATAAATGTTGATTCATAGTCATTTGCATTTCATATTTCTGTACATACTGTGGCAAATATTTCATATTTTGCTACATTCAAATAATAAGGGGTTAAAGCCTTCAGAGTTGGAGAAATATCTGCTAGAAATACGTCAACAGGGTGTGGTGATGTGGAAGCTGTTTGATTTTCTTGTTTACTGATCAAGTACTCCATTAATTTTGCCGAAGCTGTTTGTTGGGATGCCACTTTCTTTTTAGCTAATCTTCCTTCTGATAACTTTCCTGGAGCTTCGAGAGTAGGCTTTGGTGAGGGCGATGGCTGTGCTTGCACATCTTCATTTAGACCTACGTGCGATACTGTTATAGTGTACGGTTATTCATGTGATTTTATTTTCTGTTAATAAATCAGCTTAAATAGCGTTTTGAAAACCATAACCATAAATTTGTTTGATTGAAGTTGTAGGCGGATAATTTTTAGGCCTAAGATAACAGCGAACTAAATTTTGGAATAATGAACTGGGCTTTAAGAAAGAAAATTACACAAATATAAATATATTCATAGAATCAACGAATGTACAATGAGATAAGTAGATTAGGTATACAATGTAAGATATTTTAACATATGATTTACAGTAACAAGCTGCGAAGAGAATTGAAGTATGTGAGATTAATCTGGTGGAATAATATGGTGGAATAATATGGTGAACTAATATGGTGAATAATATAGTGACTATGAGGGACTGTGAATTAGGGGCTTTATACGAAGAAAGCTGCGACTCGAATGGGGATAGATAGTGTGCTATTTGGTCGGGCTGGAAGTGTGTTTGTTTGTTTGTGTGTGAAATTTTAAGAGATGTTGTTTAGAACAGTATTACGTTTAATGAATTGACAAGTAAAATTAATGAATGAATTAATTAATTATTAAGTTGTACATAAAATGATCTAATTTACAAAAGTTAAGGTAATTTAATTGAAAGATTAAATTAACAAAGTTAAAGTAAAATAATTGAATGATTAAATTGACAAAGTTAAAGGATTGCATAATATGAATTTTACATAATAATTGATGTATATATATATATATATATATATATATATATATATATATATATATATATATATATATATATATATATATATTAAGTTTCCCAGGAGGTTTTTATTATAGGAATGCTCAGAGGCATTGCTATACTGTGGGTTTCCCTGCATCCAGTGCTGGTTTAACCTAGTAGCACATGTAGCACGTGCTGCGGGCCGCGCACTTCAGGGGGCTCCGCGGGGATGTAAAAAATTAGTAATAATTAAGATTTTGCCCTTAGGCACAGAAGGCCGAGACAAAATAATTATTCATTTTCCTGATTTTATATATTGTTATTATATATGATATTACTATATATAAAAAAATATAGAAAACTTCACTAGAGCGTACTGCATAGTATAATAAGTCTGGCATTATGTTATGGTAGTACACGGTGTTGTTCTTTAAAAAGGGATAAAAGGTGTACAAAATAAAACTCTCCTTTTTCAGCTGAGTCCTCCCAGCCATACTCACAGTTCTTTTAAATTCTTTAGATAATTTTTTCCCTCTCTGCAGAGGAGAGTGGGGGATGGGGGTGAGATACAATATATATATATATATATATATATATATATATATATATATATATATATATATATATATATATATATATATATATATATATATATATATTAGGATGACCCTTATTTGGCGACTTTTGAATTTCAACTGAGACTGGCAGTCAGAATGTTCCATTTGCTAAAAAAACACAGTGTGTAAAATATTTTTTAATAATATTTATATTTAGAGGTCGCTTAAAGTTTGACATTTTTCACAATTATGTTACTATAGTCCTTGGTTTATAATTATAGTTCATACATTAAATTTTGGCTGGTATCTTAAGTAGAAGACTAATTAATCAACAGGATAAAAATACCAATTTATGCACAAAACTAAATAAATAAAATTAAAATAAGGCGCAGCATTAACAAGGTTTCATTAGTGTCATAAACATCTGGCAGAATATGGCAAATGCCCAACATTGACCCACTACCGCTTCCGCTATGCCGTAGTGTCTAGCTGCTTGGGTGATGCTGTAAGAGATAGACGCACTGAGTTGTTTCCCTCTCTACTACACGCAGTTGTACAGTGCAGCCTAGACAATAAGGACCATTTCTTTTTTTTTTATTTGTTACAGGTACCATGGCGTCTGTAACCAGAGCTATGACAAGTATCTACCTACTTGATTCAGTCGAGCCTACCATCACACAAACAGGTGCTTCAATACTATCTCTACCTCCCTCTTAACCTGAAGATGACGCCAAAGGAAACAGCGGCAGAAACGGTCAAACTAGTGAGTAACTTCTGGGATCGCGCACGTATTCCAATGCAGGAAGTGCAGCGAGCAAGATAGAAAGTTATACGACTACATGAAAACTGTAAAAGTCTAAAGAAGAACAAAAACAGGCAAACAGAAAAACAACAGAACGAGAATGATTTCCTTCTGTCCCTTGATCGTCTCTTTGACATCGCACATGAAGATGCGATGTTAATGATTACAATTGCCAAGGACAGGGAGTTTCTACGAGCCCAGAGGGACGATGTGCGCTGGGGCACAATGCCAACAACTAGGGACATGTCTCTTGCACGTTGAGAAGAAAAACAGCGGTTGGATGAAAAGAAGAAAGAACAGCGTATGAAGCGCTCTTAAGCTGAAAAGCGTAAACTGGAAGAAATCCGTGAACTCGCATCCAGCTCTACATCAACTTCCAGCAGTTCCAGTCCCACTCATTCCCCTCTCCACTGTCGTGGTGCAGAAAAGGATGCTGACGGCTGTGTTGCAGGGCCATCTTCAGTCATCATACCCCCAATAAAGCGCACCAGGAGCTCGAAGAAAATCATGAATCCACAACTCTCAGCCGCAATGGATAAGGCTAAGATATCCGATCGTGCAGGAGTTTATATACTTGCAGCAGCTGCAAAAAGCCTTAGTCAGGATCCCCCAAAGCTGGTGTTAAACCGCGAGTCCTCTCAGCGAGACCGGGTGAAGTTTCGTGCAGAAGCTGCCAAGGAAATTAAAAATTCGTTCAGTCCTTTGGTGCCGCTGGTTGTGCACTGGGAGGGCAAAATGGTGCAGACAGCGGCAGGTGGTTGTGAAGCTATAGTCGACCGACTTTCTGTTCTGGTTTCAGGACATGGCGTTACAAAGCTATTGGGAGTCCTAATCCTTTCGAGTGGCATAAACAATGGCCGATGTAGTGATGACTGCTCTCGAAGACTGGGGAGTAACGGATCGCATTTCTGCCCTATCCTTTGACACTGTAGGAGAATCGATACCCGACCCTCACAACTGAGCCACTGAACCTTAACCACAACGTCCTGGCATTAGGGGCGGCGTATCCAGACCACTTAACCTCCTCCCATTTCTCCTCTCGTCTCGAGGAGAACCTGAAAGGCCGCCCAAGACCACATAATGCTAAAATCCTCGCATGTCGGACCCCGGTGAGCTTAACATGGGTTAAAACAGCAAGGTTTTCCCTAAGAGTTGATATTCAATTTCACCGCATATGCGAAATTAGAGGAGCAGCGGCCTAAAGCCAGAAGGTCCCCTTCAGGACTAGCTGAAAGACGCTTTGAGAAAAACCGTTAGAGGAGGAGACTTAATGCAGCCTGTCCACGCCCCCCTCCTTCCCCTACCCCCAGTGGGGTGGTGAAGTATAAAAATCAAATAACTTTGGAAAAACGGGGTAGATTACGTTAGTCATCAAGACGACTAAGACGGCGAAAGGCCAGTCTACCAACAGAAGGGACTTAGAAGAAGCTCATCCGGAGCCAGTTCCCGGTGGTCACACCAAATTTAGAAGTCTGTCAAAGGGAGATCGTTAGAGAGATCTAGACAGCGAAGACCGGCATAAGCGCCCCGCAAACCTACGAAAAGAACTTAGAAGAAGCTCACCCTCGAGCAAATTCCTGGTGATCACACCGAACTTTTAGTTAACTTGGATTGAAAAGCAAGTTCAACTAACTCTCGTCAGAGAAACCCCCTATACTGGTGTATCCCAAAACACAGAGATAGTCCTCGCCATTGAGGAATACCCCAAAGTGAACTCCCTCAAGCACTCCCCTGCGTCAAAGGATTCACGCTTTGGCTCATCGCTCGCCAGTGTGAATTATTCCTGGAAGAAACATACATTCCCTGTCCCGTCGTGAAATCATTTCCTCCAGAAGGCGTGCGTCACTCCATCTGCCACACGCTCCGAGGTTCTCTGCGGCTTTAAAACATTCCCCCTTCTGACTATCTGGACGACCTGGTCACGCGCTGGTCCAGAACCAACATTCTTGAGGCGACATAAAAATTGATGCCAAGGTCAGGCTCAAACTCGATTCTCGTAGGAATCTCGAAGGTATTTAGACCCCGGTATCTTTGCATTCAATATTAAAGTGAGCTTTGGGTTAACCATTACTGTAAATTCAATTGTGTAATTTAGTAAGCCTCACCTAAATTTGTGCAATTCATTTCTGTGTAGTTTGTGCGTTAAATTTTAATTTTTGGTTCATGTTTTTAATTAAAGGTCTAGTTTTCTTAAAAACATTTTTATATTCAATCCTCGAAACGCTGAGCAAGGCACTAGGAACCTTCGAAGATTAAAGTAATAATAATAAATAATAATATAATTGAATATAGCACTCTTAGACAGACAACTTAATCACGGAGTTTTGAAGTATGTAACCAACCTAGACGTAGACGTACGAACACCTTCACTCGGTCCTTCCTATACCACGACAGACACCACAGCTTCGAACACAGGGATTTCGTCAGGAACATGTACCATAATCGAGCAACGGCACAATCGAAGAGTTCTTCACCTCGCTTGTCGTCACCATATTTTGGAACTGGTGTATGAGAAAGCATTTACAGCATGCATCGGCCCTTCTTCTGGGCCTGATATTGCTCTCTTCAATCGATTTCAGACCAAGTGGAAGGATTTGAACAAATTTCTGCCTCAGCCATTCACATAGAAAGACATACCGTCACACCTCTTTGAGTGTTGCGATGACCTCATTATTGAGTTCAACCGACTACTGGAAGAACACATGCTACGTGATGACTACAGGGAGCTACTAGAGCTGTCTATAATTGTCTTGGGTGGACAGCCGAAGTATGGGATCAGAATATTGCGTCCTGGTGCCCTTCACCGTGCCCGCTGGATGGCAAAAATCATCTACGCCATCAAGATTTACCTGTTCCGAGATTCAGAGCAATTCCACCTCACTGCAAGTGAAATATCTGGAGTTCAACGATTAGTCACTTTCAGCGTCTCGACGTACATTGTGTCGTGGTTCCGCGCGACATCTCCAGCTGCAGCCCCGGCACAAGACCCCTAAAAGGCTTAAGATGCTGGTGTCCTACCCCGAAAAGGCAGTGGCCAAGGCGAAAGCTACAGTCTTTGTGCGCCATCTCTGGTACTTGAGTAAGAGGGTGGTTACTCTTACGTTTTTTGATGATCACCTGGCCATTGAGATGAAGAAGGAGATGTTGAATGCTTTATAGGAGGAATAGGGCTCTGACAATCCTCCTCGACGAGCAACGGTCGAGTTAACATCTACTGCACTTGCAGAGAAAACTGTCCATTCTCTTACAAAAAATAAGAAACTTCAAACTCGTTGAGCTACCCCTAAATATTAATATTTTTATAAATAACTTTGCATACATTGTTTTCGGAGCAAATGGAACATTTTAACTGCCCGTCCCTGGTAAAATCTAAAAAGTCAAAATTCCTATCAAATAAAGGTCACCCTAATATATATATATATATATATATATATATATATATATATATATATATATATATATATATATATATATATATATATATATATATATATATATATATATATATATATATATATATATATATATATATATATATATATATATAAAATGAAAAACTCACTAAGTGGCAAGTGAGGAAAGCAATAATATCAAAATTAACCCACAGGAAAATGAAAAGATGATTCCACCACTTTCGAACTATACTTGCAAGTTCATTTTTAAGGAATAGCATGAAAATGGAGAAGACAACCTTATATAGTGCACAAAGATACGAAGGAAGCGCCCTTCACATAGTACAAACCAATGGAAAAACACAAAAACAAGTCAGAAAAATACCAATAAAAAGAAAAATAGGCAACTAATAACAGACATATGTATCCCTAAAATGATATACACACAACCACGCCGTGTATATGAATGGAAATGATGGGGGAGAAAACAAAAAAAAGCATTCTAAAGGATTATCATTAGAACGAAAGCATTGAGGGCTAAGAGTTAATCCACGATTATAGCAGAAACACGTGGTGGGGAAGGTAATGCGAATGATATTACATTAATAAAGAGTGACAACAGACTGCATTATAAAGTTATTTCATTTAGTACAAGTTTTTTTTTTAAAAACAGGGTCGAGTTTAAATAAGCCAGGGAAAATATTTATATTAGGCAAGATGCCAATTAATGAACACTCGACAATATTTCTTTTTGTGAAATCAGCGGAATGATAAAGGAATTTTGCAGAGTTCCAGTCAATGGGATGGTTATTTTCAGATAAATGTAAAAATAAAGCGCTGTTTATTTCACCTCTTCTAATATTATACTTATGTTGGTAAATTCTAGTAGATAAAGATTTACTAGTTTGCCAAAAGTAAGGTAAGGCCTTTCGCCATATTAAATGCGCACGGTTCGAATCCCACCCCAGCTCGGATTTTTTTAAAATAAGAAATAAATATTTCCGAAGAAAAATTTCTCCGTTTTCTCTTTCCTGCGGTGAAGTTGGATATATATATATATATATATATATATATATATATATATATATATATATATATATATATATATATATATATATATATATTACAAAAGAAAGAGATGATTGGACGCGAATGAGCAATGAGACAAGAAACAGGGTTTTTTTTTAGAGGCAAAAGAAAGGGACATTAGAAGAACGCTATAATCAAAGAGAGCAGAGGGCGGCACAATGGAGGCAATCCTTTACTGAGAAGACAGAAATAACGCCAGGAGAAATTTTTTCTTGTCTCATTGCTTATTCGCGTCCAATTTTCTGTTTCTCTTGTACTATATGTATATACAGTCTGCTATACAAAGGTTTCTGCATCTTTCTTTATGTCTTCAAAATTGTTTTGAAAGGCAGAAAATAAAAATATGGCGAAAGTCCTGTGGTGGTTGTTGTTACCACCCGCAGAACTTGTATTTGCTCTTTCTTTGTATGACATGGACAATGAGCCTTTAAATTGTGAGCGAGTAAGAGGATGTGGTATAAAAATTCCTTGGAAGTTCCTAGCTTAGGGAGATACTGGGTTTGATAGGGTAACGCTTTGGGTGAAGTAAAGTCTCTGTGCCTGGTAGCTTAGCGGTAGAGCATCTGACCTTCAATCAGCAGACCCGGGTTGGAGTCTCGGCCAGGAATTTCCCCAAACCTTTTTTCCCTGGTGTTGCTTCTGTCTTCTCGGTAAAGGATTGCTTTCATTGTGCCGCCCTCTGCTCTCTCTGATTCTGTTGTTCTTCTAATGTCCCTTTCTCTTGCCTCTAAAAAACTCCTGTTTCTTGTCTCATTGCTCATTCGCGTCCAATTTTCGCAGCTTCTTAAAGCGGCCCTGCCTGCATCATGCACGTTGTTCTCTTCTTCGTCTTCATGTTGTTGTGCAACATCATCTTGATTGTTTTCTTCATCCTGTTGACTAGCAATGTTCCCTTCGGTTTCCCTCTCGTACATATATTTCTTTACGAAACTTAATTGTTCCGAATACTTATAAAGTTTCATTTTCTTTGCCCTCTGCTCACTCTTAGTTCAAGTCTTCTTCAGAGATTTTCTGTAATTGTCCCTTATGTTGTTCCATCGGCTTTTATATGATATACCTGAAGAAGAATAGAAAATTCTTTGTTTTAAAATCTATTTCTTTCTTTTAGGTACCTAGCTACGGGGGATTCCCTAAGGACAATTTCGTTCAGCTACAGCTTGGGGCATAGCACAGTGTACACAGGGCCAGATTTAGATTTAATGAGGCCCTAAGCTATTTGAGATAATAGAGACCTTTATATGTCCAGACGTCCTATGTCGGCGACAAATTGTCGCTGTTTTTTGTGTTTAATATGCTATATGGTAATTTTTTGACCTAATAGATATCTAAAGCCATTTGCACTTGACATGTATTTTATCAAAGTAATTGTTGAGCTGAAAATACAATTAAGAAGTATATTAATAGTGAAATAATTATTAACCTCTAACTTAAAATTATTTTTTATTCATAACAAACTTAATAATGCAAACACTTATTCTCAGACTCTTCCTCTTCACCAAGAATTATGGCAATCATTGCCAACTCCACGTCTGAAAACTTTGCCAACTTGGAAATCACTGAAGGAGCCGGTGGCTGTATGGAGTCACTACTCATATGTGTGCATATACGTCACTGAAGCGCCACGGATTTCACTCAAACTCAACCGACACGCCACTGATACTGCTCTGATACGTGTGAATCGACCTTTATGCAGGAATTTTTTTCTCGAGGAACGGCTTAGATTAAAATTTAAACGTGTAATCCTCTAAGCGCACTCTTTGGTCCAGCTTGTTCGGAGCTGAGATAAAATCCTGCCTAAAGAATCTTTTAATGAGAAAAATACAATATTTACCTTATGTTTCGAGGGATCAATGGTCCAAATTTTTGCTCGAGATCCCTCGTTCATTGTTCCTTCGACAAGTCAAAGAACGATAATATAGCAGGTTCAAGTCAGGGGAACCCTTATTACTTGCGAAGATCAGTATAAGATCTCTAAATGAGGGAATGCAAGCCACTGGGAACTTCTATATATCAACTTCCAACAACATAGAAATTTAAGAGTGATAGCCCAATTAAGTAGGGTAGAGAGGATTAAATAGGCCTGGTACCAATACCGATAGCTAAACAATAGCTAAATGCGGAGGAAGTCTATATACTGTTAAATGGGATAAGCCCCAACTATCTTGTATTGTTAAGAGAGGAAAAAACGTACCAAATATAAAACAAAAGTTATATGGTAAAATAATAGTTATTTTACTTTTTCTTAACTAATTTATGAAGAAATTAATTATTATTTTCATTCAGATATCATCAGAAATCAAAATATTATTTATTCAACTTCTTAGTTGTTAATTTAATAACTTAGAAAAGTATTTCTTAAATAGTATATACAATTATTGAGAAAACAGTTGTTATCATTTGTATATTCTAGAGTATGATATGAAAACTACGTTTTCAATATATTTCATTATTGTATATATTCAGTTGAACATTTTTAATATATATTTACAGCATATATCAAAATAATATTATTTGAAAAATATTCAAAATCCATTCAAATGAGATATATGTACTAACTAAATAAAAATAGATTGTAAAATGACAATGTCAATATAACTAAAGTACTCTACATAAATATAAAGAGGGAAAATTAAGATTCCTTTCAATTTAAATAGGGTGAAATAATTAATAGCTCCTAAAACTGGATTACACTAATTTTTAACAATTCCGTTTTTAGTAGCTACTTATATGATTGCATTTAAAATGAAACTTCAGCTTCTTCATCTGTCTTTGTATTCCAATGTTTTTCCTGTAGATTGCGGGGAAGCTCTCTAGGTGGAGCCCATAAAGTACATTTTATATTTTTAAGCAATGATTTTGATCTCAAAAGGGCGTTTAATGTCGTTGTCTTTAAGGCGTTTCGATTTTTCCTTTTGATGTTTTTAAGACGAGAAAATACTCTTTCTGCAGCGGGTGAAGAATGCGGTAGTGACATGAGCTCCATCATGTATTTGGACAATAATGGGAACGGACTTTGGACTTTGGACGTAATAGGTGGTGAAATTTAGGTAGACTTAGAGAGAAAAAGTAAGAGAGTAAAGTGGTTAAAGGGTGAATTTAAAGAATAGATGATGTGTGGGAGACATAATAAAAAGGTCCCTGGTGAAAGGGTAGCTCTGTTATTTTGTGTTAGTTTTTTGGTTTTTTATTTAATAAACTATGAATTTATAGTTTATTTAATTAAATTAACAAGGTTAATTTAATTATTAGTTTTTCATCTTAATGATCTTTGGCATTCAAGCTTTTATTTGAGACGGGGTTTTAAATCCCGCTGTGGGTATTTGAACAGATATTATTCTAAATATTAATTTGAGTTTGAAATTTTTATTAAAGTATGAATTTGGATTTTGGATTTATTATGGAGTTAATTTTTACTAATAAAAAACTTGCGCATTACACTAGTCAATTCTTGTCTATTGTCGATTCTGTAATGTGTATTTAGGAGTCACGTCACCGTCAGATTGTAATTTGCTGCTTTTAAATGGTCTTATTTGTTTGTCGGCTTCGATGTCTGAGTGTGTACGAGAGAATTCAGGGGTCAAGCGTGCACCAATGGCTTGCCATATCCTCTTAGCTCTTTCGTGGAGCGCCACGTTGATTGGAGATAATCCAACCAAGTCGTGGAGCTCCCTCTGTCGTTCATGTTCTCTTCTTCGGGTGTTTGTAATAAGTAAAACCGCCTTGTTCTGGATGACTTGTAGTTTCGCATTGTGGGTCTTGGCGCTCGCGTTCAACGGCACCGGGGGGGGGGGGGAGGTACAAGAGTCTCGAGCGAATGCATACATTGAATATCTTGAGTTTATTTGAGCGATTTAGGTCATGGAACCTATATAAATCCCTCAACTCTCTCTTCTTATTGGCGACTGTTCGTTCGATAGGACTCTTGTAGCCCCCTGTGGTGATTTTGAGCCCCAGAACCGTCTCTTCTAGGCAGTAGAGGATTCGCACTCCTTCTACCCGTATGTCATTGAAGGTCTTGCGAAACATGGGAATTATTTTGAATTTTGGGGCATTGGTCGATATCTTCCATCTCTTTTCGAAAGAGTTGATGTTGGAAATCTCCCTAGCCGAATTTCTCGCCATAAATTCTCTGTGAACATAAGCGGCTGTGCAAATTTGCGATATATCGTCAGCGAACTGAACGTATATTCTACCTTCGGATAGAGGTTGTGGTAGGTAACGTGTATATATGTTGTATAGGAGGGGAATGAGACAGCCCCCTTGTGGGACCCCTGATTCAAGCTCAAATTTGGGCCTTTGTATCCTCTGATATGTATGTATGCTCTACTCTCCATTATGTAGTCGCATAGAATCCTCTCAAAATGGGGTTGAGGCCTACCTGAGGGATCTTAAATTGTAGTCCTCTCTTCCAAACCTTATCGAAAGCTTTTTTGACATCGCGGAGCACCAAGTCGGCATGCCTTTTGTCCGCCTTTATCTTGGCGAGCTTTTCTGTGATAACGGCTAGAGCCGTATCAGTCCCTCTTTTCCTTCTGAAGCCATGTTTTTGCTCGTTATGCAAGTTAGCTTCGTCGAGAAAAGAGTTAATTCTATTGGCTAATATCTTCTCGAAGACTTTACCAGCAAATTCTAAGAGAGATATCGGCCGAAAGCTGGCAGGGCAGTCCGGGGGCTTTCACGATTTGGGAATGAAAATCATCTTGGCCACTTTCCACTGATCGGCAAAGTAGCCCGTGTTCAGAGTGGCATTCATGATGTTAAGCAGCCCACTCCAAACATTAGGCGGGGCCTTGATGAAATTCTCCCTGGTCAGCCCCGTGGTACCCGGTGCTCTTTGACGAAAGGATTTTAGAGCGACGGAGTTCTAGGGCAGTTATTTTACTAACATAGCCCTCCATCACTCTTTCCTGCGACACACAATGATGAGGGGAGGTTCTGTGTATTTGTGTGTTTAGTTGTTCGATTATGTCAGTCTCGAATTCGAAGTCGTAATTGTCATTTTCTTCTGGGAGAATTGTGAAGATTGAGGACCAGAAAATCCTAAACATTTCCTCAATCTCTTCAGGCTCGTCAATTTCTATACCGTCGTTTATAAGTGTGATTCTTTTTTGTGGAGGTCTTTCTTTTAACCGTTTAAGTGTCTGCCAGAAAGTAGGTGAGTCTCTTTCAATGTCGAGTCTTTATATTATTCTGTCCCATGTAAGTATCTGTTGGTCCGTAATTAGTGTCTGGGGTTCGTCTTTAATCTCTCTTAGTCTTCTGTGGGCATTGCGGTTCGGGCCTATCAGTGCTACTACATTGGACAGGTCCTTATATTCCTGTGCCAGGGCTTTCATGGGGGGGATCCAATAGGGAGCTGGAAGGGTTTTATAATTGATATGGGAAATACTATTTTCATCGGCTTTAATTAGGATGTCAGTGATTCTATACAGCTCTTTTTCTATCTCTTCTAAATTGGCATCGAGTAAAGGGTCTGGGATAGAATTTAGAAGGTGATTTCTGTAGCTTTCCCAGTTCGTCTGCTTGTAGCTTTTGCTTTCTCGGATTGCAATTTGAATGGAATTTAAACCAATTGTAATTTTAATAGCCTCGTGGTCGCTCGGAATGATGGGGCCCGGTTCAATGTAGTAGTTGTATGGAAACCTGATACTAGATAAAACAATATCAGGTTTCGTTGCTGCTTTTCCTGCTATGTATGTCGGGAATTCTGGTACGATTCTTGTCACGTATTGTCTGTCAAGTAATACTTCGATGTTTATGCCTGCATTGTTGTAGAAGGTATACCCCGCCGCTGCACACCTTGCATTCAAATCTCCAGCAAAGATTACATTTTTCTTATGGCTGAAAATCTGTAGAAGGTTGTGCATGGGTACATAGCCGCGTCTTGGAGGTTTGTACCCTGTAGCCACGACCGCCCCCCCAGGGTAGTGCATACCTCAATGGAAAGGTATGATTCATCTAAGACGGGTAGTTTTTGTATTTTAGTCCTTTTTTGACGGCTATTGCGCAGCCGTCATACCGTTCCTGGCTATGATTTTTGCTAATGACGTCGTATTGAAATATTTTTAATTCTTTTTGCGCGGTCAGTCCGTGTTCGGAGATAAGTACAATGTCAGGGTCACTTTGTCGCAAAATATTGCCATAGATGGAACCTTTTCCGTCCCACCCATTGACATTCATTTGTACAATCGTAAGTATGTTGGTCATTTTGTGTAATGTTGGGTCTTTTAGCGTGTGGGATTAAAGTGGACGCTTATTTACAATCCAATTTAGCCCCATGAGGTGTACTGAGTGGGGTGCGCTCCGTGCCGTTTCGTTTTTTACTGAATTCTGTGTCAGTGATTGTGTGGAAGCAGTCGGTGGTCAATTTAATCATATTTTGGGCGAGAGCCTCCTCAACCTGCCACTCCGGAACCTCATCTGAGCATTCCCACTTGTATCTTCCGGTCCTAAGACCCTCCGATACTTCGCGGCAATCGATTTCGGTTAGGAAGGGCGCCGATTCGGGGGCATATAGCTTGAGATTGAAGCCTCTCGCATGATACTTGAGTTGGTGTTCTCTGCCTCGAGATCAGGAGGTTGACCTTGGACCACGTGTTTTTGAGTTTTTTCTCGACCATGGGGACCTGGTCTCTCTTGGTCGCACCGCTTCCTTGTTAGGTGTCTTGGTTTGTGTTTTTGGTGTATCGGTATTATTTTTTTGGGGTGTAAGTGGCGCTTGTTTTTCTGTTTGAGTTGTTGGTTTGGCTTTGTTCAGACCTGGATCGCGTGTGCTGGCTGTGTTTTTCGGTGCGGGTACCTTTTGGCACATTTCCTGGCACTAAGGAGCTACGCTTATTCGCATAACCCTCTGAAGGAGGGTTGTCCAGGAACCACATCTCCTGCAGGCCGTTCTTTACGAGCATGCGGTTGACCTCGGTGGCAAAAGTACCTGGGCGTGTGATGTTTGCTATGTGTGAATAATAAATGCAGCACATTATTTTGGTGGAGTGTTCATTTTCGATGTGGAGAAAAGTCTTTTGGTTATTCGTCTCGGCAATCGCGGCTTTGGCTACTTTTGCATAAGTTGAATTTGCCTTCTTTTCCTCCGTTTCACGACGTAGCTGGGTTTGTTTTTGTATCTCATTTTTCCTGATCAGGCATGCTATGGGAATAGTCCGGTCTGGTGGAGGCGTTCACAATTTAGACACTTTGGAGAGGTACTCTTACAGTCGCGCCAAAAAAGGTTGCGACCGGCACAAATTGAGCATAACGTAAGGTCTTTTTCAGGGCAGCTTGAAGTGGTGTGTTTGCCATACTTGTAGCACCGAAAGCACATTTGAAAGTCGACAAACTCTTCCCTTTCAATCTGCTCTGGGCAGACTCTTACGCTAAAAAGAAGTAAACCGAGATCCTTTGTCTTTTAAGCCATTGCCGTGTCCTCGAAAACGACCTTGAAGACGTACGTGTAGGTTTTAAACTTAATTACCTCCGCTACTTTTGCCCAAGGGTGGTTCCTTTCAACTTCATCCTTTATGTTTTCTGCCGAATGGCAACCAACCCAGGAGTCGAGGCACCTGCAGATAACACTACGGTGTGTTTTGATTTGAGGGGATGTGTGGAGTTTCAGGTTAACCGTTTTCAGGCATTCAACTGCTTTGCTTGAGGTTAAGGTTTCGCAGTCAGCCTCCCTCGCAAAAATAGCAGAGTATCCATTTTGGATGTCGATTAGTCTGACCAGTGCAATTTTCAAGTTACCATAAATCTGTTCGAATACCTTGCCTCTGTCCGGTTTCGGGCCCTCCGAGAGGACTCGAAGAGTGATGCGAAGCGTCTCCCTCATTTTTCCTGCATCGTACCGTACTTTGTTTGGTCAATGTTTGTAAAAGCAGATATATGAAAATGGGGTGACAGAGAGAGAGCGAGTGAGAGAGAGAGAGAGAGAGAGAGAGAGAGAGAGAGAGAGAGAGAGAGAGAGAGAGAGAGAGAACAAAGGGCCAATGTCCAAGTAAAAAAAAACAACAACTTTACCTCAATATTTCCCTTGCTTCCGGATTGCGAATGGGCCAATTGAGGCTGCAGTCCTCTCTCCACGAAGGAGTGAAGATCCGCCCTTCACCGTCTTCAATCGAAGAAGGCCAGTGGTCCACTTTTCAAACGATCGAGCTTTTTGCTATTCCCAGTTTTTATCACTACTCGAGACGAGTCACAAAATTCACTATGCTTGCGCAGAAATTTACTTTATAAAAATTCCGAGTAAGGAGTTGTCACAGTGGGAGTTCAACTGACTAAGGCAACCAAAGCAGTCTGACGATAATGGGGACGATTGTGCAGGTTATCTCATATGTAATTAGTGACTATGCATAATGTATTGAATTACATTCGTAAAAAATATAGCAAATATATATTAAAAATCTGTACACAAATTCGTTCTCATATATCAATAAATTTTTAGTTAACTTATAAAAAAGACATAGTAACTAGGTACGTTAGTTCAAAGTTTCCAAAAGTTGTCCGCATTCTTCCTCTTCATTTATATAGGGTATTTCAATAAGGTCACTCAATTTTTAAATGTAAAAAAACAAGTTGTGTGTGATATATGCACTCAATTTATTTTACATTTGAAATTACATTTTATGGCATTAAGTGTGGAATATGACTTCGTTCAAATGTCCGCCGCATCTTTGCTTAGTGGAACGTTTTCGGGAGGCCCAATTTTCGATAACTTTGTCGCATAAATCTGGCTAAATTTGCTGGATAGTGTTCGTTATGTTGACTTTGAGGACATCAACTGTTTGCGGATTATTTGTATAGACTTGCGATTTAAGGTAGCCCCAAAGAAAGTAGTCTAATGGCGTTAAATCGCATGATCTCTGTGTCCAGTTGACGTCGCCGCCGCGCGAGATGACCCTGCCCTGAAATCACTGGTGCAAAATGTCTATCGTGGCGTGTGCAGTGTGGCACGTAGCGCCGTCCTGTTGGAACCACATATTGTTAGTATCCATATCATGCATATAATACAGTTATGACCACAAGAAGTTGCTTATCATCGATCTGTAGGTCTCACCCTTGACGGTTATGGCAATCCCATCTTCGGTCTCAAAAAAATACGGACCGATGATTACGTTAGACGAAAATCTGCACCAAACAGTGACTTTGTTGGGATGCAATTGGTGCTGGTGTATCTCATGTGAATTGTTTTCGTCCTAAATCCGACAATTTTGCTTGTTCACAAATCCATTAATCCAAAAAAATGGGCCTCGTCGCTGAAGAGGATAGAAATCACGAAATGCGCGGAACGATTGTCGAACAGAGCACTGATTTTGATACCATTATTTGATGATTTCCAGACGCTTTTCAACGTTATAACTTTCCATCTTTACTTGCCAAGTACTATTGAACAGTTTACAGTGAGGTTGCCAGATGTCACTTTAATAACATGGCCACTATCGCCTGAAAAAGCTCGAGCGTCCTTGTTGAAAGACCCTTTATATGAACTACTGACCAATAACTTATTACTTCAAAATATGCATTAGTACTAAATTTACTAATAAATTTATTAAATAAATAATAATTTACTAATAAATTGCAGGAAATCCTAAAACGTACCAAACATCATCGCAGTAGAACCAAACGTACCAAAACAAAACTTCTCGAGCAAAAGGTACCAAATTTGTACGAACGTACCAACTTCGGCAGCCCTGAATGGAGCTTGTATGCAGTGGTCACTCTGCTGAGAGTCTCCTAACAAGCTTTTTTTTAGGAAGGAGAGCGAAGGGATTGCGCGAAGGAAAGAAAGTCACTTGAGTATGACGCGCGCTCTCTCTCTCTCTCTCGGCTACCAAGGAAGAATTCTGAAGGTAGATGGGTACTTTTTATGGCAGGGAGATCGATCTTAAATTCGTAGACACTTCTCCACTGGTATATGAACCCACTCATCAAGTATTTATTTGAATTTTACAGTAATTAATAGATAAACACAGTGCAATGATCGATAAGCAAAAGCAGACTTGTGGAGGTCGAAGATCGAACCTAGTAAACATTTGTTTGAAAAATTTAAACGGTTCACACATGAACCTAGTACACATTTGTTTGAAAATTTAAACGGTTCACACATTGAACCTTATAATTAGGAAAATGAATTTACCGCTATTAATAGCTCTCTTTTGGAAATAGGAAGATAAACTTCCCGCTGTTAATAGCTCTCTTTTGGAAATAGTAAGATAAACTTCCCGCTGTTAATAGCTCTCTTTTGTAAATAGGAAGATAAACTTCCCGCTTTGCAGTATTTCTCCTTCGTAAACAGGAAGCTAGACTCCCCAGTACGCAGTACGATATCTTGTGTCGGCCATACGTAGCTCCGAACAAAAATAGATCTTGTTCATGAAGTCCCGTGGAGAAAAGGTAAAAATCGATGGCGTTCTTGAATTTCCTTTCCCTAGACTTTTACTCCTTTGCCGGCTGTGAACTTTTCGGTGAGCTCAATTTTCTTGTAGATTTCTTCCAAGTCTAAAAATTCGGAAATTGGACATTGGACATATAAAGTAAGGAGTATAGTAGAAGAGGGTTTTATTAGAAGAAATAGCGGGGAAAATAGGGAAATTTATAGGAAAGCGAAAATGAAAAGAAGTATGAAAGATAGATCCCTGGTGAAAGGGCATCTCTGGCTTTCTTTGCGTTTTGGTTATATTTTTGTGACAATATATATATATATATATATATATATATATATATATATATATATATATATATATATATATATATATATATATATATATATATATATATATATATATATATATATATATATATATAGTATATATAGTATATATATAAATATATATAGTATATATATATATATATATATATATATATATATATATATATATATATATATATATATATATATATATACTATCTGTTTATGCGCTAGGCATTCAAGCCTTTGTAGTATCTGGTATATTTACTCTCTACTTTGCCTGTTGAAGATTTGCATCTTCTTGTCCGAGTATTTTACACCTAGACTTTGATGTTTATTTTGTTTTGTTTTGTTTCTTTAGTTTTAGCGATTTTTCGCAAAAAAATTTGGGGGAAGTTTTAGTAAAAAAGTAATATTAGCAATTGCTAATATAGTGATTAATTTCGCTTGGCTTTGTTTGTGATTTGTGTTGTGAAGTGGGGTTTATTTTAAGTGAACCTTGGGTCGACGTCAATGTCAATCAGAAGTCTACTGCTTTTAAAGGGTATTGCTGATCTTATGTTGTCAAAGCCTATCTGCTCGAGTACAAACTCGGGAGGGAATCGCCGGCGCACCTTGTCCCAGATTTTGGTTGCTCTCAGGTGAAGCTCCACGTTTATGGGGGTCATCTCCAGTTCACCATGGAGTTCACTCTGCCTTCTCCCTTCTCTCCTTCGGGTTCCTGTTATGATGTAGACTGCCTTATTCTGGACTCTTGGAAACTGTGTTTATAGGGACCGGGGGATACAGGAGTTTTGAAAGAATGCACGCGTTATAGATTTTAAGTTTGTTGGAGGTACTCAGGTTTATGAATTTGAAAAATTCACTCAAGTCCCTCCGTTCATTCTCTGTAGTTTTTGCTACATGACTCCCATACCCACCAGTCGTGATACGGAGTCCCAGAACCGTGCCCTCCGTGCGGTATTGGATGCGTGCACCCCCTACACGGATGTCTGCCAATGTCCGTCGGAATAATAGAATTACACAGAACTTTAGGGCATTGGTGGATATCTTCCATCTTCTCTCGAGAGAGTTGATGTTTTCGATTTTCACCGCCGTACTCTGTGCCATGAAATTCGCATTCCGATAAGTCGTCGTACATATCATTGTTATGTCGTCCGCAAATTGGACATACAAGGAACCTTCTGTCAGGGATCGGGGAAGGTCGATGGTGTAAATGTTGTAGAGCAGGGTACTTAAGCAACCGCCTTGAGGCACCCCCGCCTCGAGCTCGAACTCAGGGCCACTATAACCTTTGATACTCAGGAACGCCCTCCTCTCCATTACGTAATCACAAAGGATCCTTTCAATTATGGGATTTAGGCCCAGTTGTAGGATTTTATATTGTATGCCTCTCCTCCATACTTTGTCAAGGGTTTTTTTGACGTCGCGTAGCACCAGATTTGCGTGGCGTTTTTCAGATTTTACTTTTGCCAACTTCCCGGTAATCACGGGTAGCGCCGTGTCCGTTCCTTGCTTCACTCGGAAGCCATACTGCTGATTGTTATGAGAATTATTATTCTCGAGGAACGTATTTACTCTGTTGGCCAATATCTTCTCCAAGACTATCCCTGAAAATTCTAAGAGAGATATAGGCCTGAACTTAGCTGGACTGTCCGGTGGCTTACCGGCTTTAGGAATGAATATAATTTTCGATACCTTCCAGTGGTCAGGGAAGTAACCCACATTCAGGCACGTGTTCATGGTATTCATCAGCCCCAATAAGATGTTGGGCGGGGCTTGAATAAAATTCTCCTTTGTCAGTCCTGAACGCCCCGGTGCTCGCTGTCGAAAGGTCTTTAAAGTTTTTGAGAGCTCCTCGGCAGTAATTCTACCGCCGAGTCCTTCCATTTCCCTTTCTTGTGATACGCCATGGTGAGTATGGGTTCTGTGTATCTGATCATTCAGGTCGTTAATAATTCCGTCTTCGAAGTCTAAATCGAAGTCATCATTCTCTTCCGGGGATATCTTAAATATAGATGCCCAAAAGAGTCTGAATTCCTCTTAGATTCTTTCCACGTCAGTATTTTCAGTATCATCACGTCTGAGTTTAATAGTCTTTAGTGGTTGTCCACCTTTTATTCGTTTAACAGTCTGCCAGAATGTACGTGAGTCGGTTTCTATGTTCAGTCTGTCAATTAAATTATTCCAAAGTACATTCTGTTGGTCCCTTATAAGAGTCATTAGTTCGTCACGAATGTGTCGTGATTGTCTGTGTGTGTTGATGTTGGGGCCAGTGAGGTTTACTTCATTAATCCGCTCCCTATATTCCCTCGCGAGGGATTTCCTTCTAGGGGTCCATGAGAGGGCAGGAAAAGTTTTATATTTAACTTGGGGGACGTCTTCCTTGTCGTATTTTAATAAATTTTCATTAATTTTATCCAACTCATCGTCAATTTCATCTAGGGTGGCATTAATTAAGGGTTCACAGTTGTAACTTTTGAGGAGTTGTTTATACTTATCCCAGTTGGCTCGAGCGTAGCTCTTTCGCTCTGGGGTAAGTATTTGAATGGGGGAGGTTGAAACGTTAATAGGGATAGCCTGGTGGTCGCTGGGAATAGGGGGGCCCGGCTCAATGAAGTAATTGTATGGGAACATCTTTCTGGTGAGTACTATATCTGGTTTGGTGGCTGATCTGTGTGTGATGTATGTGGGGAAGTCTGGTCCAATTCTTGTCATGATATGTCTATCTATAAGTGTCTCAAGATTCCTGCCTGCTGGAAAACTGACTTCGGCCGTGTTTATGTGTAAACGGTTGGAACGTTAGTAACATTTTAAATCTATCCTGGCGCCTGATTGGTTGAAATGTTATAGTGTTAAGCTTAAATGAAATAACTATTTATATATGGTGGCGAGTACACCCATATGTTCAAGGTGGTCTTCGCGGAGATGACCATGGTTCAAAAGGCAAAAGAACAATGCCTTCTCATGTTTAATGCCAAAATTAGCGGGGAGCAAGTTGAGAAAGGAGAATATACTCCTGTCCAATTCTGCTTCAAATGCTATAAGATGGAGTCACGCGCCACCAAGGACTGCAAAGAGCATCAAGAGACGTGCTCTAAATGCAGCGAAAAAGGGCACAGTTGGCGGATCTGTAAAAGCAACAGAGAGAAGTGCGTGAGCTGCGGCCAGGGACATAGGACTATAGCCATGTCATTTCTCGCAAAGAAGGAGATAATGAGAAATAAGCAGGAGGCCAAGAAAAGTGAAGAAACGCGTAGGGAAAACACGTCCTACGCCCAAGCAGCAAAGGCAGCCCTCTCGGAGGTGGACACCAAAAATACTTACCTCAAAATACATAATGAAAACTCCACAAAAATCATGACCTGCATCCTTCACGCGCACGTTATGAACCTAACTCGCTCGGGCACGTTCGCGACAGAGTTAAACCAGATGCTAGCGAAGAATGGGATGGAACAGATGGTTCCAAAACAACAACCAGCAGAGCAAGACAATATCAATAAAGTGGCAAACAAAAAGGGAAAGAAACAAGCAGTCGAGGAAAAAACCCCTGCGCCTAGACAGAACCAGGCAACCACGTCGGAAAAGAGCAATACGGAAACCAATAGTTCTTCGGAATCATCAGATTCCTCGGACTCCGAGGCAACACAATCCCAGGAAACCAAGGGAAAGAAGAAGAAAAATAAAAGATTGCGGGCAGACAACATTAACTTGAAAATTTACGCCTGCGATCAATTCCCCTTTCCCGAGGAAATGGAAACCAGGAGTATCTTCCAAGGCATAAGATCTAAGATATTCAAATGGGAGTACGATTATGAAGTAGAACCTGAAAGAGTGTAAGAGGCTCTGCTCACACAGAATTTGACCCTACATCACAGCACCTGCGAGCAGATCTCGAACACTGAGTTCAGGAAAAAGAAAAGTGGGAGAAAGAAGAACTTCACCCAGAAACAGTAAACAATCGAAGATGGAGAGAGTAAGCAACAGAATGAGGATTCTAACACTCAACGTGAATGGATGGGAGGGGAAGGCCACGGCATATGGAAACATATTCCGAGTGCTTGACCCCGACATCATTCTTATAACGGAGCATGGCATCGACACCACAGCTGGTCGAATTAAAATACCGGGCTACAGAGTAGTCATGAAGAATCATTCCCAGGAAAGGTTCGATGGTGCTGCAATAGCTGTCAAGAGAAACATCTCCTTTAAACAACTACCAAAACTCGATGAGTACTTTGTGGCGATCGAGCTGCATACACTGGTAGGAGACCTCGCGATAGCCACAGCCTATCAGCCCCCTCGCCGAGCCTATTTCCCGTTAAATAACTTTTACACACTGTTCGGGCACCACAGAATGGCATTCTTAGGGGGAGACCTCAATGCCAGATGCCGTGCGGTGGGCTATGGTAGTACCAACGATAGAGGCTGAAACTTGGAACTGATTATGAGAAGGAAAAACATCCAAAGAATAGGTCCGGACTTTCCGACCTATATCACTTCCAGATCAGCAACTAAGCCTGATATAATCTTAATAAATGAAGGCTTCCCATTCAACTACCATAGTGAGCCAGGCCCAACAGTCTCTAGTGATCACATAGCAATACTCACCACAGTACCTCTCGCACCGATCCAGCTCCCAGTCCCTCTCCGGAAAAACTACGCCCTGGCCAACTGGGATCGTTACAAAAGACGACTCAGTGAATATGCGCCAGCTGACCTAAGCGCGGCGTCGTTAGAGGAGATAGACAGGGAGTTGGACCACGAGAGCATACCCACAACAGGGTATAAAACACTTCAGCCCAGATGGACAGAGGAGATGAGAGATATCGCCCGCGTTCGCAGGGAAGTGTACGAGGAAATAAAACGGGAGGGTCCCAACTGTGAAAGAAGCTCGCTCCTCTGACGACTAAGCACAGAGCTTAGAGAGGCTATCAACCTCCAACAGGAGGTAATCTGGAACAACTTGATAGCCAAAGTCGACAGCGAACTTAGCCCGGCTAAGTTCTGGCTCTAAGTAAAGAACTTAAAGGGACTTACACCAAGACCAAAGGCTCGGATAAAGGAGAACAGAAACTATATAGAGGACCCAGCGGTTCTGGAAGACAGGTTCAGGAATTTCTGAAAAAACTTTTTCAGGATCACCCCTGAAGAAACGACGAGCTCGATCAGGAATTCGAAGGCCAACTGATCGAAGAACTGAATCAGGTATTGCACCGCACGCACCCACAACATCAAATCAACGAAGGAAGGGAGATGGCGGACCACGGCCGTCCCATAACACCAGAGGAGGTCATAGCCACTGTAAGAGCCTTCCAACAAAAGGCACCAGGCTGGACGGGCATCACCAGGAGCAAATTGGTTAATGCCCCACAGCAGATCATTCAAGGAATCGTAAACATCTATAACGCTTCCCTGAATACGGGCTACTTCCCGGAAGGTTTCAAGATTGCTAAGGTGATCTTCATACCCAAGGGAGGTAAACCCCCTGATCAACTGGTAAATTACAGGCCGATTGCCCTGCTGGAGATCGTTGCGAAAGTCTACGATAAACTCCTAGCTGACAGGCTTCAAGAATAACTAGCCGAGCTGGGAGCTCACAACCCTCAGCAGCACGGTTTCCACAAGGGGCGAGGAACGGAAACAGCCCTCGCCCTCCTAGGTGAGAAATTCGCTTGCAGTAAAAGCTGAGAAGAGGTACGTTGACGTGGTGCTGCGGGATGTAAAGAAGGCCTTAGATAAGGTTTGGCTGAGAGGGTTACAGTTCAAGATCTTCAACCTCCAGCTTAACCCACTCCTGGAAGGGGTCCTTTGCAACTATGTCTCGTAAGGGAGAGTTCAAATTGCGATCGATGGCTGCAAGGGACCTGAATTCGAACTCGAGACGGGAGTTCCACAAGGCAGCTGTCTCAGCCCTCTGCTGTACCTAGTGTACACAATTGATCTGCCTGCTCCAGTGAGGTACGATTCGATGTATCTGCAATACGCAGATGACATCACCCAAATCGTCCTGAGTTCATTCAGGACTCTGGAAGTCAGACGAGGGCGACAGCTGTCGAAATCGACAATATCAACCGATATGAGAAGAAGTAAAAAATTAGGATCAACCGCCAGAAGTTCACCATAATTCCAATGAACCGCTGGGAAGTAGACGACGTCATCGTCAACAACGAACTCTATCCGTACTCCAACGAGGGAAAAGTCCTGGGCTTACAACTCTTCAAATCCGGATATAAGGCTCACATAAATATCAGAGTCTCCCTAGCCAAAAGAGAGCTGAGGAAACTTTACCGTTTCCGAAGCCTCAGCGTGCCAAACAAGAAAAAGCTTTACATGACCTTGGTACGCTCAGTCCTAGTGTACCCGGCCGTGATCACGCAGATGGCAAGCTGTACATTTTTCAGAATGATGCAGAGGGTACAGAATAAAGCCACTCTGATGATTATTGACAAGCAAAGGATCGACCGTATTCGGCAATCGATTCTACTCCATAGAATCGGACTAAAGCCGGTCAATTCGGAGATTCAAAGGCTAGGGAGAAAGACATGGGACAAAGTAGACCGAGAGATACTCCTGACAATGAACCTTAACCTAAACATACGTGGAAATAGAAGACGCGCAATTGGTAGAACGGCTCTGTTCCCAAGAAGTAGAACCTGCGCAAGAGAAGTAGTACTACCTATGCATACTTAGTAGTACACAAAATCAAACTAATGTGACTATACTGAACACGACTCGAAACAAGAAATCAAACAAAAGAAGAAATTATTCTAATAAAAAGAGGCGAAGTGCCATAATTATTATAGTTCAAACTTGATAAATTTTAATTAAAAAAGAGGCGAAGTGCCCATATTAAATAATTCCCCTAAATATAAAATAAAACTTAATTAACTTTAAATATAAAAGAGGCAAAGTGCCCATATTAAATAATTAATAAATTAATTAAAAATTTATAATAAAAAGAGGCAAAGTTCCCAAATCCCAATCAAATAAAATTAATAAAAATAACTAAAATCCACAAAAGAGGTGAAGTGCCCAAATGAAAGAAATAAATTTAAAACTCAACAAAACTTAAAGAGATTCAGCATATTAAATACCTTTGAAAGGCTTGAATGCTACGACGGTAGAATAAATTGAATATAATAGAGTGAAATATATAGAATAATGGAGGAAACTGGCTGTCAATGACAGCCAACACCATTAATGACGGAGGAAAATTTTACTATTAAAAAGATAAATGCGAAGAATGCTAGTGATGCCCTCACACCAGGGCAAACTAGAAACCATTTTCACACCTTTATAAACCTACCACACAAATTCATCACTTTCACTAATTAATTAATATAAAAAAAAATCAAAGACTGGTCGGAATTCTTGGCAGAAATACTTCGCATTACGCATCTCCTGATTTGGTAAAGGAGGAAAAGTTTTGGGAATTTTTGCCTACGCCTCCAAAAATCTAGGTTCTAATTTTAGAACCAGATTTTAAAAAAGAGACTTATATATCTGGTGTCTCACTCATCTTCATCATCATTCACTACTTATTCATCTTTCTTTACAGCCGCCCCACTTAAGCAGATGACTGCTTAATTCCCCGGCCTACCCTCCTGCGTGAACCGCCGTCAGATGTGAAGTGGGATTGCCATTCATGTTTCATCCCAACTATGTCAGGCAGTTGCTTGGCCATAATTGGAGGCGTTGGAGGAAGCTGTTTTGAGGAATAGCCCACAGTAGAGAACAATGTTAGAAACTCTCTCGGATACGGGACGGACTGATACTCCTGCTGCTCACCACAGTGGGGGCCTCTTCCAGGACCATAGATGGACATACAACCGTCTCTATGGTATGTTTGGATGCGGTCGCGATTAAAACACCCTCATGGGGGGGGGGCGGCGTTGTCAATAATAAATCCGCCATACATTCACACCCCTGAGAGGATCCCACCCGGATTCATCTCATCCATCATCATCATCCATTTAAAAGGCAATTCTCATTTCCATCCAGACGGCCGGTGAACAGGGGAGGGAGGGGGGGCTCTCTTCTCCCTCAAAGAAAACACTAAACCTAAGCAAATTTATACACATATACACACTCATAAACCCGAAGCTGTGTAAACACGAAGCAAAAACAGAGCCAAACCAAGAAGATTTGCACCCCCGGACAGAGGGGCTGCAAAAATACCAAAATGGCAGCCCACCCAGCCACAAGGGTCCAGTTAAGGACTATAGGTGGGCACCCTAAGCCGGACCGAAGCACGGTGTTTGCGACGATCTTTGGAAAGCTGAGAGTAGGGATCCCGAGGCTGATCGATACCCCAGTTGGCTAAACCGCAATCTGCGATAAAAAGGCAGATGTGGAGACGCTCACGACAGAGGAGGGACAAAGGGTACTAAACGAAATTGGCCTCTAACCGAGTACCCCCACCCCCCATCCCCCTCAGATCCAGGCTCACCACAGCGTGGTGTGCAGGCAATTAGATCCGTGGATCGGACAGCACACCAAAGAAGAGATAAAGGAGGAAATTAACAAGAACCAGTCGTGGGCTAACGTAGTGGATATCGTCAAATTCCGAAATCAGCGGGATAACACGGAATACCAGCACGTGTTCAAAGTCATCTTCAGTGACACACAGATGGTCCAGAAAGCAAAAGAAAGGGGGCTACTACCCTTTAACGCTACGGTATGTGCAGACCAAATTGAAATGGAAGAGTTCACCCCCATACTAATGTGCTTCAGGTGCTACAAGATGGAACAGCATGCAACGAAAGATTGCAAAGACCAGGCTGTCACGTGCTCCAGGTGCAATGAGAAAGGCCATGGTTGGCGAGAATTCAAGGCACCGGCAGAAAGATGCCCAAACTGTGGACTTAACCATGGGGCGATGGCCATGTCCTGCCCTCAAAAGAAGGACATTATAAGGAAGAAGAGGACAGAGGAGCTCCAAAGAGGAGCTCCAACTCGTATGCCCAAACAGCTAGAATGGCACCATTAAAAGCTGCAGAAAAGCAGCCGTCGAAAACTTATCACAAACTTGAGAATGGGAATTCGACGAAGATACTCACGTGCATATTATTTGCGCACGTGAATAATCTCAACAATCCAGGGTCGTTCGCGAAAACACTGAATCTCATGTTAAAGAAAAACGGCATGTCTGAGATGTGGTTTCCGGACGACTCACAATCGGGAGACGTGCTGCAGCTGCAGTTTCTGGCTAAGGAAGCAACTGAAGCACCGGCGACTCCATTTCCCCAAGAAAATAGAGCGACGGAGCCCACAAAGGAATCAAATCCCACGCCTGTGAAAGCCAACACCTCTAGGACAGACCCAAGACTAGAGGCACAGAAACGTCGTGAGAAAAGGGAGAGAAGAGCAGCCAGAAAAGTAAAGAAAGCAGAAGGCAACCTGGCGAGCCAATCGTCTTCGGAGTCTGACGCTGAGGATGTCAAAGACAGAGCGACCAAGAGCCCCGTAAGCTCGAGAAGTAGGTCAAAGACCTTGAAGCGTACTTACAAGTACGACGGAGAGGAGATTGACATCAAAATAATAACAAGCGAGCTAAACCCATACCCATAGAAGCTCTCCCCCAAGGAGATATTTCAGGGTATCCATCATAGAACCTTCAAGTGGACCTACTCAGCACCAGAAAAAGAGTCAGACATTGAACAAGCAATGCTGGAGGGTGCCATAAAACTACATAAAGCCTCCCGCATCACCCTAAGTAATGCAGAATTCAAGAAAGTGAGAAACGGCAGATAAAACAACACATAAGAAACAACAAACACCAGAACACAAGTACAAGAAAACATGGAAAACAGAAACATCGCTCTAAAAATACTCACTCTGAATGTGAAAGGACGGAAGGGAAAGTCTATTCTTTACGGAAACATCTTCCGGAAAGAAGACCCAGACATCATTCTCATATCAGAACACGGAATCAACACAAACACTGACATTATAAAAATACACAACTACACAGTTATACAGAAAAATAACACACAAGAAAGATATGATGGCTGCGCCATCGCTATCAAGAAAAACATAAAGTTCAAAAAGCTTCCTGACTTAGATGAATCATTCGTGTCTGTAGAAATCCCAACCCTGGTTGCAGGTCTAACGGTGGCGGCAGCTTACCAGCCACCCAGGAGACAATACCTGCCGATTAACAACTTCTACACCCTCTTCGGGCACAAAAGGCTAGCATTGCTCGGCGGGGATCTAAACGCCTGTTGCCGTGCTTCTGGCTACAGGCGCGTCTACCCAAGGGGACGAAACCTGGAGCTACTATTTGAAAGAAATAATCTCCAGAGAGTTAGACCAGACTTTCCAACTTTCCTAACACGGTAGCGGCGACAAAACCGGACATTGTGTTGGCAAGTCCAGAATTCCCCTTCAATATAGCCAATGCCCCAAGCCCTGTGGTCCCGAGCGATCATATACCAATTATCACCACCATTTCGCTTTCGCCTATGCTCAAGCCCGTCGCACTTAGGAAAAGTCACGCGAAAGCTAACCTGGAGCAGTACAGAGGAATGCTCAGCACCTACGAACCAGCTAACCTGGGCGATGCTAATCTTGAGGAAATTGACGAGGAGATCGAAAAGATCACTAATCTCCTCATTCAAGCTTACGAAAGATGCGTCCCCGGAGTCTCGTACAAAATGCCCCCGCAACCTAGGTGGACGGACGAAACTAGGGATATCGTCAGGGAACACAGGGAGATTTATGAGGAAGTCGGCAGGACAGGCCCAAACAGGGAAAGGGCATCCCGAATGAGAAAGCTGAGCGAGGAAATGAAAAACATAATCCTCGAGAAACAGAAAGAAATCTGGGACGATATCATAGGCAAACTAGACAGGGAGAAAATCCTGTAAGTTTTTGGAACACCGTCCGAAGACTTAGAGGATTGCCCCCCAGGCCAGGAAAAAAGATGAAGGAAGGCGACATCTTCATAGAAGATCCGGACACTCTCGAAGAGAGATTCAGAAGACATTGGAAAGAGGTCTTTGCAATCTCACCTGAGGAAAACGACGATTTCGATCAGGACTTCGAAGACCAACTGCTCGACGACCTCGGAACGATGATACATAGGACCCTCCCATATCCGAAAAAATCTATAGAAATAGAGATGGTTGACCACGGGCGCCCGATCACGGTTGAAGAGAGTATGAACACCATTAGGTCCTTCAAACATAGGGCACCCGGCTAGTCTGGGCTCACCAAAAACAACCTGGTGAATGCCCCACGGCAAATTCTTCAGGGCATGGTGAACACCATGAATGCATCCCTGAATGCAGGCTACTTCCCTGACGGGTATAAGGTGGCTAAAATCATCTTTATCCCGAAGGGGAACAAGCCCCCAGACCAAGTTGCCAAATATCGCCCAATCTCTCTCCTAGAATTTTACGGCAAGATCTTTGAGAAGATTATAGCCGACAGGCTACAAAATCAACTCGACGAGTTAGGAGCGCATAACCCTCAACAACATGGGTTCAGACCGAAAAGGGGCACGGAAACGGCCTTGCGCTCCTAACTGAAAAAATCGCGCACTGCCGAGCAAAGGGTCAATATGTTGACATCGTGATGAGGGACGTGCAAAAGGCCTTCGACAAGGGTTTGCTGAGTGGAATACAGTACAAGATACTAGGTCTCCAGCTAAACCCGGTCCTGGAAAGGATCCTTTGTGACTTCATCATGGACAGAAGGGCGCGTATCATGATAGAAGAGCACAAAGGACCTGAGTTCTAGCTCAAAGCGGGCGTTCCCCAGGGAAGCTGCCTGAGTCCTTTGCTTTACCTTGTCTTCACCATCGACCTCCCTACTCCTATACACCGGGACACGATGTATCTGCAATACGCAGATGACGTCACGCAGATAACGTCACGCAGATCGTACCCAGTAGGGTCAGGAAAGCGAGGGACCAGGCAATCAACACAATTGCAGAGATCTGTAACATCACCCAATATGAGAAGAAATGGAAAATCCGGACGAATAGGGAGAAGTTTAAAATCTTCCCGTTGAGCCGAAAGTCAACGTGGCCCATTATAATAGATGGGAGAAGATACGGCTATTCCGCCGAAGGCACAATCCCGGGTCTAAAGATCTCCAACCACGGATACTCGAGTCACTACAAGGAGAGGCAGATTATGGCTAGGAGAGAAATCCCCAAGCTATATAGGTTCCGTGATCTTAGCTCGGCGAACATCAGGAAATTATACCTGATGTTCATCCGGGCTAAGCTCATCTACCCTGCAGTAGTGACTCAAGCGGCCAACAAGACCACTGTGAGGAGGCTCCAGCAAGTGCAGAACTCTGCATCCCTCTGCATCAATAAGACCAACCGAAGAGAGCAGCTTCGGCAGAGGGTATTGCATCGTAGACAACGTCGGGAGCCCATTAATGTCGCTACACAGAAACTGGCCAAAAAAGTCTGGTCTACAATGGCCAATGATATCATTCCAGAACTAAGAAGAACTGGCGGCAGGATTAATATCCCTGCCAGATTACGCGGGAAGGTCGCCCGAAATCGACGTTTCCCAAGTACAAGACACTGCTCCGAGGAGAACATAGCACATTTATACACATGAACACAAAAAACCACAAAACATACAACTAAGAGACAGACACCAAACCTACAAGCAAATAAGAAATGCAAACACAACAGAACAAAAACGCGAAGTACTAAACTATCATTGAGCCCTAATAAAGGCTCGAATGCTCAAAATCGCGACAACACTAGAGTTCAAAACAAAAAAACAAACACAGAGAAGAACACTAGAGAAAAACGAATACAAAGTAATACAACAAACAACAACAATAACAAAACGAAAAGGAATAATAAATAATTACAAAAATAAAAACGCCTGCGATGCTCCTCAAACAAGGGCAACCCTACCCTATATTTCACCATCTATTATCTTCCACTATCCAATTTTTCCAAAGAGTGAATATACCATCAAAAAATCAAATCCAGACGTAGAGGAGTCCTTTGTGGCTGTTGAAATCCAAACCCTAGTAGGAGCCTTAACCGTGGCAGCGGTCTACCAGCCCCCACGCCGAGAATACCTTCCCGTTCCTAACCTATTCAACATCTTTGGGCGAGGAAAAATGGCATTTCTGGGTGGAGACCTAAACGCCTGTTGCGCAGCTTTAGATTACGGTCACACGAACCAGAGGGGAAAGAACCTGGAACTACTCATCGAAAGAGATAGACTCCAGAGAGTAGGACCAGACTTCCTGACTTACCTAACGCGACGTTCGGCAACAAAACCGGACATAGTATTGGCAAGCCGTAACTTCCCCTTTAACATCAGCAGCGAGCCCGGTCCTGTGGTACCGAGCGACCATATCCATATCCTAACAACTATCTCGCTGGCACCGATTCTCATGCCAGTCCCACTTAGGAAGAGTTATGTGAAAGCTAACTGGGAGTTATATAGAGAGATACTCGGCGAATACCAATCAGCCGACCTGGGAGACGCCAATCTCAAAGAGGTGGACGAGGAGATAAACATCATCACCAATCTCCTCGTACAAGCCGACGAGAGATGCGTCCCCAGGATCTCCTATAAAATGCTCCCACAACCTAGGTGGACGGACGAGATGAGGGATAACACTCGACAACATAGGGAAATCCTCGAAGAGATAGGCAGGACAGGCCCAAATAGGGAAAGGACAGCCAGAATGAGACAACTAAGCGAGGAACTTAAACACATAATCACAAAAAAAACAAAAGGAAATCTGGAATGACATCATAGGTAGGCTGGACAGGGAGGTCAGTCCAGTAAGTTTTTGGAATACAGTCCGAAGACTTAGGGGACTGCCCACCAAAGCCAGAATAAAAATAAAAGATGGAGAGGAAACCATTGAGGATCCAGAGTCTCTCGAAAGAAGATTCAGGACACACTGGAAAAAGATTTTCGCTATTACCCCTGAGTAAACGAGGACTTTGACCAGGACTTCTAAGACCAACTGCTAGAGGAACTCGGCACAATGATTCATAAACTCACCCCCACCCGCAAATATCTCAGGATAGAGAGATGGTTGGCCACGGCTGCCCAATAACCTTTGAAGAGACCATGAAGACCATAAAGTCCTTCAAGCAAAGGGCACCAGGCTGGTCTGGGATCTCGAAAAGCAACCTCGTGAATGCCCTGGGGCAAATCATTCAGGGACTAGTTAACACCATGAATGCTTCCCCCTGAATGTAGGCTACTTTCCGGACGGGTACAAGATTGCTAAAATCATCTTCATCCCGAAAGGAAATAAGCCCCCAGACCAGGTGGCAAACTATCACCTGATCTCTCTTCTGGAGATGCTTGGCTATATCTTCGAAAAGATCATAGCGAATAGGCTACAAGCTCAACTGAGCGAATTAGGAGCGCACAACCCCCAACAGCATGGGTTCCGCCCAAAAAAGGGCACTGATACAGCCCTAGCGCTCCTGACAGAAAAAATAGGCTATTGCCGTGTGAATAGGTTCTATGTAGACATTGTGTTTAGCGACATGCAGAAGGCCTTCGATAAAGTCTGGCTGGAAGGATTACAATACAAGATCCTTAACCTCCAGCTAGACCCAGTCCTGGAGAGGATCGTTTGTGACTTTGTCATGGACAGAAGGGCATGTCTCATGATAGAAGGACACAGAGGACCTGAATTCGAAATAAGGGCAGGTGTTCCACGGGGAAGTTGCCTGAGCCCTCTGCTTTACTTGGTTTTTACCATCGACCTCCAACACCGGTGCATAGGGACACGATGTATCTGCAATTCGCAGATGACATCACCCAGATCGTCCCGTGCCCGGTGAAGAAGGCAAGGGATAAGGCAGCGCGAACCATAGGGAAAATCGACAACATCAACCAGTACGAGAGACGCTAGAAGATTAGAACAAATAGGGACAAATTCAAGATCGTCCGACTAAGCCACACGTTGACGGACCCCATAATCATCGAGAGGAGGAGATACGGCTACTCTGCCGAAGGCACTGTCCTGAGCCTAAAGTTCTCTGACCACGGATACGCGAGACACTACACGGAGAGGCGGAACCTGGCAAAGAGAGAAATCTCCAAGCTATACAGGTTTAGAGACCTTAGCTCGGCCAACATCATGAAGATATACCTGATGTACGTCCGGGCTAAGCTCATCTATCCCGCAGTAGTGACTCAAGCGGCAAACAAAACCTCAATGAGAAAAATGCAGCGAATTCAGAACTCTGCATCTCTACTGATCAACAAGGTCAGAAGGCGGGACCAACGCCGTCAGAGGGAACTCCACACAAGGAAGAAATTGGGTCCCATCAACATCTTCACCCAGAAATTGGGAAGAAAGGTCTGGTTAACTCTTACAAATGATGTCATTCCGGAATTACAGGAAAGAGGTGGCAGACTAAGCATTCCTGCACGACTGCGTGGGAAAGTCACACGTCGTAACCGATTCCCAAGTACCAAACACTGTACACAAGAAAACATTACATCAATGTACACATAACAGATACCCAAGAAACAACACAGTCTAAACGGAACAAATACAGAGTAACCATAACACCAAACGTGATAACAACACAGGTAAATTGCCGAGCCAAAAGCTTTAAAAGGCTTTAATCCTCAAAGATTTAACTAAAAATAAGTAAAAAAACAATTGAGACACGAACAATAAGAAGAACACGCCAGCTACACGTAAATAAGCCAATACATAGTATACACTACATACAACAAATAAGTAAAGAAAAATTCCAAAAGTAAAAAGACTGCGATGCCCTCCTACTAGGGCCCCCCCCCCTTACACACTTTAAAATTTTCACCCACTTTTATCTACTACTATCCCAATTTTTCTAAGAGTGAATATACCATCATCATAAAAAAATCAGTGAGAAGAATCATAAAAATATTGTTGTCGATGATGTTGGCTGGTGCCTTTTCGAAGTTTAGCTTCGTAAGCCCCGATTGGCCTTGGGCTTTTTGGCGGAATGAGCGGAGTGCGCCAAGGATCTCTTCTTCGGTGATCTCGGCGTCTCCGTCACGCAGTCTGTCCACCTGGTGATGAGGATGCGTTCTATGTATTTCCGTGCTAAGCTAGTCTACGATCTTATTTTCGAACTTTATGTCAAAATCTTCGTTTTCTTCTTCGGGTATACTGAAGATTCTTTCCCAATAACGCCGGAATATTATCTCGATGTTTCTGTCATCTGTTTCAATGGATCCATCTTCTTTTTGGATTTCCATTTTCTTCTTTTTTCCAGATGATCCTCTGAGACTTCTGACTTTCTTCCAAAAGTCTTTGGGGGATGTATCTCGATCGCATCGTCCCATTGTCTCTGTTGTTGTTCGAGGATCAACTGGTTGAGCTCTTCCTTGATCTCTCTAGTTCGTTGTAGCGAGTCAACTGATGCGTTTCTGATATTCACTTCGTACATTACTCTCAATTCTCTATAAAGTTCTTTCATGTACCCAGTCCATCTGTATGTTGAGATGGTTTATACTGGGTTTTGGGGATGCAAGCCCTATCTGCATTTATAAGTTGTTCGTTGAGGTCGTCGAGTGCCTCGTCGATCTCCTCGAGAATTGCCTCGTCCAGATTTAGTGGACGGTAGGCCTCGAGAAGACCCGCGTACCGTGCCCAGTCTGCTCTCCTGGAGTCTTTTCTGACTGGAGCTGGGACTTGTATAGGGCTTCTGTGGATGGTAAGTAGGATCCCTATATGATCACTACATGGTACCTGGACTGGTTCCATGTAGTAATTGAACGGCAGCTGACGATTAGCCAGACAAATGTCTGGTTTTGTGGCACTTCTTCCTCGAATATAGGTTGGGAAGTCCGGGCCTATTCTCTGGACCATATTTCGGTCCATCATACTTTCCAGACACCTTCCAGTTCCGTTGAAGGACCTGAAGGAATGAGACGGCAAAGATGATCTTCTTGCCCAAGCATGGAAAGGACCCAACTTTGAGAGAGAGCTACCGCCCAATTTCACTCCTGGAATTTGAGGGAAACTCTTTGAGAAGATCCTCAACGGGAAGCTGGTGTCTCACCTGGAAGAGAACTCCCCCTACAAACCTTGCCAATACGGGTTTATAAAGAAGCGAAGTACGGAAATGGCAATTGATATCATAACGGAAAAGCTTGCCCAAGCCAAACGGGACAGGAGTTATGTGGATATTGTTTGTCGGGATGTATCAAAGGCGTTTGATAAGTTGTAGCAGCGGGGCATGCCGTATAAGATATTACGGCTGGGTCTAAGTGAAAACTTGGAAAGAACTCTCTGTGACTACGTCATGGAGAGAGCGGCGTATGTCAGTCTAGGGTGCACGGACGGACCAAAGTTTCCGCTCACTGCGGGCCTTCCGCAGAAGGGGGAGGGGTCTGTCCCCCACCCTTTACTCGATATACACCGCGGATTTCCCAGCCCCTGTGTACCCCTCTTCCCTCAATATTCAATACGTTGATGATTTCAGCCAGATAATCATATCTCCATGGAGGAATACACCGTGGCAAGCTCGCATGGCAGCAATAGAAATCGCTAACTTGAACAACAACGAGGCTCAATGGAAAATTAGAACAAACCAAGAGAAGTTCAAGGTGGTCCCCATTGGACACACCCTAAGAGCAGACGTGCGTGTAGGGGATACTCGATATCCCTATACCAACAAATGCAATGTACTCAGTATGAAAATCACCTCTACCGGGTACGCGAAGCACGTCGAAGAAAGAATTTCTCGAGCCTCGGCCGCTGTCAGAACTCTATATTCGTTTAGAAATCTACGTGAAAGCAACAAGAAGAAGATCTACAATGCCCTTGTAAGATCTACATTGCTTTCCCCCTCCTCCACCCTCTCTTGTGTCTCGAAAACACAAAAGAGACGACTTCAAGTAGTGCAAAAGTGCAAAATAAATGCGTGTACCTAATCACAGGTACACGCAGGCAAGAAAGAAGACGGCAAAAAGACCTGCACAGAGAGGCGGGGATAATTCCCATTAACAAAGTCATCGAAGAACGGCCCCGGAAGATGCAGGATCTGGTTAATCGAGAACTGAGTGAAGAAATTACTCAGATGATTAACCAGAACAGAAGAGCAGAATGTCGTGCCAGATTTCCCAGCTCCGCCAACCGAGTGGCTGGCGGGGACGAAGTGCCGTTCTACGCATGATGAGATGTACTATCTAACCTAACCAAAGGAACCAACCGAATCAAGACAAAAACTCACAATTACGACAAATAATCACCGATGAAGACAACAATAAAACAAGAAAGAGGAAAACCCCGAATATGAGGAGAACTCTACCGACTAAAAAAACAACAAAAAAACTAAAACACACGCATACAAAAATACCAAAACATTAAGCACGCACTTAAAATTATGAAAAAAAAACAAATAAATAAGCAAAGCATAACACACACAAAGCTAAACTAAAGTTATCAAGACAAATGGCTTGAACGCCATAAATAATAATGAAAAATCAACAGAAACAACACAGAATATACGCTACAAAAAAATAATGAAAGTGATAGGTCTGATCACCAGGCTCTAGCATCCCTTTGCACCCTACCGCACTTCTTTCTCTTTTCACCGCTTGTCTTTTTTCTCTATCTATCCACACACCTTATCGTCCTTCCTTACACGCACCCACACTTTAACGTAATCGTAAAATCGTGTAAAATCGGTCAGAAGAATAAGAAAATTATTGTTGTTTTAAGAAGAAAAGTTATATTCCTTGTTCACCATATTCAAAGCTTATTCCGGCTATAAATACATAGGAATAAAAAATCCAGATAATATATATATATTTTTTCCTTCATCCCATAAGGAAGCTGATGATCACTTAACCCAGCCTGCAAAACTAGAGAGAGAGTACCATAACTTACTCAGACCCTATAGACTTTCGCACGAAACACCTACGAAGGCCCGCCGAAGTCGGCTCTTAACTCTACGATGTAAGCATAACGAGTCGCGTGCTTGGCTGAAATGAGAAGACAAGCAAAACATGTCGGAGTTAAAATAATAAATTCGAGAGTAGTTTTATTTAAAATAGTTTGTCTAACAATATATTGCATTCTTCCCTGTTTATTATACCTAATTTATCATCTTGTTTCGCGCTTTGTTCTTTTCTGTTGGCGATATATGCTCAAATGAAAAAAGCAAATGCAAGTAGATGATGTTAACATACACTTAAATAAAAGTTGATATGTAGAATGAATAGAGGGATTGCATTTTTGTACAACATTTAACAAGCTCAAGAACACTGGAACAGCATTGGGGTAGCCAAAGAATAGTGTAACATTAGAACAGCCAAAGATTATTGCACAAGCATTCAACAGCACTGGGAAAGATGAAGAGCATTGCAGTAGCTGAAGAGCATTGGAATACCAATCAACAGCAGTGAAAGAGTCTATGAAAATTGCAACAACATTTGGCAGCATTATAATATATAAAGAACCTTACAACAGCATTCTAGAACATTTGAACATGCAAAAACATTGAAACATCATTGACACGGAAGAAGAGAATTGTAACAGGATTGAAACACCCGACGATCAATGAAACAGCATTGGAACAGACGAAGACGTTGAAATAACATGCACTTGACAAAATGATTTGATGGCGAGTTTTCAGCATCGTCCGCCAAACATCAGAACAGTTGGCTCTCTCCAATTGCACAAGCACCGACCGCGAACGGTCTTATAAATAAACTATTCATTTCGCAGTCGTATTGATATTTCACCCGTGCACAGTGGGCCAGAAGGCCAAATTTTGTGACAAAATTATTTGAATGAAAAATAATATTCTATTTGTATATATATTGATGAAAAAACTGAAATATAATGCTTCTGACAACAAAATAATCAACTTTTACAAAAAAATGATATTAAAATATTGGAAAAAAAGAAAAGTAATATTATATTAATTGTTATCATTGTCTTCAGAATCAGTATTTTCAAAATTGTCCTCTTGGTAGATCATACTTATTGCTTCAAAGGGTAGTTCTAACCTCTTTTTATCTGGTGTTTGGCGCATAGAGCTCAATAAAGGGTCAGAAGAGCACAGCAGTCTTGACATATTCGTAATATCCTGATTTGCATGTATTCTTGAGCTTTTTCTAGAAAAGCTCTGCCTATATGAGCGAAACTCCTTATTTTTCACTTCTTGAGCTTCCTCTGAAAGTAATTCAATTGGAATGTTGAAATTTTCTATAACTCGAGCTCCATGAACGAGCAATTGATGTAGTGATTGTGGCATATAATACCAGTTGTATAAGGAAACAAATAGGCCTGCAGTTGAAGGACAGTAATCAGAGAATTTGGAAATGTCTATTCTCTCTCCAGATGACACAAGACAAAGTATAACATGAGCTCTTTTCAAAAGGGAAGCATCAAGACCCGTTATTTCGGCAGAAACATCGGCTGCTTGAAAGAATCTTCGTGCTGTATTTCCGTCGTTTATTGTCCCAGAACCATCTGGTTTTGGCATATCAATTGGAAGTCCAGTTTTATCTTTGAAATATTTTGAATTACAATTTTCTTGCTGTTACTAAAGTCTTAGATTATTGTGTTCTTGCTTGCCAACTTTGTATTGGAATCTTATAAGCAATGTGTAAAAAACATTCCATACACTTTATCCAAGAATGTAGTGTGGATAATCCAAACTTGAGACTTTCTTGAACGACTAGGCGTCGAAAAGCCTCATCTAGCAAGTTCATTTGTTTGGGGTAACATCCACAAATGCTGCAACATTGAAATGAAGATGTAATTGTTGATAGAGAAGTTGCAACTTTTCCATCAATCATTGTAATGTTAAGTGAATGTTTGACTTGACATAGATCCCAAATAATTGTTGGGCCTAGCGCCTGTGATACCTAGCTCCTCCTTCGTTAGCCAGGCGAGTATCTGACGGAGTTTCCCTTTGGAAGACCAAATTTATGAGTTTTCCTAGATGAGGACAATAAAAAGGTTATAAATTTATTTGCATTTCTTTATTGGAAAAATATTTGATATTAAATTAAGAATCAGTTTATATTCATTTTTTTTTAGATTATCGGTGGATTTTTCCAAATCCACTTCTGAAACCAAAGTTTAAAATCCTCCTCCGAAACCTCGACCAAATCCATCTCCGAACCAGGCCGGTCTTATTACATGTCTTACAATACCATGACGATTATATACACGTCCAAATCCGTTATGTCCCCCTCCAAATCCGGTATGTCCGAATCTAAAGATTAGCTTAGCTTTGGGTTGAGCACCCTGTCTTATTACATGTTTTACAATACCATGACGATTATATGCACGTCCAAATCCGTTATGTCCCACTCCAAATCCGGTAGTTCCGAATCTAAAGATTGGCTTAGCTTCGGGTTCCGCCTGGACGTAGAAGGCCAGAATGGCGAACACCAGCCAACGAGAAGGGAACAATCTGGTGGAAGAAGGAAGAATTTTATTTTTAAACTTCATATATGAAATTCATATACTTATTGTTTATATATTCTTACAGACTTTATAGGCAAATTGATGGGTATATTGACAATAAATGTACATATAAAATTATTCTCTATCTCGCAAATAAGCAAACTCTTCAAAATTATACGTAAATAATCACTTGCATTTTGATCATCGTTAAATATATAATACACGTTGTCCATTAAATGTAATAATTTCTAAATTTTAAGTTAACAGAAAAAAATTATAACATTTTGGAAGAATACAAATTTAAGTTTAATAAAATGTCTTAATTTTAAGAAGCGTATGGTGTTAATGATCTCGATCGCGCGTAGAACATTCAACGTCTCCCGTAAATTGATAAAGAACTCTCGACATTGGGAGGCGCGAAGGAACCCAATGGTTAAAGAGAAAAGAACTGGCAATTTTAATTAATTAATTGGGTTTTATTGTTTAATTATCGCCATAAACGGTGGGATGGGATGTCTGGGAGAATTATTTAGGTGAATTCAGTCGTAGCTAAGTGATAGACAGCAAATAGTTAGTATAAAGGAGATTAAATCTGAGTGGGGTAATGCTATCAGTGAATTCCTCAGGGGTCAGTGTTGCGGTACGTTGTTGTTCTTTATATCGACATAGGATTAAGGGCGACCTGAGCAAGTTTGCAGATGATACTAAGTTCGTAGGATTTCAGCTCTTACGCTGAAGCCTACAAGATGCATATCCTAAAGGGCAGAAAAATGGCAAATGGGATTTAATATAAGCAAGTGTAGAGTAGTTAGTATAGGTAAGTGTAATCCAGTGAATAATTATAAACTGAATGGGAGAATTTTAGGAAGGTCATAATGCGAAAGAGACCTTGGTATCGTAGTAAGTTCTGACCTCCGGTCTAGAAAGAAATGCATCAGTGCTTGCAATATTGCTAATAGGTTATTGGGGTTAATTGGGAAGAGTGTAAGTAATAGGAGTGTTGATGTCATTCTGAAATTGTACCCGGCATTAGTTCAGCCTCATATTAACTATGCGGTGCAATTTTGGTCACCATATTATAAGATGGATATTGCTTTGTTTGAGTCTGCAAAGAAGGGTGACTAAGATGATTAATGGGTTGAGGAGCTTACCTTATGGTGAAAGGCTTACGAGACTAAATCTTCATACATTAGAAAGGAGAAGAGTTCGACGGGACTCGATAGAGGTCTTCAAGTGGGTAAAAGGTTATAATAGAGGAGACATAGGTAAGGTTCTTCTTTTTAGCAAACATGAAAGGACATGTAGGAATAGGTCTAAGCTGAACAAGTTTAGGCTTAGGAAAGAGATTGGTAGAAATTGGTTTACAAATCGAGTTGTAGATGAATGGAATAGGCTCAGTAGTCATGTGATAGAAGCGTCCTCCCTGCGGAGTTTTAAGAATAGATTGGACTGATTTATGGATGAGGGTGATAGATGGGACAGAACGGGGTGATGGGAACAGGAGCTGCTTTGTAGAGGGTATCATTTGCACAATCCTTTTCTTATGTTCTTTTGTTAACTAGTTTTGAATAACGATATGTTTTCAATTTCGGTCTGTGATACTCTAGCATGAAGTTCGACACAATGGACGACGGCATTTTGAACAAGTAGAAACATTGTCAACCCGAATTTCGGAGAAAGACGAACATAGTAAGACCGAATTTGGGACAAGAACAAACATAGTAAGACCGGATTTCGGGGCAGGAGAGACCCAAACAAACATCTTATGAAAACCACTCTGAAATCAAAGGGAAGAGAGGAGAGAAGATTATAATCAAGGGAAAGGGGGGGGGGCGTATAAATCAAGGATGAGAAAGAGAGAGAGAATTTCAGAATTCTTTATCAGGGAACCCACAAGTATCCTTTGGAAGCCAGTCCTAGAGTAGAGAAAAATCAGTGGTCTTTAGATTCGATTAATTTGTGATTGTGAGCCGCATTCGATCTCCGTCAAGTTTCGCATATTCATGTTGTACCATAAGATCACATATCGCAAAAGAAAACAAAAAGAAATCCGCTTCGTAATGGTACATGTATTTCTTTGTAGGCCTAAATATTTACGAAATTTATATCGGGTCCTATATTTAGTAGACTCTTTATACATTTAGTATTTTAATCCGAGGTGAAAGAATCACATCCTCTTCTTCTTCTTCAAGCAAAATTATGCCACACGGGTTATGTTTAAGCGTTCGACGGTGTCCGGAATGGGGTCGAATTTAAGGGGACTAGAGTGACCCTTGGTTCGGATCTCAAGGGAAATTGTAGGTCTACTTATAGGATACATTCCCTTGCCTAAAATGAATGAACATCGTCCCCCAGATAATCCCAACGAAGTGGAAATGGCTAATCCATAGCGATAATAACTGCAATTAAACGATTAATATCATATTTATAGTAGGACTAAAATTAAATTGGAAATATTTGTAAATTATTATTAAACTTTAGTTATGGATATTTATACTTATTTCATGTAATTGCAAAACCAATTTCTTTTATTTGTTTTTGTGCGCATAGAAACAAAGAAATAAAAATTCCTCTCCTCAAAATTCAAATATCTTTTCTTCGTTACAAAAAAGATAGATAAAAAAGACCAAGAATAAACATAAGCATAACCAAGAATAAGCAGCCCAGAGCGAACGGCGTGCTGCTACAGCGTGTGAGGCTGGGCTACTCCACGCGGGAAGAGCTGCACGCCGACTTTGTGGCAGGGAAGTGCGAACACTGCGGCGGCCGCTCCCGGCGCCCACTGGTGCACTACCTCCTCTCCTGCCCAGCCACCGCCCGCCTCAGGCCAGAGCGAGCGCCAGCCCCTGCCCCTGTAAGAGGCGCCCTTCTGAGGGCGCGAGAGGCAAGAGCCGCCCAGGTGGTCCGCCACACCCCAACAAACGAGCTGCTGGAGGTGCTGAGAACAGCACCCCCTCCGCGCTGATCGCCGCTCGCGCCCAGCCGGGCGACAGGTGATGAAGACCGACACCGCCCACTTGCAGCAGACAAGAAACGCGTGGGACCCTCCACCACGTCTTACTGCACGCCAACACTGACGGGCTGCCCGCTTTGTGTAATGTGTGCATTTATACATGTATTTATATTATTGTATCATATTATTACTGTATTTGTCTTTTTTGTCGTTTTTTTTTGTTGTTTGTTTGTTTTGTTTTTATTTTATTATTATTTGTATTATGATTATGTATAAATGTACTCTATTGCACAATAAACCTATAAAATCAATCAATAAACATACCGACAAATGTAATTATAGTTAAGAGGGCCTAAACAAACAATCCATTTGATCCTGTCTTAAGAAGTTGATCTTGAACGAGTTTAGAACTTGTGATTCTAAAACAACATGGACACAAACTTAGGTCTTGTTTTTAAATTACGTTCATTTATTAATGAACGTAATTTCAAAACAAGACCTAAGTTTATGCCCATTTTGAGAGGGATCATTTATTGTTCCTGCAGGTAGTTACGTTGTTGGTGCATTTGACTTCATGAACCCTTGTACTCCCCAGAGATTCGTGGAATGTGGTGTTCTTTGTTTGTTTAGTATTTAATTCTAATAAATACATCACAGGCAGGTCTTTATTTATGGCGATATGGAAACACAACGAAAGCACACATTAATAAATCTACTTAAACTTTTCCTTGTGTTTTGTATTATTCCTCGTTTGCTCACTTAGTATTATTCGTTTAGTATTTTCTATCGCACTCCTTCGAACCTTTTTTTTCTTATTATTATTTTAGGTTTTTATTTCCTACTGAAATTTCTTTGGAATTACCGTTTTCGACTAGTCTTCTTTGGTAACTGTTTATCACAGGGTGACACAAGCTATTTTTATTCCTTGTTTCTTTATCTTATTACCATTCCATATTTTGTTTACTGTTATTATTTTTCTGCTTTGTTTCATTTACTATTATTTACTTTTCTTTGTTTGCTTTCCTACTCTTTAATAATCTTTGTAATCTTATTATTTCTGTTCCTTGTTTTTCCTCCCTTACTAATACTATCGTTGTTTTTAAGTTATTATTACAACCCCTTGTTTTTTCCATTGTTTGATTATTATTATTCCTTGTGTCTTTGTACTGTCATTATTCTTTTTCTACTACATAGTGTTTTGATACAAGAGTGCACCAGTAAACTAGACCCTAGGAGTAAACCACTTGGAAGTATCGATGTAACGAATTCAATCTACATATATCGTAGTCAATGAATGGTTCGCTACATCGTATGAACAAGGTGCACGTAATAGCCGCTAAATACATTTAAAGGATTTTATTTTAATAAATTTGTCTACTTACGAAGTTCATGTTGTTATTTCGGCTGTATCAGCTGGGAATGATGGTGGTCTGGGATGCGTCTCGCCTTATATACGCCTCGTGACCAAAGCCAAGCATATAATGATGTGGGCAAAAATTATTAGGGATTTTTTAAGAACTTTTCTAGCGACTTATTCTTTGCGATTTTCGATTTTAATTTAGTTTCGTAAGTTTTTCTTATTAACAGCTCCATATTCGTTTGATATTTTATTATACCATTTGCTATGGAGCATAATAGTATTTTTCGGTGTATATTTGAAGAGAGGATCCGTAGATTTCATTATTATTATCACTTATACTTTCTCGGCGACAGCATGCATCAATGCCACTCCAGTATGAATGAACGGGGCTGCAACCTTCCCGCCCATTACCGTTATCGCGTATTGCCCTCGCAGGAAGAAAATTACGGGGGCACGGGTTCCCAAGGTAGCGGTCTCCTATAGGTCCTTCTATTTGAAAGTTTCTACCTTTCCCTGCGCCTCCAGGATGCTGTGACGGTACATTTAAATGGACGAAAATAGGTCAATTAATTAGGGTATGGCCAAGTTAGGCCATACCCTAATATACCGAAGAGCAGTTGGGATAAATGGGAAAACCGCCATGGGATCGAAAGCAGACCGGCCATTCGAAAGAGCGCCATTTAACCTTCCCACCACCCATCTAACGCTGGAATAGAACAAAATATTTGTGCTAAGAAAAAAAAAGAAGCTAAATATCATTAATATAATTACTATTAACAGAGAATAATGCGTCTATTTATATCCCATATTTTTTTCCTTCCTGTCAACTCTGATCCTTTCTTAGATTGGATATTTGACATTTGGTTCTGCCCTGGTCCACAATCCTGGAATTCTCCCTCTCTCTGATCTTCGAGTCAATTCCCCCCTCCCTTCCTCCACACACCAACAACCGCCCCCCCTTTCCGTCCACTCTTATCTTCTTGCCTCCCTTGTCCTCTCTTGTACTGCCCTTGGAGGTCTTCCCTTGTTAGGCCTACAATCTTTCGGACTTCGGGTTAACATACCATAACATAATTAACGGATGAGAAAAGACATAAGGGCCTATCAGAGGTTATCTAAGTCCACTAGAACCAATAAACTGCGTCTACAGCATCGTGTCTGAACTGCTTCAAAAGGTATCACCATCATGGCTTGTCAAAAACACAAAATCTTGCCATTGCTAAACTTCAACTTATCCATCCCAGAACAAATTTCAAAAGGCTCAATCATATCTCCCCTCACACATCTTCTTTCAAGTGAGAAAATATTTAATACTTTCAGTCTATCTTCATATTCAAGGTGCTTCAGGGAAGGTATTATCTTTGTTGCCCTCCTTTGTACTGACTCTAGCAGGTTGATGTCATGTTTAAAGTGTGGGTACCATGCTTATATACAGTACTCAAAATGCCGCCTGACATATGAGTTAAATATCTTAATGATAACCTATTTACTTTTATAACTAACATTCCTCTTAATGAAGCCTAACACTCTATTTGCTTATTTTTTTCTTCAATACACTGCTTAGAAAATCTAATTGACCTATCTGCTACTAATCCTAAGTCATCTTTCTCATCCTCTACTCCATTCAGGCAATGCCACTCCATTTCATCTGAGACTTTTGTGCCCAACCTAATAACATATTTAAATTACTCTGCACTTTAAAGTTAGCTTCAACTTCATTTATTATAGTAGTTGCCAATTTTGTACCATCAGCGAAAATTGGAAGTTTTACTATTGACACCTTCCCAAGACCATTCGTATAAACTAGGAATAATAACGGGCCTAGAACTGATCGCTGAGGTACGCCACTGATAACGTCCCCCCACTGTGACCTCACCCCATTCATTACCACATATCTAAATTATAAATATACCACTATTCAGAATGAATGCAAACGCATTCAGATAAAACCCAATGTTTATGGCGATATTATAACACTAAAAAACAACTATAGCACAAATTAAGGAATCATCTGTTCTTTGTTGTTTTGTTTTTCCATTCATCATTTCCCTCCGTACTATCATTTATTTCATATTTTCTATCGGAGAACTACTGCGGCTTTTTCTTTCCTTCTGATATTTCTTTGAAAATACAGAATTAGACGAGTCTCCTTTGGAGACTGTCTATTACAGGGGGGCACAAACAGGGTTATCTACCCATGGCGTGGTTGTCCCCAATCGGAGAAGAAACGAGAATGGATTTTGGGGGGATTGGGTGTTTCGGCGTTCATGTCCCACCCACGTATGCTATGTGCGAAAAAGTTAGGAATTTTTCTGTTCTCATTAGTATTCATAAATGCCTTCGAAGTCAAGAGTTTATTATAATTTTGGGGGGCTCAAACTTAATCAGACAGTCCTCTTCCGTCCCGCTGCGATAAGATAGCGGACGAATGAGATTATTGGGAGAAAAAGAAAGAGATCGACCCTCTCCTACCCTGGCACTCCTTGGAGGGCAGGGCAAGGGGTAGGGGAGGGCACAATACTCCCTTATAGTCCTCCCAGCTCCTTCCATCAGTCTCACCAGACTCAGAGTTGAGGTCCTCGGGGACGGGGGGAAGATAGAACAGCAAGAAGTATAGTAGAAGGCATAGTAGGTGATGTAGGTAGTCATTGGACCTACAACAAGTATTAGTATTTTTATAATTTTAAGCTTTTATTCTTTTCTGTTCTTCAAAAAAGGAAAACCGCGTCAAACGTCAAAAGATCCGATACAAAATACCACAAAATACAAAACACCAAACAGTCAACTAAACGGCAAAGATACAACCCCCCCCCGTCCCAAAGTCGCAAGAAAACCTCATACAAAGTCCTAAATCCGACTTACTCTCTTCTGTTTCACGAGCCAATTCAAGAAATACAACTGCAGCTTCATCGAGAAAAACAACTACCGATGTTCACTCATCAGCAGGGGGACCTCGGAGAAGCAGTGGGCTTCAGAGGTACGGCGTGCAGGCCCACCGGTGTGTGCACACTACTAGGTGCCTACCGACCACTGCACCTCTCCACTCTGCTGTAGGTTCTGCCTTTTTAGGCAAAGGCTAGAGGATAGATACCTCGATCACAAACCAAAATCGGGAGTGCCTATAGGCGAGCACCAACAGACTAGTGTCTCGGCAGCTTCCTGCAGCAGAGGATGAATCCTGGTCGTCTCGGCAGCTCCCTGCAGTCGAGGATGAAGCCTGGTCGTGTCGAGCCTCTCTTCCTGCCCTCAGGGTCCTTCTCCCCTCGGTCAGTCAAGATACGGGTCCGAAGACTGCACACATTCCTACCCATTTAAACCTAGTGTAGGTTTGATGCCCTCAATACGAGGGCATCCGTCATCATCGACCTCGATGGACTTCCCAAAAGCAAATTTGTGCTGCCGTTCAAACCGTTTTTAGCGTTTCTCTATGGCTACTCTTTGGCGTGCTCTTTGTTCTTACTTTCTTTCATATCTTTTATATTTTGTTATTTTTTTGTTTATCTATACTAGTATATCTTCCTTTGAATATCGACTTTACCTATTTGAGTCTTTATTTGTTTCAATTTTCCTTCTGCGCCTAAGTTGATTTTTTTTTTTCGTATTGTTCCATTTTAAGTGAATTTTTTTTCCTCTTTTCCTTCCATTATTTCTGAATTACTTGGGAAAATTCGATGGGCTCTCTAGCCTTCTAGATGCTCTAACTGGTTGGGAAGTTCTTCTTTGCCCTTTTTTTCTATTAGTTTATTTGGAGGTATCAATTTTGCTTGTCTATGCAACTCTCGTTGATTTGTGAGCTCCTTCCTTCTCATACTTATTATATATATTGCCTTATTCTGTATCCTCTGTATTTGTTGTTGGCTGCTCTTTGATATTGTGCACATTGCTACCGACGGCTACAGTGGTGCAGATAATGTCTACGAGTCTGCAAGATTAATGCACAGTCTGGGCAGATAAACTGAATGCCAACAGTACTTTTTGAAGCCCCAAACTCTTCTAACTGTGAATGAGTCACTGGAAGATACGCCTACATGATGACCCGAGAGCATTAATGGTAATGAATAATAGCTTTACATTGAAATAAATCCAACCCCAAAGTGCGTCAGAAAATTATGTCCTTTGTGAATCCAATGTACTAAACTGCCTCTTCCTGTACCGTATCCATCCGAAAAAGACGCTCGTGTTACCCTTCATCTACATCAGCCAATAAACCTCTCGAACTGTTTCGGAAACGACTAAATTACGAATGTTTCGAAACTTGTCTCTTAGCAACACCCGATAATTACTCGTATCCGCCGCTTTCAAGGCTACTAGGTCGATTTCTTGTTCTGACCTAGATATTACTTCATAGATTGACCTTGTCTTTACTTTTAGTCTAGACGCAAAAGACAAATATTTCGTCACATTTTCCCCGTTTTGTAACGAACACGGAAATAAAACACCTGCTAATTTCCACATAATGAAAATAGTGTGTTGACACTATCCAAGAACTAAAGGAGAGGGAAGGCAATAATTCATATATATATATATATATATATATATATATATATATATATATATATATATATATATATATATATATATATATATACCCCTTTGGAATGTTCCTGGATAGAAGAGTGGATATGTTGTGTGTGAAGACGGGGGAATGAAGAGAAAGCGGTGTTGTGATTTTCTGTGTGTGTGAAGATGTGTGCAAGTACCCCCCATCCTTCCGCCCCTAGCTATCTCAGCGCTTCAGTAAATAGGCGGTATCTCCCTACGAAAGCCCCCTCGGTTCGAACCTGGTACCTAGGCGTCGGAAATCCAGCATCTTGTAAATACTGGGCTCACAAGAGCACCACTGATGTAAAATGGCTCGATAGAGACTAGCAAACAATTCGATAATAAAGAAGACATGAAAAACACGATAAAGGTAGAAAATAGGTAGCAAAAGGAAGTGGGGAAGTTAGGGGGAGTAAAAAGATGCAGAGCGTAAAATTAAACGAATCGAATAATGAGAAGGAGAGGAACGAAGAGATTAAGAAATGAGAAGACATACATAGAATAGAAATCGTAAAAGATATCCGAGTTATTCAAAAGTACGAACTATCACAAGTTCGTATAAATACATAATAAATATACAGTACAGATTTGAACAAGTCTTTGCAAGTAACGAGGAATTCGTTGATACGAACGAAAAAGCTCATGCGAACCTAACAGGTGTCTTGAAATACGAACTTGAAAACGTTTATGCAAAGAACACAGGTAATAAATCCTTTGTAGAAACTTGACAAGTTCATGCAAAGAACACAGGTAATCTGATGTACGAACTTAGTACTCTCTGTCAGGGTTACTTGAAAAAACTGTGTAAGCATAGCATCGTTCATACGTGTAAGATATTCATCAAATGTACGTGTAAAATATTCATGAAAGGTATGTATAAAATATTCAGGAATAGTACGTGCATGATATTCATGAAACGTGGTTGTTACAAATTCATGAAAAGTAAGTTCAAAATATCCAAGAAAATTACATGTAAAATATTGATAAAAAGTACCTGAAAAACATTCATGACGAGTATGTGTTAAATGTTCATTATAAGAACAGAAAAACTAAAATATTAATAGAAAATACGTGTAAAATATGAGATTTAAGTGTAAACCATTCATGAAAATACGATTGAAATTACATGGAAATAACGTGTAAAATATTCATGAAATGTACGTGAAAAAATATTAATGAAAAGTACGTGCAATATTCATAAGAAGTACGTGTAAAATATTCTTGAAAGTGTTTGTAAAATAGGGTCAAAATTTTCAATGACGTTACTTGTTTTACTCCCGGCTGGGTCCATCTCTTAGGCCCGGAACCTCAAAAAAAAATTCCGCCGACCAGAATTGGTTCTCTCGAGATCCAGCGCTCTCTGTATCTACAGGTTTTGTCTCAGTTGTGCTTTATAGGGTATGTTGTAAAACTGCGTTGTGTATTGTTTTGTAGTTAGAGGTGACTGGATTCCTTGTTGCATCGCGGTACACTGAAGTGTATTCGAGTTTTGCCCATTTTTCATGCAGAATGGCATCGTCCTTGTATGCAAGGGTATGGATGTCTGCGGTTTCGTATTTTATGGAGAAAGTAAGAGAACCTGAGGTGTATGTGGTAGAGTATTGGGGGGGAGGGGGGGCTTTTGTTTATGAGAGTATGTGGTTGACGAGCGTGCTGTAAATGTATCGTTTGGTGAGACGTAGTGCTTTATAGTGTTGTCGTGAGTAGAAGTGTATATTGGCATATGCAAGTGTGTGATGGATATACTGTTTTCGGGTGTTGGGAGGTAAAAGTTGAAATCACCTCACAGCGCGTATGATCCGCAACTCCATAGAACTAAAAAAAAACATGTTAGAGCAACTCTACGCCAACTTCCAGACAAGTGACTCAACATGAAGTCAAAAGGACGCGGTAAAATGCTGTTTCCTTATCGATAGGTGGGGATATAGAACGGTTTTGAATTTACCCTTGAAAAATAAAACACCAAGCTACCTCTCACCCTGGTTTCAAAAATGATACAAACAAGTATTAGCGTTTATTTTTACGTTAGCTTTTTTTGTTGTGTTTATTACGTGTGTTGGATATTTAGTCCTGTGTGCAGTTTTTTTTATTATTATACCGGATGTCTCAGAAAAAAGTTAACCGTACTTTGAATTAGTATAACTCATAACCTAATCGAGATTTTGGGTTACTGATAAAGGTGTGTTATTTAACAACTAGTTATCCGTCGATTCTGGAAATTTCATTAAATTCCCTTTTATGATATTGATACACTAATGAGTTTAGTGAAGGCTATCAAAAATATGTTTGCGCAAGGAAGTAAAATACTGAAACGAAGCCTAGGAAGGCTAGGCCACCGTGCACTTTCAAGGTAAGCGTAGGGAGCCTAGGTAGCCTAGGTCACTGTGCGATTCTTCAAGCAAAGCCTAGGCCATTTTACACTGGGTTTTGACCACGCTGTGGTATGGTATCGTCATTATTGCTTACTAAGCAAATCACAGCGTTTCTGTGTAAAAGTTTACTTCCATATAACCTTTTTTAATCATTTAGTTAACAAAAGATCAACGCGTATTTGTATTCACAAACTTTATTAAGACTGGCAGTATTAAACAAGTACAAGATTCATTTGAACAACGTTTTTTCAAGCAAGCCCACAATTTGGGAAAAATGTTCGCAAATACCAACATGAAGGAATATGCTTAAATCTAAATAAAGGTCGTTCGGGTCGTATGAGAACCATAAGAACGACAGAAAATATCGAAAATGTTCAGATGACACTTCTTCAAAATCTACATTGTATCAGTCAAAGTCATGATTTAACCGCATTATTAAACATGACTTCAAATGGCATCCCTATAAGATGCATGCGAAACACAAGCTTCTTGAAACAATGCCTTCTCCATAAACCTGCTCGTTTCTTGGAAAACATTGTGATTGGTGACAAGGCAGCCTTTTTCATGAATGGAAAGGTAAATAGCCATAACATTCGGCAATATGCGCCGCTGAACCACCACCCCCAGCATTCATCTTTGGCACACGTATTTGTCAGCAGAAAGTGTCTCTGCGGATCGGAATATGCGGGAATGGCTATCTTGTCGGCCCATTGTTTTACGAGAATAACTTGAATAGTGCGCCCTACCTGAGCATGATCAACGAAAGGATCTTCCCAAACTCCACCAGATTTACGGCAATCAATTCAATAGACTTGGGTGGATTCAGGACGGCGCACCAGCTCATAGACAGCTTGCTGTAAGAACAAAACTAAGAAGAACGTTTGACAACCGCATTGTCGCGCTAAATCATGCGATTGAATGGCCCCAAGATCCCCTGACTAAACACCGTGCGATTATTTCTTATGGGTTATATCTAAAGAATAAAGTATATTCTACTCCACCACAAAGCATCAACCAGTTAAGAGATAGTATAACACGTGAAGTCAATAGACTTAAGGAAAATCACAAGTTAATCAAAAAAGTTGTTCAATCAATGCGATCAAAGGCGCAACTGTGCTTGGAAAGAAATGGAGGATATGTGGAAGGAAACGGTGCTTAGAAAATAAAAAAAAATAAAAAATGAATTTGTATTACCTATATGAAGATGTGTTTTTGTTAAAAATGGATTTAAATATATTTGTTGATTTTAAACTTCGAAGTTTGATTATTTTACTTCCTTGCGCAAACATAATTTTGATAACCTCCACTAAACTCATTAGTTAATCAATATCGTCAAAGGGAATTTAATGAAATTTCCAGAATCAACAGATAAATAGTTGATAAATTTGGTATACTTTGCAAGACTCAAAAAACTTTAATAGGTTTTGAGTTATACTAATTCAAAGTATGGTTAACTTTTTTTTCTGGGACACCTTGTATATTATGATTGATTTGGATTTTGACGAGTCTTGATGATGATGCTTTTTGTTTTTGACACATTCCTGCGGGTGGTTCAAATTGTATATTGTAGATGCACGATCTGACACATTCCTGCGGGTGGTTCAAATTGTATATTGTAGATGCACGATCTGACACATTCCTGCGGGTGGTTCAAATTGTATATTGCAGATGCACGATCTGACACATTCCTGCGGGTGGTTCAAATTGTATATTGCAGATGCACGATCTGACACATTCCTGCGGGTGGTTCAAATTGTATATTGCAGATGCACGATCTGACACATTCCTGCGGGTGGTTCAAATTGTATATTGCAGATGCACGATCTGACACATTCCTGCGGGTGGTTCAAATTGTATATTGCAGATGCACGATCTGACACATTCCTGCGGGTGGTTCAAATTGTATATTGCAGATGCACGATCTGACACATTCCTGCGGGTGGTTCAAATTGTATATTGCAGATGCACGATCTGACACATTCCTGCGGGTGGTTCGAATTGTATATTGCAGATGCACGATCTGACACATTCCTGCGGGTGGTTCAAATTGTATATTGTAGATGCACGATCTGACACATTCCTGCGGGTGGTTCAAATTGTATATTGTAGATGCACGATCTGACACATTCCTGCGGGTGGTTCAAATTGTATATTGCAGATGCACAATCTGACACATTCCTGCGGGTGGTTCAAATTGTATATTGTAGATGCACGATCTGACACATTCCTGCGGGTGGTTCAAATTGTATATTGCAGATGCACGATCTGACACATTCCTGCGGGTGGTTTAAATTGTATATTGCAGATGCACGATCTGACACATTCCTGCGGGTGGTTCAAATTGTATATTGAGGATGCACGATCTGACACATTCCTGCGGGTGGTTCAAATTGTATATTGTAGATGCACGATCTGACACATTCCTGCGGGTGGTTCAAATTGTATATTGCAGATGCACGATCTGACACATTCCTGCGGGTGGTTCAAATTGTATATTGTAGATGCACGATCTGACACATTCCTGCGGGTGGTTCAAATTGTATATTGCAGATGCACGATCTGACACATTCCTGCGGGTGGTTCAAATTGTATATTGCAGATGCACGATCTGACACATTCCTGCGGGTGGTTCAAATTGTATATTGTAGATGCATGATCTGACAAAATCCTATGGATGCATTTTGTGGGTGGGTTTTGACAGATGCGGATGACCTTTGATAAGCCCTTGTGGCTTTTGTCATCCATGAAATTATGTTATGTTATGTTATTCTGACATGGTGCGGGCTCTACCGTCTGGCCTGGGACTCCTACACCAGGGGTGTGATCTGGTTACCGGGTCGGCATTCGTCAAGAGGAGCGTAATTCGGTGAACCGGGGCCAGGAAAAGGTTGCAGAAAGTGCAGTTTATTTTATTAAAGTCTTCTCGGAGGGTAGGAATTGGGAAGGGGGTGGGGTCATACTGTGGATATGGCCCGATGTGAGGCTGGTGGTCTATCTGAACATTCATAGGCACGTGAGAGTGGATGTTTTCGTGTTCGTGTACATGATTTTCTTGACCACATTCATTCGGACCAGCGTCTAAGCCTCATTAGAGGATTATCAGATTAACGATAAGCATGATATAAGGTCAAAAAGGGTCAGCTGTGCCTCAATCCTAAACCCACACCCCTTTTCCTTCATATATTTATTTATATCTTCCTCTTTTTTATTATATCTTCTATCTTCCTCTCTTCTTCCATACTTTTATCTTCACTTTTTTCACTCTATATTTCAATCAGTCTTTCTCCTTTTTCTTTATTTTCTTCCTTCCATTCTCTTTCTCCATTGCTTCCACTTACTCCCCCCCCCTCTGGCCCCTCATCAGTATAGATACACAGATGGTTTATTTATATTATATTATTATTTGATTTATATCTCGTCTTTCTTCTCCCTTTCTTTCATTCTATCTTTCTCTCCTTTCCTTCCTTCGTTTTCCTTTCTCTCATTCTATCTTTCTATCATTTCCTCATTTCTTCGTCCATTCTCATTCTATCTTTCTCTCATTTCCTTCTTTCTTCTTTCTTTCTCTCCTTTCCTATTTTCTTCTTCCTTTCTATTATTCTATCTTTCACTCCTTCCTTCTTTCTTCCTATTTTCTCACATTCTATCTTTATCTCCTTTCCTTCTTCCTTTCTCTTATTTTATCTTTTTCTTCTTTCCTTATTTCTCCTTCCTTTCTCACATTCTATCTTTTTCCCTTTTCCTTCTTTCTTTTTCTTTCGCTTATTTTATCTTTCTCTCCTTTCCTTTTTCTTCTTACTTTCTCGCATTCTATCTTTCTCTCATTTCCTTGTTTCTTCTTCCTTTATCTCCTCTCCTTATTTATTCTTTCTTTCTCTCATTCTATCTTTCTCCCATTACCTTCTTTTTTCTTCCTTTCTTTCATTCTATCTACCTCTCATTTCCTTCTTTCTTCTTCCTTTCTCTTATTTTATCTTTCTCTCCTTTCCTTATTTCTTCTTACTTTCTCGCATTCTATCTACCTCTCATTTCCTTCTTTCTTCTTCCTTTCTCTTATTTTATCTTTTACCTCTTTCCTACTTTCTTCTTCCTTCCTCTTATTCTATCTTTCTCCCATTTCCATCTTTCTTCTTCCTTTCTCTTATTCTATCTTTTTCTCCTTTCCTTCTTTCTTCCTATTTTCTCTCATTCAATCTTTCTCTCTTTTCCTTCTTTATTATTCCTTTCTTTCCTGTTATCTTCTTCTCCTGTCCTACATTATTCTTCCTTTCTCTCATTCTATCTTTCTTTCCTTTCCTCCTTTCTTCTTCCTTTTCTCATTTTATCTCTCTCCTTTCCTTCTGTCTTCTTCCTTTTTCTCATTTCCTTCTTTCTTCTTCTTTTATTTTATTTCATCTTTCTCCCATTTCCTTCTTTCTTTTTCCTTTCTCTCATTCTATGTTTTTGTCATTTTATCCTTTCTTCTTCATTTCTCTCATTCTATCTTTCTCTCCTTTCCTTATTTCTTCTTTCTTTCTTTATTCTATATATCTTTTCTTTTCTTAGTTCTTCTTCCTCTCACTCCTTTCTTTTTTCTTCTTTCTTTGTCTCATTCTATCTTTTACTCGTTTCCTTGTTTCTTCTTCCTTTCTCTCATTCTATTTTCTTCTTTCATTTCCTTCTTTGTCCTTCCTTTCTTTTATTCTATATTTCTTTTCTTTCCTTCTTTCTTCTTCCTTTATCTCCTTTCCTTTTTTCTTCATCCTTTGTCTCATTCTATCTTTCACTCCTTTCCTTCTTTCTTCTTCTTTTCTTTTATTTCAACTTTCTCCCCTTTCCTTCTTTCTTATTTCTTTCTCTCATTCTATGTTTCTTTCATTTCTTTCTTTCTTCTTCAATTTCTTTCATTCTATCTTTCTCTCCTCTGCGCATTTCTTCCTATTTCCTCTCCTTCTATCTTTCTCTAATTTCCTTCTTCATTCTTCCTGCCTTTGATTTTATCTTTCTCTCCTTTCTTTTTCATTTCTCTCTATTATATCTTTCTCTCCTTTCCTTCTTTCCTCTTCCTTTCTTTTATTCTATATTTATTTCCTTTCCTTCATTCTTCTTCCTTTCTCTCCTTTCTTTTTCTTCTTTCTTTGTCTTATTCGATCTTTCTCTCCTTTATTTCTTTCTTCTTCCTTTCTCTCATTCTATCTTTCTCTCCTTTCCTTCTTTCTTCCTATTTTCTCTCTTTCTATCTTTCTCTAATTTCCTTCTTTATTATTCCTTTCGTTCATTCTATATTTTTCTCCTTTCCTCCTTTCTTCTTCCTTTCTCTCATTAGATCTTTATCTCCTTTCCTTCTTGCTTTCTCTCCTTCCTTATTTCCTCTTCCTTTCTCTTTTTCTATCTTTCTCTCCTTTCATCCTTTCTTCTTCATTTCTCTCATTCTATCTTTCTCTCCTTTCCTACTTTCTTATTTCTTTCTTTTATTCTATATTTCTTTCCTTTCCTTCTTTCTTCTTCCTTTCTCTCCTTTCCTTTTTTCTTCTTCCTTTGTCTCATTCTATCTTTCACTCCTTTCCTTCTTTCTTCTTCCTTTCTCTTATTCTATCATTCTCTCCTTTCCTCCTTTCTTCTTTCTTTTTCCTTTCTCTCATTCTATTTTTCTCTCCTTTCCTTCTTTCCTATTCCTTTCTTTCCTTTCCTTTTTCCTTCTTTTCTCTAGTTGAGGCGTCATCAGCGCCCAACTGTACCTTCCCATTTCCACCATCTTCTTTTTTACACACCCACACTTTGCAATTTTCATGAAAATTAAACGAGCATTTTCAAGATGATATTTTTTCTTGTATTTTGTTCTCTATTTATTGGACGTTAATATACAGCTCGTCCAAAAGTTTTCTAACGCCTCGGAGATTAGATAATTGCAAATTTTTCAAATTTCTATTTTGATATGAATGTAAATCTGAAATAAAGATAAATAAATAGGAATAAGTTATATATGCCCCAAACAATCAATAAGAATAAACAAAATACAAAATTTTGCCAAAGCATTTAACATCAGCAACATATAACAGATGAAATCTGTGAAAATTAAAGCAACACCAAACCGATACAGGAAGCTCAGTAGCGTGTTGAGATTAACTTGAGAGTGATGAAAGCATTTATTCCCAAAAAAGGAATGCTCTCTGCGAGGGTGCGACACATAACAACATAACATAATCAATAGCGTGTAGGAGGCAGCTCCTGCTTTCATCACACAGTTTAGTCCACCCTAGCATCCTCATCCATAAATCTATCCAATCTATTCTTAAAACTCCGCAGGTAGGTCACGTCCTTCACATGGTTAGTGAGTCTGTTCCATTCATCTACCACTCGATTTCTAAGCCAATATCTACCAATCTCTTTCTTAAACCTAATCTTGTCCAGCTTAAACTAATTGTTACGTGTCTTATCCTGTTCACTAAAAATAAAAACTTTATCTATGTCTCCCCTATTATTACCTTTTACCCATTTAAAGACTTCAATCAAGTCCCCTTGAACTCGTCTCTTTTTTAAATATGAAGGTTTAGTCTCTTAAGCCTTTAACCATAAGGTGAGCTTCTCAACCCATGAATCATCTTAGTCATCCTTTGCACATGCTCAAGCAAAGCAACATCAATCCAATAATATGGTGACCAAAATTGCACTGTATAGTCAAGATGAGGCCTAATTAATACCAGGTACAATTTCAGAATCACATCAACACTCCTATTACTTCCATTCCTCCCAATAAACCCTAATACCTTATTAGCTCTATCCCTTGTACTTATGCACTGCTTTCTCACCTGTAGGTCTGAACTTCTTAACACAACTTAGTCTCGCATTTTGACCTTCCTAAAATTCTCCCATTCAGTTTATAATTATTGAATGGATTACACCTACCTATACTAATTACACTACACTTTGTTATGTTAAATTTCATTTTATATTTTTCTGTCCATTGAGATAGTATGGTCAACTCATTTTGTAATACTTCATCATCATAGTCAGACCTTATAATCTTACCCTCCTGTCATGGCTAAACTTGTACAGGTCGGAATTTATACCTACGAGGGGTGGCCAATAAGTTTTGCGAATCGGTAGGGCAAAACACAGGAAGGGGAAGGGCTGTTTGTATGGGTGTTAGGACAAGTTATGACAAGTCAGGACCTGCAGCCGCACGATCCTGCCTCGTCTATTCAAGAAGCAGTAGCTGACCGCTAATCGTCAGTGACAAATTTTTCAACAATGGAGAAGGTTGAGCACCGCGCAGTGATCAACTTTTGACCAAGAAAGGCAAGAATGAAAAAGAGATCCATGAACGCATGGTTGTAGTGTACACCAACACCGCCCCTTCATATGCAAACCATTGCTCGCTGGAATAGGGAGTTCTGCCATGGTCGTGAGTCCCTTGAAGATGACCCCCGTCCGGGACCCCCGTCAGACATGACCAACGAGAACAATGTGTCCCATGTGGAGAGGATGATCCTCGAAAATCGACGAGTGAAGGTCGAAGAAATCGAGCGAGAACTTGGAATATCACATGGAAGTGTTATCAACATCATCCACGACAATTTGGCCATGGCCAAGGTCTCTGCCCGTTGGGTCCCTAGAAACCTCACGCCCCATGATCGACTTGAACGTCGTCAAAGTTCACAAGGCCAGAGTTGCACAAGCTGCTCTGCGCGAGTGCGGATTCGAGGAGCTCAACCATCCCCCCTACAGTCCAGATCTGGCCCCCAGCGACTACTTTTTATTCCGCTAGCTCAAGGCTGCACTGCGTGGACGCCGGTTTGGGGACGAAGATGATGTCCAGCTCGCCGTCCAGGAGTGGAGTGAACAGCAGTCGGGAGATTTCTGGTTGTCGTGAATTCGAAGCCTCAGGGACAAGTGGCACAAGTGCATTGAAGTCGAGGGTAGTTATATTGAAAAATAATAAAACACTTTTCCTCATATCTCGTTTCCTTATATCCGAATTGCAAAACTTATTGACCGCCACTCGTAAGTAAAAATCATTAATATAAATCAAGAAAAACAATGGTTACATTCGTCCACTCAGATTTAATCCTATCTATACTTACTCTTTGCTGTCTGTCACTAAGAACATAAGCCACGACTGAATCTACCTAAAAATACTTACATCGATACCATGCGCTTTAACTTTATTCAAAAGGCGTAATTGTGGCACCCTGTCGAAAGCCTTATAAAATCCAAATAAACAATATCATAATTCTCAATTCAATCGGCAGCGTCACACACCTTTCTATAAAAAAGTAAAATAACCAAATACAATTTGACCCTAATACTGCTGTGTTAAGATTCATTAATCAACTCATGTTTATCTAGGTGATCCCTAATAGATTTCGCTATTATAAATTCCATCATTTTCCCCACCACTGATGGCAAACTCACTGGTCAGTAATTAGACATAACTGTTTTATCCCCCTTCTTAAATATACACCTGGGAGGTGTGATGCAGGCACAGTCCTACCTGAAGACTACCTTCAGTTGCTCATTGGAGGTTACCTGACGAGGTCTTATGGCCGCTTTTAGGTAATGTCAGAGGTTTCCCAGTCGATTCATGTCCGGAGAGATGAGGTAGCCATTCCATCACTGTGATATTATTGTTCCGGAACCACTGTATGATGGACGCAAACTTGTGACATGGGGCATTGTCCTTGTGGAAAATCACATTTCGGTAATTTCTGGAGATGACTCGGGATAAGAGCAGCATGTAATATCTTACGACAGCTTGATACTTCTCTGAATTCATGGTGTCATCACAATTGGCGAGACGTCTCACTCTTGAATTTGACATGCAGCTTCATACCATTACATACGGCCACCGTGATTTACTGTTAGCACTATGCACTTTCGATTCCACTACTCCGCTGGACTTCTGAGGACTCTAAAGTTGTCTAGGGTCAAGAACAATTGGAAAGTGGACTCGTCGGACTATAAGACACGTCCCCACTGACACATGGTCTAGTTGCGGTAAACACGTGGCCAAGCCAGTCGACGTCACTTTTGCTGAAGGTTGATCAAGGGCTTCTGGCGAGCTTTACATGGGTTGGGGCCTTGTACGAGCAGTCTGTGACGTACTGTTCTGATGGATTCATTAACCTGGACGCCCTCTGCCCACTCATGTTGCAGATGGATCGAAACCTGAACGCACAGGCATCTTATGAGCCCCATGCAACGCATAGACTTGTCATCATGTTACGTACTGACCCTATGTCATCCAGAACAAAGTTGGTCTTAGGTGTTCCCATGTTTTTGGATCCTTTTAATATTTCTGTAATACCGGAATGTGATCACTCGAAGCTCATGGCGATTTTTCGAGAGCTGAGACCCTTCTCGTGCAGCGGGCGTATCAGACTTCTTTCCTCCACTATATAGTTCCGCGTTTTTGCTATTAACATATCATTACACTGTCTAACAAAATTTCACTTTTGTCATGTCCTTGGGTTAAAAGTGTTATTTCCCAATTGTTTGTGGCTCTATTAAATAAAAAAAGTCAATTTTAATCCCCAAACTTTGCTTTTGTGGGTAGGACATTGAATTTTTAAATTAGCCCATTTATGGTAAATAACATTATTTTAATTCAAATAGTAAAAATATCTAAAAAATTTCATGGGTTATTTTTTAAAGTTATGGTATAAATATGATATACTATATTTAAAAGTTATAGAAACAGTAATACAGTAGTAATAGCTACTATTTCCCTTATATTTTGTTTTTTTGCTACCTGGACAGCGATGACAGTTCTCTTACAACCCACATAGATTCAGCCCTAATTTGATGAAAAATAAACTGTTGAACTTTCTAGAGCTTTTGAAAATTTTATATGTGTTCGACGAATTTTTAGAACATTCTGGCAACGTCGATAACTGTATAAATACAAAGAACGTCTACTCAACGGAAACTCTGGTGAAAGGAGGTCTGAGGCTTACCCCGCTGCGGAACCCAGAGGAAGAAGCAACCTGGTTTGGGATTCAGTTACAAACGTGGCGAGGCATAACAACCTACCCCTGACAAACGGCAACCAAGAAGAATTCCAACCAGAGATTTGTTAATAAAAACATTGTGAGAGTGTTTATTTAACCAAACGCTCTAGAACATTCTGGCAACGTCGATAACTGTATAAATACAAAGAACGTCTACTCAACGGAAACTCTGGTGAAAGGAGGTCTGAGGCTTACCCCGCTGCGGAACCCAGAGGAAGAAGCAACCTGGTTTGGGATTCAGTTACAAACGTGGCGAGGCATAACAACCTACCCTGCGGCCACCGTCCAGGACCACAGAGGGAGACTCTTCCGTCTCTGTGAGATGTCGGACGTAACTGTTAAATAACCAAAACCCAATAGAGGGGGCGGCACCCCGACTGGAGTCAGTTGATTCTGGCTTCAGTCATCATTAAGTGGGCCATGTTTTTACACCCTCTGAGGAGCCCAACCAGGTCCATAAAACCATCCATCACCCTTCACCACATCCGAGTCATGTTCATTGGTTCCTCATCGGCGGGGCAGGGGCCTTCCCAATCAAAAGTAAAACGTAAAAAGTATAGAAAATGGCAAACACCTCTCATCTAATCCTAACACACACCACAGAACCAGCACCTGACACAATCGACCACCACACACTGCTTAACCTAGCCTCCACCCACGACACACCAATAATGAACATAATAAAACTACACATAGGCCACAAGCTCGTCTTCCGCTCACAAGGAGGACGCGCTAACGTTCCACGAAAATGCCACCACTACACTCAACACACACAACCTACAGACTAGACTCGCTGACGGTATCATAAAAAGATACCAGATACGAGTCGCAAGGACCAACCCTCTGTGGTTGGCCTTTACCAACGAGGACCTTCGCTCGCACCTCCGTCAGGAGTACGGGGAGGAGGTCGTCAAGGACCTTTACTTTAACAGGTCAAAGAACTGGGCAGTGATTACACTGTCCAGTGACAACACAAAAAACATGCTGCTAGACCAAGGTATCAAGGTCTGCGGCACCCTCACAAACCCTCAACACATTGAAGAGCAGCATAACATAAGACCCACACAATGCCACCGGTGCTACAAGACCGGACACAGCACCAACACATGCACTGCAGACCTAATCTGCTCCAAGTGCAGTGTAGTGGGGCACCACTACACAACTTGCACCTCCACCACAGCCCGCTGTGCAAATTGTGGCGGCGACTACGTCGCCGTCAACCCCAGATACCCTTACCTAGGTAAGGCACGACACGACGCCGTGGAGGCCATCCGGCACCCACAACCAAACACACACACAACCACACCCCCCGCCCCCGCCCCCCTCCCCTCACCATGACATTCGCCGCTTCTGCCAGCGCTACGCTGCCGGCTCCCCCTGCTCTACCCCTGACGCACCCAACCCCCCCTACAGCAACCACACCCCACCCACACATCCTTTCCCCCCCACCCCAGCTCATAACACTCAGAAACCCCCATTACTACCAACACCCACACACCACACTACCACCCCCACCCCCACACCACTCTACACGCCCACCCCCACGCCACTCTACACCCCCACCCCCACCCCACCCCAACCCAGCGACAACACAAAAACCAAACTACACCTGGCCACCCTGCTCTCAGCGGTGGCAAAGGACATGTCGAGGGGTGACCCTCGACTATACGCGAAGATCCTCAACACGCTATTCGCCTCCAACGGCATAGAGCAAATCACCTTCCATGAGAAGGTGTTCGCTCTAATAGACGCACACACAACTAGACCCGCACTCCTCCCCACCCCGACGGGTACACACCCCTTCCCGCAGGGAACCACCGCCCCCCACTCTCACCACGCTCTCCCCGCCGCCTGTCCTGTCCCTGCACCTTCCTTAGCCCACTGCTCCAGCCCCCACTCAAACAACCTATCCTGCTCGCACTTCTTCCACCCCTCTATCAAAACCCCGCCTACCTCCCACTGCCACCACCACTCTTGCACCCATCTCCGCCTCCTCTCCCACAGCTTCAACTGTCACCCCAACCCCCTCGCAGTCCACTACACCCCGTGTCAACCCCCAAAACCTCACCCCCAAGCCCCATCCGCGTAGACAGGCACGGGACAAACAACTCCCCCCTCTCCTGTCGTCTCCACTCCTCCCTCGCTCCCTACTGCTTCCCCCTCCACTCCTTCTCAATCCTCCCCTTCTCAATACACCCCTCCTCACTCTACTCCTTCTCACTCCCCTCCTCCTCCTCCGCCTTCCGCCCCTTCACCTAAGACTCCTTCCCCTTCAACCCCCCTTCCTTCAACTCCTTCTCCTTCTCCCTCAACCCCCTCCCCTGGGCCGTCCCTACCTCCTCTCTCCCCCGACACCCCTCCTCTCATAATCTGTACCTCCCCAACCACTTCTAGCCCTTCATCCTCCAGCTCTACACCACCCACCTCCGTCACGAACTCCCCCCACCAAGACACCACCCCATCCAAAGCCACCACCTCTACAGAACACACTCCTCCACCCACTACGGCTCCCACACCCAATAACACTGCCGTGTATCACAAACATACATCGACACGAGTCAAGGTACTCGCCCCTCATGCCTCCTGGGCAATAACCAAGGAGAAGGGGACGATTCCTGGCAAATCAGCCTCCCGCGCACTAAGACCACGACAATAGGTCGTATTAGCTAAATACAACTAAACTTACGCAGTTGGCACGGTATTCGCCATACGGTCGCCAACTGGGTACTCAACACACAAAGACCCGATATCATACTACTGAACTTCACCAGCTTACACCCTCCCAACAACAGACTCCGCATTGCAGGCTATCACACATACTTATCCCCACAGGCACGGTACCTAGGATCTGCGATCCTAGTAAAGCGCAACATACACCACTCCCTCGTCAACACACGCGACACCTCCTTTCTAGCCTGCAAAATTAACACAAGCTCTGGCCCCATAATAGTGACCACACACTACAGACCACCACGAATACAGCTAAACTTAGAAGTCCCACTCCGGGCCCTTTCAAACCACAACCTACCTATCTTCTTTGCGGGGGACCTCAACGCTTTCCACCCGTCACTCCTTTCAAAAAATACGAACGAAGCGAGTAGTTACTTGGCCGGTGCCTTGCGGCGTTACCGCTGCAAACACATCGGCCCTGCCTTCCCCACGTTCTTCGGCCCGCGCGGAGGCACCACCTCCCCGGATGTGGTCTTCCGTAACGACCACGCCACACGATTCTACACTCACATTGCACCCGGTCCCCACGTACTATCAGACCACATACCAATATGCCTTCTCATATCCACATCCCCCATACTCATCCCCACATCACCTATATACGATTATAAAAACACAAACTGGGCTGAATTCAGGAGCCACATATCCACAAACACACCACATAACCTCGACCTGGAGAACACCAATCCAGGACAAATAGACCACCACTGGTGCTCACTCTTAGACACCATCACCACCGCACGTAATCTACACTCACCACACAAAAACTACACCTGCTTAAAACATTTCACATTTTTAATACACACACAGAGACTTATCACACAGTACAACCACCACTACACCAGAGGCCCACGACAACAGAACATCAACCAACTAGGTGCCCGCATCCTTCAATGCGTGCAGCTAGATAGGAACCGGCAGTGGCGTGAGGTCGTCCGCATCGCGACGACACCCGTTGCATGGACCCTTCCTTCTTCTGGCGGCACATGAAAAGGATGCTGGGTACGGAACCATCCAAACCAATAACACTGAAAATAAACAACCACACACTCACAGACACTAATGACATCCTCGACGCATTTAGGTCCCACTGGGACACAGTACACACCCACAACCCACCAAAACCACATGCGCAGGAGCACTTCCAAGACATTCAGAAATGGTGCCGGACTCATGCTCACGAGCTGAGGCCTACCCCCCTGATACTTATAGAGGTGCTCGACTATACGTCCACACTTACCACTCCAATCACCGTCGAGGAAACAAAACACTACATAAAATCGACACCGAAACGCGCCCTCGGCCCCTCCGGTCTACCAGCCACACTCATACATAACCTCCTCGCAGACATATACCCCACACTCACACATCTATTCAATGCCTCTCTAGCCTCAGGCCACTTCCCCAAAATATTCAAAGTCTCTCACAATATACTCCTTCATAAACAACACAAAAACCCAAAACACCCAAACAATTACAGGCCTATTGCTCTATTAGAGCACCTAAGCAAAATACTCGAACGAATGGTCAACTGCCGCCTACGGGAGTTCCTGGAAGAGAGGGACTGGTTCTCCCCCCATCAATACGGGTTCAGAGGTCTCCCCCCATCAATACGGGTTCAGGAGAGGCAGGTCCACTCAGGCGGCCGTGACCATCGTACACGACAGAATACAGAAGAAACGACAGATACACCAAAAGACTCTCTCCGTCAGTAAGGACGTGGAGAAAGCCTTTGACAAGGTGTAGCACGAGGGACTCCGTTGAAAACTCGCCAACAACACGGAGTTACCTCTCTGCACCAGAAGGCTCCTCTCACACTACCTCACTGGACGGCGCTGCCACATCAGATACAACAACACCCTTTCAAGACCCTTCACACCACGCTCAGGCGTTCCCCAAGGAAGCGTTCTGGCACCCACACTCTACATTATGTTCACAAATGACACCCCACGCCCACCAGAAAACTGTGTTCACACATACATAGTGGCCTACGCCGACGACGAGACCATTCTCGTCAGCGGCCGGGCCCCCAAAGAAATCGCGCTCCACGCACAAAGAATACTTGATGAGAATACAGATTATGAGGATAAATGGCTGATTGCCACGAATCCTCAGAAGACACAGATGACACTCTACGGCGCTAGAGATCACTTCATGCACAACCTACAAATCTACTCACACACACCAGACATGATCCACCGAAACCCAACAAGGCTCGCATACACACAGTGCACCAAAGTTCTGGGGGTAACATTCGACAAATCCCTCAGGTTCAACTTACACCAGAACATAATACAAGCAAGAGCCTCACGCACAAACGCATCGCTGGGTAGGTTCTACCCAGCGAGTAAAAAAACTAAAACTACACTTATATAAAGCACTCGTGCGTCCCATTCTCACGTACGCCCCACTGTCGCTCGTAGCTGCGAGCGACACCTGGAAGCGAAAGGCTCAGCGCATTCAGAACTCTGCTCTGAAGCGCGCTTGCCGTTCGCCGCTGTACTCGAGAATGGACGCACTACACAACAACAACAAACTAACTCCTCTCAACACTTACGCTCACACCAGACTAACAAAACAACTCGGTAAACTCACCACAGACCCACTTTACACCTCGCTACACGTGAGAAGGTACGCGATGGCGCCGCGATATCCCGCGGCTCACGAACACCTGCCGCCCGTACCGTTCTTCGCATAAACCAATAGGCATCGTGAATAACGTGTTTCCGGATGAGCTGTCAGCCTTCCCCTCCTGACTTGCCCCCAACCCTCGCCCAGTCAATACCACATAACCTACACCCTCATAACAACACCTCGCTTCGGTGTATAGCCACCGACCTATCTACTCTCGCTGTCCCTTTCTTAATTATTTTCCGCAACGCTCCTCTCTGACTACCTGACTGCCGTATTACAGCAGTCCCTCTCTGTTCTTTCTATACACAAACTGAACTGAAACTCAACAGATCAGTTTAACTCTACCTGTCACAGCGCACACATAGTCACTCGTCATTGATAGAAACATCCGTCACACATGGCGTCAAGAGTTTGTAAGCATCTGACAGACGCATTTTGTTTTGTCTGCGGCGAATTTATTAAGGCAAGAGCAAAAAAGCACTCTGTAGAGAGATCTGCTAAGATGTGTGAGGCCTACAAGGAATATTTCGCCATGACAGTCGGAGATCAAGACAAACCTTAGGCACCTCATTTCACCTGCAGACTCTGCAAAAGTTCTCTTGGAGGTTATATAAAATTTGTTTTGTTTATTTGGCTACTGGATTTTTTTTTAACATTTCTAATAACACTAAGTGAAAAGTATTTGTATATTTATACTTATTTTTCATTTTGTTTTTCACAGGATGGTACAGAGGAGAAAAGAGAGCTATGAATTTCGCAATCCCATGAATTTGGAGTAAACCAACTGACTATTCAAGCAATTGTTTCTTCTGCATGGTGAACATTTCCAAACGACGAGCAGGCAAAATGTGCCTGTTATCATACATCCAGACCTTCAGTCATCTATTGCGCAAGTTCTACACAGTTCTGAGCTTCCCGTACCCATTCCTCCAAATAGAGAGCAGCAGTTTTTAGAAAGGAAAAGCAGTTCAGAAGAAGATGAAATCATTGATCCATATTACAGAGGTGCAACTGAGGAGAGAAACCCATACTAACCCAACCAAAAAGATCTCAACGACCTTGTCAGAGATCTTGGTCTCACAAAGTCCAATGCCGAGCTTTTAACTTCGAGACTCAACCAGTGGGATTTGTTAAATGATTGTGCAAATATCAGGTCAGATAAAGCGTCACCAGTGTTTTTCAAGCTTTTTTACACGTCAAGATGACCTTTGCTTTTGTCACAATGTGACCAGTCTGTTTGAGGCAATCGAAATCGCCCGTAACCCAAACGAGTGGCGCCTCTTCATTGACAGCTTACCCATGAACCTCAAAGCAGTGCTGGTTCATAACGGGAACATGTATCCATTTCTTCCTCTTGCTCACTCGGTCCAGCTTAAAGAGGAATACAGCAGTGTCAAGGTCTTGCTAGATGCATTGAAATATGAAAAGAACGGTTGGGAGGTTATAGGAGACTTCAAAATGGTGGCCTTCTTGATGGGTCTCCAAGGCAGCTTTACCAAGTTTCCTTGTCATCTTTGCTTTTTGGACAGCAGGGACACCGTGAAACACTACCATCAGCGGGATTGGCCACAACAAAGCTAGTTTATTGTGGGGAGAAACAACGTCAAATGGGAGCCTTTGTTGGACCCCCCAAAAGTACTTTTTCCTTCTCTGCACTTAAAATTGGGCCTAAGGGAAACAATTTGTTGGAGCTCTAGATAAGGACTCTGCAGCTTTCAAGTATATCCAAGATTTCTTTCCTAAGCTATCTGCGACAAAGGTTGAAGCCGGGGTTTTCATCGATCCACAAATAAAAAGGATCGTGGAGTCAAAGGAGTTTCCCGAGAAGCTCACTAGGATAGAAAAAGCAGCGTGGGACAGCTTTATCACAGTGGTTCTGGGCTTCCTAGGTAATCACAAAGCAGAAAACGATGGAGAGCTTGTTGAGAACTTGGTGAGAAATAAGGGGCAGATGTATTGCAAGATGTCGCTGAAAGTCCATATTCTTGACGTTCATCTTGATAAATTTAAGAACATGGGAGCGTACTCCGGGGAGCATGGCGAGCTCTTTCATCAGGATCTACTGGACTTTGAACGCCGCTACCAAGGATTCGTATAATGAAAATCTGATGGGAAACTATATTTTGGGGCTGATTCATAAAAGTAATTTACAGTATAAGCGTAAATCACAGAAAACTACTAATTTATAATATTTTAATTGTCTCATTTATGTAATTCTAGAATAAATAAATGCTATTTTTGTATCATGTCGTTTTGTTCCTACTTTATGCAAATGAAAGTTCAAATTTGCCACTTTTGTCCAGAGGGAAAAGGTAAATTCCATATAAATATCATTATCCTGGACACAAAAGCAAAGTTTCAAATAAATAAGAGTGTTTTTTCATGTATTATAGACACAAGTAAATAGAAAATAACAGTTGCATCCCAAAGACAAAAATCGTGTTACACAGTGTTATCAATTCTTGTTGACATGGAATATCATATTAATCAACAAATATTGTGTTATATAAAGAGATTTTGACTGTAAAATACAACATACTGATACAAGGATTTCATATATTTGAATAACATTGCCATTTTAGATATTTAAAAACAAACTATAAAGAAACTTTTAGTTTTATTTTGCTTTTGCAGATGCATGCAAACCTACACTAACATATTCCTAGATATAACCAAGGAATAATAAAAAATTCTAGGTGTCCGAAAACCTTTGTTTATATATATATATATATATATATATATATATATATATATATATATATATATATATATATATATATATATATCATCCTTTTTATTTACCGGCGACGTTTCGACCACAATACGGTCATCTTCTTAGGCCTAAAATACAAAAAGCGAAACGAAATATTTTGCACTGTTAAGAGAGCACACTGCTAAATGTACATCTAGAAGTTTACTAGCTAGTATTAGCTTTGATTGGCAAATTTAGAGTTTAAGGAAATATTTCAAAATGGGGCTCAAATTTACAATAGAGACTAGGGAAGGATTTAAAATATTTAAATTAGTAAGCGAGTTGTATAATTGCTAAAATCTATTAAGGGAGGGGAGATTTGATTTATGAATCTAATGATTATATAAAACTTTTTTAAAATTAATTTTAAACGAATAATTAAAGGAAAAATTGGCGAAACCTAATATACAAAATCACAAACCTTGCCAACGAGCGTGTGACGTGCTCCGGCCGACCCAAAAGTACCAAAACTGCGCCCCGCAACCCACATCCAAACGAATTCAGGTAACAAGGAGTGGAACCGACGAGAGATCATTATTGATGGTATAATAATCACTCTATATGAAAAGATAGTAGAAGGTAAAAAAAAGTTGGTGAAAAATGGGGTAGGGTTGCCCTTGTTTTAGGGGCATCGCAGGCGTTTTTGTTTTCGTTTGTTGTCTTTTATGTTGCAGTTGGTTTGTTTTATTTGTCGGGTGTCTCTGTGATTGTGTCTCTTTAGTGTTCTTCTAATTGTTAGTCTTTATTGTGTTGTGTACTGATTTTTGTCTCTGTTTCGAGCATTCGAGATCATTATTTGAATTCGGGGAGAGCTGTTTTATATAAAGTGTTTCTAAGATTCGAAGGGTAATAGGGCATTTGTGCGAATTCAGAATTTCAAAGTTATCTAAGGAGATATCCCTTTTACACTTTATTACGTGATCTCTTATCGCTGAATTTTCTTTAGTTTCAAGTATCTTGCCGGTTCTATTACTTATACCCATATGGGAAGAGAATCTTGCCTTCAGAGTTCTCACGGAGCTTCCGATATATTTGCCTTGGGAACACCCAAGACATTTCAATAAGTATATAATCGAACTCCGAAGACTCTTTGGAACCGGATCCTTAATTGTAAAGAAAGATTTTATATTTATTTTGTTGACAAAGGCAATTTGAAATTTGATTTGACAGAAGTATTTCCTTAGCAATATGTGTAATTTTCGGCTAAGGACTTTATTGTGAATACCCAGCTCTGGCATTATTAAATAATGTTTGTCTTTTGTCACCGTTATCTCAGTGTGGCTTGGTTGATACAATCCACTTAAAAATGTGCGGATTGACTCATCTACAGTAAAGGAGGAAAACCATTGTGCATAAAGAAAGATTTAAGGTACTGAAATTCTTTGTCTATAAAATTGTAGGATGAACAGAGATTGTATGCGCGGTGAAGAAGGGTCTTAATGGATGAGATTTTTTATTTCAAATCTAAGCAACACAACCTTGAATCCCATTACGCCCCATTTTGGCCTCGTATAGCTTACCTGCCTACAAACTCGCAAAATACGTTGTGGAATTACTATCCACATTATCAAGGAATGAATACACAATTACCAACTCGTACAGTTTTCAAGCAGAATTGATTGCATATAAAGCAAATTCCAGTAGTTTTTTAGTGAGTTACGATATTCAGTCACTGTTTACAAACATACCAGTTAATGAAACAAAGACTATTATTTTAGACAGAATTTTTAAGGATTTACCAACTTTCCATGGTTTCAGTAAATCAGAATTCAAGTCTTTGTTGGTCCTTGTTTTTGGTGGATCGGTGTTTACCTTTGATGGCCAGATTTACCAACAAATCGATGGAGTTGGTATGGGGTCCCCAATCGGCCCTTTGGCAGCTGAATTTTTCATGACTCATTTGGAGGAGAGGGTTTTTTTCTCAAGTTCCTGATTCATGTAGACCAACTTTCTATAGACGTTTTGTAGATGACTCCATAGCTATATTTAAACAACGAGATCAAGCTTTAGAATTTCTTAATTTTTTAAACACTATCCATCCCGGTATTAAATATACAATGGAAACTGAGAGTGATAACACCCTCCCCTTTTTAGATCTTTTAATAAGAAAAAATCAAAATAATCTAGAAACATCAGTATATAGGAAACCGAATAATACGAGGTTAGGATTAAACTTTTTTAGTTGCTTAGATTTGAAATACAAAATCTCATCCATTAAGACCCTTCTTCACCGCGCATACAATCTCTGATCATCCTACAATTTTATAGACAAATAATTTCAGTACCTTAAATCTTTCTTTATGCACAATGGTTTTCCTTCCTTTATTGTAGATGAGTCAATCCGCACATTTTTGAGATAACGGTGGCAAAAGACAAACATTATTTAATAATGCCAGAGCTGGGTATTCACAATAAAGTCCTTAGCCGAAAATTACACATATTGCTAAGGAAATACTTCTGTCAAATCAAATTTCAAATTGCCTTTGTCAACAAAATAAATATAAAATCTTTCTTTACAATTAAGGATCCGGTTCCAAAGAGTCTTCGGAGTTCGATTATATACTTATTGAAATGTCTTGGGTGTTCCCAAGGCAAATATATCGGAAGCTCCGTGAGAACTCTGAAGGCCAGATTCTCTTCCCATATGGGTATAAGTAATAGAACCGGCAAGATACTTGAAACTAAAGAAAATTCAGCGATAAGAGATCACGTAATAAAGTGTAAAAGTGATATCTCCTTAGATAACTTTGAAATTCTGAATTCGCACAAATGCCCTATTACCCTTCGAATCTTAGAAACATTTTATATAAAACAGCTCTCCCCGAATTTAAATAATGGTCTCTCGTCGGTTCCACTCCTTGTTACCTGAATTCGTTTGGATGTGGGTTGCGGGGCGCAGTTTTGGTACTTTTGGGTCGGCCGGAGCACGTCACACGCTCGTTGGCAAGGTTTGTGTTTTTGTATATTAGGTTTCGCCAATTTTTCCTTCAATTATTCGTTTAAAATTAATTTTAAAACAGTTTTATATAATCATTAGATTCATAAATCAAATCTCCCCTCCCTTAATACATTTTAACAATTATACATTCGCTAACTAATTTAAATATTTTAAATCCTTCCCTAGTCTCTATTGTAAATTTGAGCCCCATTTTGAAATATTTCCTTAAACTCTAAATTTGCCAATCAAAGCTATACTAGCTAGTAAACTTCTAGATGTACATTTAGCAGTGTGCTCTCTTAACAGTGCAAAATATTTCGTTTCGTTTTTTGTATTTTAGGCCTAAGAAGATGACCGTATTGTGGTCGAAACGTCGCCGGTAAATAAAAAGGATGATACCAGCTATTTTCCTCGCCTTGGGATTTCTGTTAAACATTAAATTTAGGGTCTCTAGAAGCAATCATCATCGATATATATATATATATATATATATATATATATATATATATATATATATATATATATATATATATATATATATATATATATATATATATATAATCGATGGGGTTGCTGCTAGTCAGACGAATCTTTAATTTCCTCAGGAATGAGAGTACATAGAATGCGCAGAAATTCATCTTCATTTATTGTGAATAAACAACGTTTCGAGCTGTCTGCTCATCTTCAGGTTCTATGATATAAAGGAATACATAATTTACAATGAATTATAATATTAAAAAAATTGCCTAGAAATTAGAATATTAAGAGTGTTGACAAATATCTACAAAAAGAGAGCCTTTTTTTATAATGCAAAACCTAAGAAAATACATAATTTATAATGAGTTAGGATATTAAAAATCCTAGAGGAATACGAGGGGGAACCATCAAAACACTCACCATCGTTGGTCTGACTCCAGAGAGAAGTGGGGAGGGGTAATTGAAGTGGACATAGGTAAGATTTTATTGGTAGTAGAGTTATGGCATAAGTAGGGGAGCAGTGGACGAGTCACAATTAAGACTAGGGGCAATGAATTTAATATAAAGGGATTCTAGTATTCTTAAGCTTTGCTCATTGTTATCTTGAGCTATTATTGTAAAATTATCTAAAGTTATATCCGCGTTGCATTTGATTGTATGTGCTCTGATAGGAGATGGTTCTTTACGATTAAGTGGTTTTTCAGTACGGGCGCTGATGCCCATGTGTGAGGAGAACCTTGCTCTCAGGGAGCGACTCGTGCTGCCTATGTATCTTCCTTGGAGACACCGAGGACAAGTGAATTCGTAAACAACACGACTGCGCATCCCTAGAGGAAGTTTGTCCTTTTAACTGAACCAACTACTAATATTGAGTTTGTTAATAAATACTAATTTTCTAAATAATTTAGAAAACTTTCTTCTGAATTCTCTATTAAGGGGACCAATTTCGAGAAGAATACAATATTTTGAGTCTTTGGGAACATCGAAGGAAGGATTGGGAGGAAAATATTGGGAATTTAAAAAATTGTAAATAAGGGTATTTACTACTGTCAGGGGATAGCAATTATTCTTGAAATAGGATATTAGGAATCCAAATTCTTCATGCATTAGAGAGAATGAAGATGACAGGTGAAAGCCACGACAGATGAGTGCCCTGATGGAGCTCAGTTTGTATGATAACTCGCAAAAGTTATAGAAATTTGTACCTATATTTTTGAACCTAGGTTTTCTATATATGGTTGTTGTTAAGCCTTGATTTTATTTTTTAATTAAAAGGTCTAAAAAAGGGAGACAATTTTCTTTTTCACTTTCCATAGTGTATTTAATGTTAGGATGAATGAAATTGAGATAATTAAAAAACTGGTACGCCTGGTCCTGGCTATCAAATACTGCACAGCAGTCGTCTAAAAATCTTCTGTAGAATAATGGCTTGAGTGACAAAGGGAAGCTTGAAATAGGGTCTTCACCTGTCATCTTCATTCTCTCTAATGCATAAAGAATTTGAATTCCTAAGATCCTATTTCAAGAATAATTGCTATTCCCTGTCAGTACTACATACCCTTATTTGTAAATTTTTAAATTCCCAATATTTACCTCCATATCCTTCCTTCGATGTTCCTAAAGACTCAAAATATTTTATTCTTCCCGAAATGGGTCCATTTAATAGAGAATTCAGAAAAAAGTTTTCTAAATTATTTAAACGCTAGTTTTACCATATAAATTTCAAATTAGTATTTGTTAACAAACTCAATATTGGTAGTTGGTTCAGTCAAAAGGACAAACCTCCTCTAGGCATGCGCAGTCGTGTTGTTTACGAATTCACTTGTCCTCGGTGTCTCCAAAGAAGATACATAGGCAGCCAAAGACTTCAGGAGTTCCAGATCGCTTTTTAGCCCAGCTGTTGGGAGACGGTCGCAGAACCAGGACTTCACATAGTGCTTCACTCCAAAGACACAGAGTTCCTTCATGCCTTTCTGTTTGCGGGCGGTTAGACTGAATACATTCCGGAAGACAAAAATCTTCAGTGCATAAATTAGTCATGCCATAAAGCGCGCGCGATGCATTGCCTCTGGTTCGGCAAAGTGAGCTCTAGCTGGAATTCCCCCAAGGAAAATGATGGTTGGTTCCAACAGCTTCCGGTAATCCTCACTAGGATAAACTCCCTCCAGTTGTTTCGAGAGAACTCAATGATGTTGACTGTCATATTCGTCAAAGCACTGGCAACATCAGCGTCATTGATTCCTGACTTGTATTTAGCCAAGGTTATTTGGTACCAGTGACTCTTGAAACTCTTGAAGATACCAATCTCCGGACCGGATGATGAGCCCATGGTGACGAGAAAAACCTCTTCGAGTAGTATCTCGTGAATATGATGGCGACATGCCAAGCGCAGCAGGTTCTTCCCCATCATCAGCTGAAACAAAATGCAGGCGCCATTCTTTCTGCCTGTGTTGCTCGAAGTTGTTCGAAGCCAATGGAACGAATCCAGTTCTCCAAATCCTAATCTGCCACCGGTTCAGATATTGCTTCCGCCATTGCTTGACCAGTTCCAACTGGCAACTTGGCTAAGCAAAGCAACTGTTCAACGCCCTTTCCAGACACAATGATGGGGAGTCTATCCACTTTCTCGTCTCCTGTCAGTTCAACCATCAGTTTTCCATCCCAGTGAAGTGTTAAAGGCTGTTTGCAAAAAAAAACGCACCTTGAGATCTGCAGAACGATCCTTACGGTGTTGTTGACGAGCACGGAGGATGGAAGATCGGCTGGCTTTGAACTCGTCAAGCAGTTGACCAAAAGCATGGAGCACAACAGAGAGGGTGTGTACCGTGTGACCATTACTGGTCTTGGTTCGATCCAGGGCTGAAAGGACGTTTGGACTCAGAATGCTCTTTTTTTCTCTTTTACGCTTCCCCACTGTGCTTGGCCCTGCTTCTGCAGTGGCTCCTTCTGTATCAGTTTCTTCGGCTGAAGAGCTACATGAAGAGTCCTCCAGGGTGACACTTCTCTCATACTGACAAGCTTCATCCTGCTACTTGCAATCCTCCGTAGCTTCCTCTCTTCTTGTTTTGATTTCTTCTTTTTATTCATTGCTAGCTTAATGTCAACTCCTGCCATGCCTTCTCGCCTACCCTTCTCCCACTGTGGCTTCAGAAATGCTTTATCCTCTGTGATCTTTATCACCTTTAGTAAATCTTGGTGGGCTATGTCGATAGATCATTCAAAGTGTCGCAAGATTTCTCCTAGTTCTTCTCCTGTGTTTCACTCATTCGCCCCTTATTCTTATTCAAGGCTTCCATTCTTATACAAGGCCTTCGAACTTCTTCACATTATGGTGAAAAGGCCAAATGGGAATGCGGGCCTTTCCCCCAAAGCTTTCGACCTCCTTTATAGTCTGCACTGCTGCTTCATGCTTCACCATTCCTTTTTTGCCCATGCGATTCAGATATACTCGGAGTACGTCGCCTTTGGATGGAAGCTTTTAGCCCGACAGAGACCCTTTACGTTGTCCTGTTTCTGCAAAGGAGTCATCTTATATCTAAAAAAGAGAAGTTTTTATGATTTAACCGGATAGGGTCCACCTATTTTGATCCACTCTCACCTGGCAAAATTTGAGCTTTAACCTCTTATAATTAAAAAGTGTATTAAAACAGCATAATTTGTCCAAATTGCTTGTGTGATACAGCTTTAGAAAGAGGTAAAAAATATTTCTGATTATATCTAGGAGGACATTGTGAGCAAATGTGAGCCATGCCAAATGTTTTCTATATCATAAATCCATAAAAAATATTACTTTTTTGATACCAAAATTACAGCTGAATAAACATAGCCCTCCTGAAGTTATACAAACTTCACAGCAGACACTTCCCACCCACTGCAGTAATTGCTCAACAGGCTAATTAAATGCTTGTGAGCATTAGAGCTCTATGTTGAAGCATGCTGGATTAGTGGATTTTTTTATGTCTAAGTGCTATAAAATGTCACACTAATGTGCCAAATTGTCCATCTGCAGTATTGTCATAAATAAGATATTTTTTCAAAACTGTATAAGTAGTATACTGTGTAAAGGGGCGTAAAAGCCTTACCTAATAACTTTAAAATCGCATCCCTGGAGCTCAGGGTGGCCAAGTATTGGAAAAATCGGCCAAAACCCGCGGACATACGGCACGGCTGAAATTTCCACTGTATTTAAGAGCACCTGTGCTCCTCTGATGAGGCGGGTCGCCACTTTCTTCCTCTCACTTAAAAGCAGCTCTGATTTTATCAATAAATAAGCCAAATATAGCCTATTTTACACAGAAAACAGCATGACCAAAACCCTCGGATAGCTTTTTTTCATCCGCGGCAAGGCATAAAAAAACACTTCTGCATTGACCACAGCCTAAATGATAATATATCAGGCTGATATTTTGCATATATTAATTACTACCAATAGAGAAATAAATGAGAGGGTGAGAGGTTGATATTTTCTATAAAAAATTAACATACAAATAAGAACCACCCTAATATATATACATATACAGTTGGAGGGCTATTGCTTTTGAGGAGTGGCTGAATTTGTGTAGTTTTTGTGACAATTACTCTCCTTCCCCTTTCTCTCTTCTTTTGGTCCAAGTGCTTTACAGCTTATCTGCTAAAAATTAATCGAACTTCCCTCTTTTCCACACAGGTCGAGAGAAATTAAATATTTATAACAACACTTTAAAAACAATAGTAAATATGACCACCTTATAAATGATTTATAGTATTGACCTGACGATTCCACCACTTTATGAATCTTGAATACCAATCAAGGCATTATAAGTAATGGAGTTTGGATGGAGGTTGTGCGTTACCTGAGCGGAAAATCTGGTGGAAATCGGTCGATACTTTAATGACTACACTCGAGTATAGTCGCCACTCAACTGATGAACAGGTGGTGAATATAATATAAAGAGCTAAGCTTTTTGTGTTTATATTTCAAAACTAGGAGGCGGAGTTAAAATCTCCGATGAATTGATGCTGTCTGGGTGAAGACTTAAGAATTTACTGTTTTGTCCGTTTTGGGGGCATCTCAAAGGAAATGTTTAAGGCCTCACATTATGCACGTTTTGCATGAGGTATATGTCCCAGATGATTTCTCCGGATGCGAGAAGTTACGGTGATTGCGTAGGCATAGTGGTGTGAGAACGGTAAGTGTCAGATAGGCTTAGAGTGGGCAGTGAGTGGAGGTTGAGCGCAGTTGGGATAGATGAGAGAGTAAAAGTATTATGTGATAGTATGGTAATAGTGTTTTTGAATACATAGAGGGATATTTTGCAAGGGGGATTTGTATAGAATGAATCGGTTGCACTTGAGTAACAAGGGTGTGGAAGTGTTGAGTGACTGTCTCGAGGAGTGTATAGGTATAGGCTGTCAGGCTAGGTAGGATGAATCAGGTAGGGGTGAGGGCATACAGATGAATTTTGAGAGCAACAGGAGGGAAAATGAGCAGAGGACTATGAAGGTAGAGTATAGTAATGATAATAACATAAAGAGAGATATATTGAAAATTCACTACACAAATAGTAGTGGAGAGAATTTTTATGTTATTGCGATAACAGAATTCTGGTTTGATTTGGCGAGAAAGAACTTGGGACTTGAGTTCGAGATTGATGGTTATAATATGTTTCATAGAGATAGGAATAAGATGAAAGGAAGAGGGGGGATTATTTATATTAGATATAATCTCCAGTCTAGTGAAAACACTACAATTAAATCACACGTTAACACAATGTCATCATGGCTAGATGTTAAGGAGGGAAAGAATAAACTTGTCATATATATGATAATTATATAGACCGCCAAATCTTAGGGAAGCTTCATGTCCTCCGTGGCAAGAGATAGAACGTGGATGTAGAAGTAAATATGTGTGTAGAATGTGTGATTTTAATTGAAGAAATATAGACTGGTAACCTCTTGTTAGTAATCAGGAGGCTGAGAAATCTTTTAATATTGTGCAGAATAATTCTCTTAGGTAGAAACCAACCCACGAGATGTGATAATTGGATTTAGTTCTAACAAATAGGAAAGAAGGTATTAGTGATACACAGATTGGGGGAAATTTGGGAGATAGCCACAATTGCGAAATTAGATTTAAGTTAAAATGGAACGTGTTCTCAATATAATAAATAAGGTTAAAATTCCAGAGTTAAGAATAGCAGATTATAAGGGTCTGATGAGGTACCTAGGGACGGTTGTTTGGGGCCTAGTGAGTGAGGTCAGGTCAGGAAATGTGATGTCAATGAGAGCAGTTGAGGGGGAAGATAATCCTCATGTAAAGATGAATTGTGTTGATCAGGAATATGAGACAATGATTACGCAGTAAATTAAAGGGAAGAATATGAGCATTTCATATATAGAGTTAGAGCCAAGACTGTCTACTCTAAATAGATGTCAGATAGAATTAAGTATTATATTGGCATTAAAAGGGTCATGTATAGGAAAATAATTAATGATGAGGGTCATTTAAGGTAGAGATATAATGAGCTAACTCTGGACATTAAAAAATTAATTAGGCCAGCGAAGAGAAATTATGATTTAAAGTGGCAAATGAGGCAAAGGAAGATTCCAAAGGTTTCTTTCAATTTTACAAAACTAAGAAGAGATAAAATAGGCCTACTTCAAACTACAACTGAAGAAGTAGTGAGTGATAGAAATGCAATGGCTAGGGTGCTAAATAAGTATTTTCTTTCACTATTTACACTCGAGGATATTCTAATTGTACGTGAGGAGACTTTGATCTTCAGGGGTAATGTGGAGGAGAAATAAAAGAATATTTTAATTACAAAGGATATAGTTTCAAAAGAAAGAGTTAGAATTAAATTTAGTAAAGCACCGGGCCCTGATAGGGTTTTTTTCGAGGATTTTGAATAACGGTAAAGATGTAAGTGAACTTCTAGCATACCTATTTAGAAAATTGTTAGAGACTAGAATTCTATCAATAGCATGGTAGATGACCGAAAATCTTGTCACTTCCCCTTAATACTGTTTTAATTTTCTATTTCAGATGGCTGGCACGAGCTCCTCCAGTTTAGAGGTGAGGTTAATTCTAGGTGTATGGGCACATTATCGTATTCTTGCAAGGGCATTGAGGAAGTTTGACGTAACTTCACTACAAGATTCAGCAGTCTAGTCCCTCCGAAGAGGATGATACCGCGTTGGGAACATAAACTATTTCTGACAAGACCAATTAAGGACAAACCAAGGACAGGAAGGACCTCAATGCAAAGGGACACATGTGAAGAGGTGGAGGCAGCTGTGCTACGATCACCCTCGAAGTCACTGCGAAAACGGTCTCGAGTTACGAATCCCCAAAACCATAATTTTAACACAGCAGACAAGGGGTATTCATTTGAAATCGTTTAGGACAACATCCGTCAACGAACTAAGCGATAACGACATGGACAATAGACTTGTGGCATGTGGACGATTTCTTGATGTGTTTCCGACAATCTTATAACGTAAAAAGGTGTTTTTTTTTAGATGAATGTGCAATTTACCGAAGTGGCTGAGCTAGGAGTATTTATTTATGGAGTATTTATTTATCGAGTAAGCACTTGATATGACAATATTTTTTCGAGGGCTCTGTTAACTAGCACTCTTAACTTGCCATGTTAAGGGAGTGGTTTATTCCACAGCTACAGAAGTTGAATGTGGATTTGAATGATTGTTGGTTGCAACAAGATGGTGCTTCTCCCCACTATGACATCAATGTCAGAGAAAGCCTGAATAAAGTTTTTCAGAAAAGATGGATGGGGCGAGGATCATGACTTCCAACAACTCTAAATTGGCTTGTCAAAAGTCCAGACCTCACGTCTCGCGACAACGGTCTTCGGGGTATTATCAAGGAGAGAGTTTCACAAGAGCGATACCAGAATACCCAGCAGTTGAAGGACGCTGTTCGGGCAGCCTTTGCAACAATCACCGAAGCACAATTTTTATAAAATATCACACAGCAAATGGCGCCGCATCATTTTGTACCACGAAAATGATGGTGTTCATACATACCTTGTCGATGCGTGACAGTGTCAATGAAAGTGAATACTCTAAAATCATTACATGTGTTTGATATTTATATTTTATTCTTGTAATGAAAGTGAATACAATAAAACCAGTGCATGTTTGATATTATTATATTGTTCATCTATTTTTCTGATTACTTTTCGGTAGGGATGACAAGACTTTCGGATCACCCTGTATATTTATGAAGTGTGATAAAACAATATATCTAATTACACCGACCAATGAGTTTGACATCAGTGGTGGGGAAAATGTTGGAATCTATAATAGCGAAATCTATTAGGGATCACTTAGATAACATAGGTTAATTAAGGAATTTCAACACAGCTTTACTAAAGGTAAATCGTGTTTGATTAATTTACTGTCCTTTTATAGAAAGGTGTATGATGATGCTGATAGAGATAAGGGTGCCACACTCACGACTTTTGAATAAAGTTAAAATACACGGGATCGATGTAAGTATTTTTAGGTGAATTCAGTCGTGGTTTAGTGATAGACATCAAAGAATTAGTAGAGATGGGGGTTAAATCTAAGTGGAGGAATGTTACCAGTGGGGTTCCTCAGGTGTAAGTGTTGGGGCCAATATTGTTCTTGATTTATATTAATAATCTTGACTTAGGTAGAAATAGCGACCTGAGTAAGTTTGCAGATGAAATTAAGTTATGTAGGATTAAAGGATCTGACTCTAATGCTGAGGTATTACAGGATGAATTAACCATACTATCCTAATGGGCATAGCAATGGCAAATGGGATTAACATAAGCAAGTGTAGAGTAGTTTTGATAGGTAGGTGTAATCCACTGAATAATTATAAACTGAATGAGAGAGTCCTAGGAAAGTCAGAATCAATGAATTAGTAGAGATGGGATTACATCTAAGTGAGAGAATTTTAACATTAGGGTTCTGACCTCCAGCCTAGAAAGCAGTACATAAGTGCTAGGAATAGAGCTAATAGGGTATTGGGGTTTATTGGAAGGAGTGTGAGAAATAAGAGTGCTGATATCATTCTGACACTGTGCCTGGCATTAGTTTAGGCCTCATCTTGACTATGCGGTTCAATTTTGGTCACCATATTATAGGATGGATATTGGTTTGCTTGAGTCTGTTAAAAAATGAATGACTAAGATGATTCATGGGTTGAGAAGCTTACCTTATGGTGAAAGACTTGAAGGACTAAATCTTCCTACATTAGAAAGGAGAAAAGCTTGAGGGGACTTGATTGAAGTCTTCAAATGAGTAAAAGGTTATAATAGGGGAAAACATAGCTAAGGTTCTTATTTTTATGTGAACAAGATACGAAACGGGTGAAAGTTACCCAGCATTGCCCGGGCCTAAAAAACTACGAGGGGCGGTCAATAAGTTTTGCGAATCGGTTGGGCAAAACAGAGGAAGGGGGATGGCTGTTTATGGGGGTGTTAGGACTGCTTTTGTCTGCCTTCCCAAGCTGACTCCCGCTTTGTAAAGCCATCTACAAAAAATTTATAAAGTGAATTTTAGTGAGATTTGTGAACAGAGTGACTTAGCTTGTTTGTAGTAGCGCGATCGTTATTCGTCGTTCAATTCATACATCGACCACTGGCTTGCTTGATTTATTACGGTGCGAGGACGGATCTTCACACCTACGTGGAACAATATAATATATTGAGGTAAAGTGATTTTTTGTATTGGACATTGGCCCTTTCTATCTCCCCCACCTTTTTTCACTCACAAGTGTCCTTTCATTTGTTTTTACACATGAGTAAACACCCAGAGAGAGTGGGGATGGTTAAAACATGAGAGAGACCCTTCGTATAACTCTTTGGGTCCTCTCGGAGGGCCCGAAGCCAGACAGAGGAACGGTATTCAAAAAAATATACTCAAACATTAGGATTGCACTGGTACGACTAATTGACATCCCCAATGGATACTCTGCCATTTGTGCGAGGGAGGCCGACTGTGAGGCCTTAACCTCAAGCAAGGCAGTTGAATGCCTTCAGACGATCAACCTAAAACCACACACCCAAACACAAATTAAGACACACCGTAGTGTCATCTGCCGGCGCCTCGACTCTTGGGTTGGGAGCCACTCTGCGGATGACATTAAAAACGAACTGGAAAGGAACCACCCTTGGGCGAAAGTTGCTGAGGTTTTGAAATTTAAAACGTACACGCACGTCTTTAAGGTTGTGTTTGAAGATACGGCTATGGCACAAAAGGCAAAAGAACAAGGATTATTGCTATTCAGTGTACGAATTTGCTCGGAACAGATCGAGAGGGAGGAGTTTGTCGACTTACAAATGTGCTTTAGGTGCTATAAGTACGGCAAACACACCACCTCAAACTGCCCTGAAAAGAAAGACCTGACGCTTTGCTCCATATGTGCTGGTCGCAACCATTTTTGGCGCGACTGCAAGAGCACAACCACACCGAAATGCCTAAACTGTGAGGGCCCCCACCGGACTATGTCCATGGCGTGCCCAATCAGAAAAGCTGAAATCCTTAAGGAAACCAACTCAAGACGCGAGTCTGAGGAAAAAAAGGTAAATTCCACCTACGCCAAGGTCGCTAAAGCCGCTATCGCCGAACAAAACAGCCAAAGAACATACCTCCACATTGAAAATGAGCATTCCACAAAAATTATGTGTTGCATTTATTATGCACACATAGCGAACATTACACGCCCAGGAACTTTCGCAACCGAAGTCAATCGTATGCTTGTAAAAAACGGCCTACAGGAGATGTGGTTCCCCGACAACCCGCCGTCAGAGGAGGTTATGCGCATAAGTGTAGCCCCTCAGTGCCCAGAACCGTGCCAAAAGGTACCCACCCCAAAAAACACAGCCATCTCACGTGACCCACGACTCAATAAGAACAAAAATACGACACAGACAGAAAAACAAGCGCCACTCACACCCCAAAAAACTGACACAATTACACCAAATACACATGAACAAACACCAACAAAGGAAGCAGTGCGACCAAAAGAGACCAGGTCTCCGAGGTCGAGAAAGACATCCAAAACACGTGGCCCCAGGTCAACCTCCTCATCTCGAGGCAGAGAGACCCTAAAATACCACTCGAGAGGTTTCAATTTGAAACTTTATGCTCCCGAATCGGCCCCTTTCCCCACTGAAATCGAATCTCATGAAATATCCGATGGCCTAAAAACCGGAAGATATAAGTGGGAATGCTCCGATTCAGTGCCGGAACGGCAAGTTGAGGAGGCTCTCTCGAGAAATATGGTTAAACTGACCACCGACTGCTTCCACACAATCACTGACACAGAATTCAGTAAAAAACGAAACGGCACGGAGCGCACCCCACCCAGTACACCTCATGGGGCTAAATTGGATTGTGAATAAGCGTCCACTTTAATCCCACACGCTAAAAGACCCAACATTACACAAAATGACCAACATACTTACGATTGTACAAATGAATGTCAATGGGTGGGACGGAAAAGGTTCCATCTATGGCAATATTTTGCGACAAAGTGACCCTGACATTGTACATATCTCCGAACACGGACTGACCGCGCAAAAAGAATTAAAAATATTTCAATACGACGTCATTAGCAAAAATCATAGCCAGGAATGGTATGACGGCTGCGCAATAGCCGTCAAAAAAGGTATAAAATACAAAAGACTACCAGATTTAGACGAATCCTACCTTGCCATTGAGGTAGGCACTACCCTGGGGGGTCTAGTCGTGGCCACGGGGTACCAACCCCCAAGACGCGGCTATGTACCCCTGCATAACCTTCTACAGGTCTTCAGCCATAAAAAGAATGTAATCTTTGCTGGAGATCTGAACGCAAGGTGTGCAGCGTCAGGGTATACCTCCTGCAACAATGCGGGTAGGAACATTGAACTCCTACTAGACAGAAAATACGGGACTAGAATTGGACCGGAATTCCCGACATATATTACAGGTAATGCAGCAACGAAACCTGATATTGTTTTATCCAGTATCAGGTTTCCATACAACTATTACATTGAACCAGGCCCCGTTATTCCAAGCGACCACCAGGCAGTTAGAATCATAATAGGCGTAAATCCCATTCAAATTGCAATCCCAGAACGCAAAAGCTATAAGCGGGCGGACTGGGAAAGCTACAGAAATTACCTTCTAAATTATATCCCAGACCCTTTAATAGATGCAAATTTAGAAGAGATAGATGAAGAGCTGGATAAAATCACTGACCTCCTTATAAAAGCAGATGAAAATAGCATTCCCCGCATTAAATATAAAACCCTTCCAGCTCCTATTTGGACCCCCCCCCCATGAAAGCCCTGGCCCAAGAATATAGGGACCTGTCCGATGTAATAGCGCTGATAGGCCCCGACCACAACTCCCATAGACGAATGAGACAGATAAAAGACGAGCTCCAGACACTAATAACAGACCAACAAATACAGATATGGGACGGACTAATTGAGGGACTTGACATAGAAAGAGACGCACGAACATTTTGGCAGACTTACAAACGATTAAAAGGACAACCCCCTCAAAAGAAAATTGTATTTAAACGTGACGACGAAGAAATTGAAGAGACTACAGAGATTGAGGAAATTTTTAGGATTTTCTGGTCTTCAATCTTTAAAATTACCCCCGAAGAAAATGACAATTATGACCTCGAATTCGAAAATGACATTATCCAACAGTTAAACACGCAAATACATAAAACCTCCCCTCATCATTGTGTATCGCAAGAAAGGGCGATGGAGGGCTATGGGAGTAAAATTACTGCCCAAGAGTTCTCCGTCGCACTAAAATCCTTTCGTCAAAGAGCACCGGGTACCACGGGGCTGACCATCATGAATGCCGCTCTGAACACAGGCTACTTTCCCGATCAGTGGAAAGTGGCTAAGATGATCTTCCTTCCCAAATCGGGAAAGCCCCCGGACTGCCCTGCAAATTTCCGGCCGATATCTCTCTTAGAATTTGCTGGCAAAGTCTTCGAGAAAATATTGGCAAACAGGGTCAACTCTTTTCTTGACGAAGCCAACCTGCATAACGAGCAGCAGCACGGCTTCAGAAAGAAAAGAGGGACTGACACGGCGCTAGCCGTTATTACGGAAAAACTTGCAAACATCAAAGCAAGTAAAAGGCATGCCGACCTGGTGCTCCGCGATGTCAAAAAAGCTTTTGATAAAGTTTGGAAAAGAGGCTTGCAATTTAAGATCCTGCAAGTGGGCCTCGACCCCATACTTGAAAGGATCCTATGCGACTACATAATGGAGAGGAGAGCGTATATACAGTTCAAAGAGCATAAAGGCCCCGAGTTCGATCTCGAATCTGGGGTCCCACAAGGGGGGTGTCTCTCCCCCCTTTTATACAACATATATACACGTGACCTACCACAACCTCTTTCCGAAGGTACGATATACGTTCAGTTCGCTGACGATATATCGCAAATTTGTACAGCCGCCTACGTTCACAGGGAATTTATGGCGAATAATACGGCTAGGGAGATTTCCAACATCAACTCTTTCGAGAGGAAATGGAAGATTTCGACCAATGCCCCAAAATTCAAAATAATCCCCATGTTTCGCAAGACCTTCGATGATATACGGGTAGAGGGGGAGAGAATCCCCTACTGCTCGGAAGGGACGGTTCTGGGGCTCAAAATCACCACAGGAGGATACAAGTGTCATATCGGACGAACAGTCGCGAATGTCAAGAGAGATTTGAGAGAGTTTTATAGGTTCATGGACCTAACCCGCTCAAATAAACTCAAGATATTCAATGCGTGCATTCGCTCGAGACTCTTGTACCCCCCGGTGCCGTTGAATGCGTGCGCCAGGACCCACATTGCGAAACTACAAACCATCCAGAACAAGGCGGTTTTACTCATTACAAATACCCGAAGAAGAGAACATAAAAAACAGAGGGAGCTCCACGCCTCGGTTGGATTATCTCCGATCAACGTGGCGCTCCACGAGAGAGCTAAGAGGATATGGCAAGCCATTGGTGCGCGCTTGACCCCTGAATTCTCTCGTACACACTTAGACATCGAGGCCGACAGACAAATAAGACCCTTTAAGAGCAGTAAAATACAGTCTGACGGTGACGTGACTCCCTATTACACACAACGCGATCGACAATAAACGAGACTAAACAAACCAGTGTAATGTTAAAGTTTTTTAACTAAAATTCAACCTCAAAAAATAAAACAAATTCACTCAACTTTTTAACAATAATCAAAAATAAAGTAAATTTCAAATCAACCTAAAATTTAGGAAAATTTAATATTTTTTCAAATACCAAAGCGGGACGTAAAAACCCCGACTCTAAAAAAGGCTTGAATGCCAAAAACCAAAATTCATCATCAAGATGAGATCTTTTAATCAAATCAGCAACGCTGATTTGATTAAATAAACTATAAATATTATAGTTTAAAACACAAAGAAAACCAAAGAAAAAAACACATACAGAGCTACCCTTTCACCAGGGATCTTTTATTCTTTCTTCTACACAACATCTATTCTTTAAAACTCACTTCTTAACCACTTTACTCTCTTACTTTTTCTCTCTAATTCTATCTTTTCACCCCTTATTATGTCCAATGTCCAATGTTTATGGGGGTGTTAGGACAAGTTATGACAAGTCAGGACCTGCAGCCGCACGCTCCTGCCTCGTTTATTGAAGAAGCAGTAGCTGATCCCAGATCGTCAGTCACAATTTTTTCAACAATAGAGAAGGTTGAGCACCGCGCAGTGATCAAATTTCTGACCAAGGAAGGCAAGAATGCAAAAGAGATCCATGAACGCATGGTTTCAGTGTACACCGACACCGCCCTTTCCTATGCAAACATTGCTCGCTGGAATAGGAAGTTCTGCCATGGTCGTGAGTCCCTTGAATATGACCCCCGTCAGACGTGACCAACGAGGACAATGTGGCCCATGTGGAGAGGATGATCGTCGAAAATCGACGGGTGAAGGTCGAAGAAATCGAGCGAGAACTTGGAATATCACATGGAAGTGTTGAAAAATAATAAAACACTTTTCCTCATATCTAGTTTACTTATATCCGAATTGCAAAACTTATTGACCGCCCCTCGTATCTTGAACAAATTAAATTCTCTGCTAGAGTTAAACTGTGCAATTAAAAGTTGGTAGGTAGAAGAATGTAAGGTTTATTTTAACTCTTGAGTAATGGAGCAGTGTATTATGAAAGAGTAAAGACTAACTGAGGACAATTTTCTCATTACCATGCCATTCTACATTCAGCTTCTGGGTCTTGGACTCTTAAGTTCTCTAGGGCTTCTGGAAAAACCACGGGTTTTTTTGCCGTTGGTTAGGTAAGAGCGGATGGGCCTGGCTACGCGCGTAGCAGCCACAAACTTGACAGCGTGCCTCAAGCAGATGAGCACGAGTTTTAACTACATAAATATCTAAATAACCAGGCAATGGCTTCACCGATCAAGCTTGCGCTACGCTACTAAGATTAAAAATTAATATCTAAAAAAAAACAGCCATGGTTAAAATTTCAGACATTTTCTGAACTTCGCCAATTATAATAATTTTAAAAAAGGAACTCTAAACTAAATTTCCCCCCTTTCAAAATATCACGTTGCTAAAATATAGAGTTATAGAAGAAGAAGATATATAAAAATAAATTTTCTGAACTTCACCACTTGTAATTCTTTAGGTTTTAAAAAATTCACACAATTTCGATACTTATATTTATTTCTACACTTCACCATTTTGTTTTTTGATATTATAAAAGAATTATTATAAATAACTTTGATAAAAAAACATAAGTCATAACCAAACTAAGATGAAATTATTATTCGAATACTCAAGAAAATCCCTTTCTTAAATTATAGTTAGTGATGATGATGATGATGATGATTCGAGTCTTGTGCATGTTAATAATATGTATGATCTCATTTTTTAAACATTACATAGAAGTATCTCCTCGAAGACCTGTGCCGTTGGTCTTCCCCCTCCGAACACCTCTAAGCTCCAGGGTAAAGAGATTTTGCGTTGTAACAGTCGCAGAATTGGTCTGTCAAGCCTTACCTTTTCCACCGGTAATGTTGGTGTTTTAATTGTGACCATAGCCGCGATTACTGCCCCCCCCCTCCTCCCATAAAAAGGGCAAAAATTCGAATCTTTCAAAATCTAATTTTTTAGTAACAAATACGTGGGTGGTGCTTCTATACAGTAATGGGCAGACTTAATGGAAATTGCGCATACTATTTTCTGCAATTTACCTCTAATAGTATTCAAGTTTCATTTCATAGAACAGCAGCTAAAATAATTTATGAAAAAAATAATGTACATTTGAAGAAAGGATGTGTCCAAAACTAGAGAATAATAAGTATAAATAACGGCATAAGAAAAGAAGTCTGAAAGGGGCTAATCACTAGCTTATGCAAGGCAGCTCCTATTCCCATCACCAAATTTAGTCCCACCTAGCATCTTCACCCATAAATCTATCCAATCTATTCTTAACACTCCGCAGGGAGGACGCTTCTATCTCATGACTACTGAGTCTATTCCATTCATCTACCACTCAATTTGTAAACCAATTTCTACAAACCTCTTTCTTAAACCTAAACTTACCCAGTTTAAACTCATTGCTACCTGTCCTATCCTCTATCTTGTCTACTAAAAATAAGAACCTTATCTATGTCTCCCCTATTATAATCTCGAACTCTCCTACTTTCTAACATATGAGGATTTTGTCTCATAAAGCTTTCACCATAAGGTAAGCTTCTTATCCCACGAATCACCTTAGTCATCCTTCTCTGCACAGCCTCAAGCAAACCTTAAGCAAGTTATATTTATTTAAGTGATGCATAATAGATTTCGCTATTACAAATTCTATCATTTTACTCGCCACTGATGTTAGACTCACTGGCTGATAATTAGACATTTTTCTGTTCTCCCCTTTCTTAAATATAGATATCACATTAGATTTCTTCGTACGCAAAACTTGTCCAATTTGACACATTGTTCGAATATGATTTTACTTCGATCTTCTTCCGATTTTAGCCAGAAATCTTCAATATTCGTTGGTCTCCGGGCCATAACTTTCTTTCTCCCCAAGTATCTTCCATAGGTTTTCTATCCGGTTTAAATAGGGGCTCTGGGCAGACTAATTTATCACCTTGATATTTTCAACATCCAAGAACTGGTTCCTCTTTGTGCGTGTGTGTGTGACACGGACTATGGTCTTGCATGAAGAGTCTCACGTACTCCCGATCTGTTGAAAGAGTGGATCAAATGTTCCCGAAGCTGATTTTTGCATATCGTAGCAGCGCATAGTTGTCACGTAAGCGGACCAATGGAGAGTCTCCAGCGCTTGAAACCATGCTCCCCTCCATAACGCTACCATCTCCAAATTTAACGGTCTGTTTTGTTCCTGTGGGTCTATGGCGACACCGATTCAGGTTAAGCTTCTCGGCAACTTGACGTCAAATACCGGTTGCTGTATCAAATCGCCCGTTAGTCGAGATCCGAGGCAACAGGAGATCTTCCTTGGGAGTGGTTTTCTGCGGGTGACCCCTTTACTTCGTGGGATCGCAGCACCTGGTATCCTTATGGAGACATATTATGAAGCTAATTACACTTTCTGACTGAATACAATGCTTAGAAATGTTAGACAGTATCATTCTAGTGCGTACGTGGTCTCTGAAGTATTTGTTTGCCTTAACTAGTCTCACTATCCTGAAAAAATGAGTAATGCTACGAATTTTTACGTGGAAACAAAGTTATGATCCATCGTTCTTTAGTTTTGGACGCATCGTTTCTTCAAACTGGCATTACTTTCCTCATAACTATTTTTCTCAGCTGCCATTCAGCAGGTGTTCCAAAGTGTCCATCGAAGGCCAATTAAACCTCAACATTTCTTCCCTAAAAAAAAATAGGAATATATAGTTTGGAAATTCCAGAATTCATACTTTTTTTCATTAAACTTTTATTCATAGAATAAAAATCTGGATCGAGGACACTAGAATACGCCGATCACTAGTAATCCTTGAACTCTCCTTTTTTAACCGATCTATCGTATGATTGAAAATAGATAGCCAGATTTCTCTCATAGGCAGTTTTTGTAGGAATATTTTATTTACCTAAGTAAATAAATGCATTTTTCATTAATATTACCGCGGATGTGATTCCATTTACTCACCATAAAGAATTATTAAGGTCTTTACCACTGATTTCTACTTATTTATTAGGAAAAACTTACGAAACTAAATTAAAAACTAAATTTGAGCAAAAATCCAAAATAATTTTTGCCCACATCATTTTATATTTGCCTGTGGCGTCAACGGAAGGTCAAAGTAGTTCCTTAATTTGCGGGGTTGGCTTTGGTCACGAGGCATACGTATATAAGGCGAGACGCATCCCAGACCACCATCATTCCCAGCTGATACAGCCGAAATAACAACATGAACTTCGTAAGTAGACAAATTTATTAAAATAAAATCCTTTAAATGTATTTAGCGGCTATTACGTGCACCTTGTTCATACGATGTAGCGAACCATTCATTGACTACGATATAGATTGAATACGTTACATCGATACTTCCAAGTGGTTTACTCCTAGGCTCTAGTTTACTGGTGCACTCTAGTATCAAAACACTATGTAGTAGAAAAAGAATAATGACAGTACAAAGACACAAGGAATAAAAATAATCGAACAATGGAAAAAAACAAGGGGTTGTAATAAAAACAACGACAGTATTAGTAAGGGAGGAAAAACAAGGAGCAGAAATAATAAGATCACAAAGATTATTAAAGAGTACGAAAGCAAACAAATAAAAGTAAATAATAGAAAATAAAACAAAGAAGAATAGTAATAACAGGAAACAAAACATGGAATGGTAATAAGAGAGAGAAACAAGGAATAATAATAGGTTGTGTTAGCCTGTGATAAACAGTTACCAAAGAAGACTAGTCGAAAACGGTAATTCCAAAGAAATTTCAGTAGGAAATAAAAACACAAAATAATAATTAGAAAAAAAGGTTCGAAGGAGTGCTATAGAAAATAGGAAACGAATAATAATACGTGAGCAAACGAGGAATAATACAAAACACAAGGAAAAGTTTAAGTAGATTTATTAATGTGTGCTTTCGTTGTGTTTCCATATCGCCATAAATAAAGACCTGCCTGTGATGTATTTATTAGAATTAAATACTTAGCAAACAAAGAACACCACATTCCACGAATCTCTGGGAAGTACAAGGGTTCATGAAGTCAAATCCACGAGCGATGTAACTACCTGCAGGAACAATAAAAGACAATAGCAATTAAAATGTTGTTGCATTAATAAATGAACCTAATTTCAAAATAAGACCCAAGTTTGTGTCCATTTTTTTTAGAACCACAAGTTCTAAATTCGTTTTAGATCAAATGGCTTGTTTGTTTAGGGCCTCTTAATCTTCATTATATTTGTAGGCATTTTTATTCTTGGTCTTCTTTATCTATCTTTTTTTGTGACGAAGAAAAGATCATTTGAATTTTGAGAATGATTTTTGTTTTCTTTGTTTCTATGCGCACAAAAACAAATAAAAGAAATTGGTTTTGCCATTAAATGAAATAGGGATAAATATCCATAACTAAAGTTTAATAATAATTTACAAATATTTCCAATTTAATTTTAGTCCTACTATAAATATGATATTAATCGTTCAATTGCCGTTACTATCGCTATGGATTAGCGACTCCGACTTCGTTGGGATTATCTGGGGGACGATTTTCATTCATTTTAAGCAAGGGAATGTATCCTATAAGTAGACCTACAATTTACCGTGAGATCCGAACCAAGGGTCACTCTAGTCCCCTTAAATTCGACCCCATTCCGGACACCGTCGAACGCTTAAACATAACCCGTGTGGCATAATTTTGCTTGAAGAAGAAAAAGAGGATGTGATTCTTTCACCTCGGATTAAGATACTAAATGTATAAAGAGTCTACTAAATATAGGACCCGATATAAATTTGGTAAATATTTAGGCCTACAAAGAAATACATGTACCATTACGAAGCGGATTTCTTTTTGTTTTCTTTTGCGATATGTGATCTTATGGTACAACATGAATATGCGAAACTTGACGGAGATCGAATGCGGCTCACAATCACAAATTAATCGAATCTAAAGACCACTGATCTTCTCTACTCTAAGACTGGCTTCCAAAGGATACTTGGGGGTTCCCTGATGAAGAATTCTGAAATTCTCTCTCTCTTTATTTCTCTCTCTCTCTCTCTCTCTCTCTCTCTCTCTCTCTCTCTCTCTCTCTCTCTCTCTCTCTCTCTCTCTCTCTCTCTCTCTCTCTCTCTCTCTCTCTCTCTCTCTCTCTCTCTCTCTCTCTCTCTCTCTCTCTCTCTCTCTCTTATCCTCGATTTATTCACCCACCCACTTTCACTCGATTCTAATCTTCTCTCCTCTCTTCCCTTTGATTTTAGAGTGGTCTTCATAAGATGTTTATTTGGGTCTCTCCTGCCCCGAAATCCAGGCTTACTATGTTTGTTCTTGTCCCAAATTCGGTCTTACTATTTTCGACTTTCTCCGAAATTCGGGTTGACAATGTTTCTACTTGTTCAAAATGCCGTCGTCCATTGTTTCGAACTTCATGCTAGAGTATCACAGACCGAAACTGAAAACATATCGTTATTCAAAACTAGTTAACAAAAGAATATAAGAAAAGGATTGTGCAAATGATACCCTCTACAAAGCAGCTCCTGTTACCATCACCCCGTTCAGTCCCATCTATCACCCTCGTTCATAAATCCATCCAATCTATTCTTAAAACTTCGCAGGGAGGACGCTTCTATCACTTGACTACTGAGCCTATTCCGTTCATCTACCACTCAATTTCTAAACCAATTTCTGCCAATCTCTTTCCTAAGACTAAACTTGTTCAGCTTTGACTTATTCCTACATGCCCTTTCATGTTTGCTAAAATGAAGAACCTTACCTATGTCTCCTCTATTATAACCTATTACCCACTTGAAGACCTCTTTCGAGTCCCCTCGAACTCCTCTCCTTTCTAATGTATGAAGATTTAGTCTCGTTAGCCTTTCACCATAAGGTAAGCTCCTCAACCCATTAATCATCTTAGTCACCCTTCTTTGCAGACTCAAACAAAGCAATATCCATGTTATAATATGGTGACCAAAATTGCACCGCATAGTTAATATGAGGCCGAATTATTGCCAGGTACAATTTTAAAATGACATCAACACTCCTATTACTTACACTCCTCCCAATTAACCCCAATAACCTATTAGCAATATTGCAAGCACTGATGCAGTTCTTTCTAGACCGGAGGTCAGAACTTACTACGATACCAAGGTCTCTTTCGCATTATGACCTTCCTAAAATTCTCCCATTCAGCTTATAATTATTCATTGGATTACACCTACCTATACTAACTACTCCACACTTGCTTATATTAAATTCCATTTGCCATTTCTCTGCCTATTAGGATAGATTGTACAATTCATCTTGTAATACCCCAACATCAGACTAAGACCTGAAATAATACCTAACTTAATATAATCTGCAAACTTTCTCAGGTCGCTAATTATACCTATGTCAAGATCAAGAGCAACAATAGACAAAATACCTACCCCTGAAGAAGCCCACTGGTAACGTTTACCCACTCGAATTCAATCTCATCTATACCAACTATTGGTTGTCTGTCACTAAGCCACGACTGAATTCACCTAAAAGTTCTTGCAATGATTCCAACCCACCGTTTATGGCCATAATGAAAACACAAAACACAAAGAAAGCGCAATTAATGAATTAAAATTGCCAGTTTTTTTCTCTTTAACTATTGGGATTCCTTCGCGCCTTCGAAGGTCGAGAGTTCTTTATCAATTTCCGGAGGACGTTGAATGTTCTATGCCTGATCGAGATCGCGAATACCATACGCTTCTTAAAATTAAGACATTTTATTAAACTTAAAATTTCATTCTTTCAAAATCTTATTATTCTTCTGTTAAATTAAAGTTTTATAAATTGCTACATTTAATGGACAACGGCTATTATAAATTTAACAATTATCAAAGGGCAAGCGATTATTTACGTATAATTTTGCATGATTTGCTTCGTTTGCGAGAGAGAATAATTTTATATCTACATCTACTGTCAATATACCCATCAATTTACCGATAAAGTCTGCAAGGATATAGAAACAATGAGTGTATATATTTCCTATATGAAATTTTAAACTAAATTCTTTCTTCTTACACCAGATCGCCCCCTTCTCGCTGGCTGTGTTCGCCATTCTGGCAATCTTCGTCCAGGCGGAACCCGAAGCTAAGCCAATCGGTGGATTTGGAGGTGGATTAGGACATGGTGGATTTGGAGGTGGATTAGGACATGGAGGATTTGGAGGTGGATTAGGACATGGCGGATTTGGAGGTGGATTAGGACATGGCGGATTGGGACACGGCGGCTTCAGAGGTGGATTTGGACACGGCGGCTTCAGAGGTGGACTGGGACATAGCGGCTTCAGAGGTGGATTCGGACACGGAGGCTTCAGAGGTGGATTCGGACATGGTGGATTTGGTAATTTCGGCGGAGGAATAGGACATGGCGGCTTCAGAAGTGGATTCGGAAATAGTGGATTTGGCAAGTTCGGTGGTGGATTAGGACATAACGTCTTCAGAGGTGGATTCAAACATGGTGGATTCAGTCAAGGCAGATTTGGCCACGGTGGAATTGGCCATAGTGGATTTACCCATGGCGGATTTGGAGGTGGATTCGGAAATCGTGGATTTGGTCATGGTTTCGGAGGAGGATTTGGGAGAGGATTAAGCGGTGGATTCGGAAAAGGATTAGGAAGTGGATTCGGAAAATTCCACGGCTAATCTAAAAAAGCAAATGAATGCAAACGGATTCTTAATTTAATTTAAAATATTTTTCCAATAAAGAAATGCCAAAAATTTATATCCTTTTTATTGTCCTCATCGAAGAAAACTCATAAATTAGGTGTTCCAATGGGGAAGGAAAATAGAAGAGGCAACTGTGTTGTGAGTGGTTGTGGGTTGGTGTCGTGCGTGGTGGGAGCTGTCTGCGTGAATGAGTCACACTTGACGCACCGCCTGAGTAACGGCAGCTAAAAGAGTGAAAATTATAAAGCAAAAACAGCCGAGGCGATAAACAAATGGTACACCTCGGTATTGATTGTAAGACTAAAACCATGAAATTCCGGGTGACCCGCCAAAACGGGCCCAAACTTTCGATAAGCCTCATTTATTAATTTTCTGCAACGATTGAATTTAACTTTGGTGAGAACTAGTTTATTATATTTAAAAACATCATATCAAAATATGAGGCTCTTTGGACTTTTCTTCTTTATTCTAGAGCTCGTGTTCTAGATAACCTCCATTTAGCTCTGTGCATTTCTTGAGGCGCAGCACAAAGTTGTCTATGACGTCCTTACAAACCGCCCGACTAATGGCCCTGATCGCTTCCCTGATGGCTTCTTTGAGTTATGTGATGGTCCCGAGTCTCCCTGCGTACACTCTGCCTTTTAGGTAGCCCCAGAGAAACAAACCTAGGGGGGCAAGGTATGGGGTGTGAGATACCATACGGCTTTCAAAGTTCTCTTTCAGCCAATCTCGGGATAGGTTTGAGGTGTAAGAGCTTTCTCCCTCTTGCTGGAACCACAACTTCCACATAAGCGACTTGAACATGGACTGCGGCTCCCTCTTGAAGGTCTTGATGACCTCAAGATAAACTCCCTGGTGACTGTCACTGTCGCGACAGATTTCTCGAAAAAAAACGGTCCGATGATGCCTAAGGCTGAGATTGCAGTGCATACCGAGCATTTAGAGGGTGTAGGGGGCTTTGTGGCTATATCATTTGGTCTGGAGGTTCCCTGGAAGACATTTGTCTTTGAGTTTACATTTCCTTCAAGATGGAAGTGAGCTTCATCTGAGGTCCAACGGAGGTTAAGGAAAGTTGGGGTCTCCTGAATCCTCTCCAGTATCTTGTCTGCCATAGCCCTCATCTGCTCTTTGTCTGATGCTGTAAGGGTCTGCTTCGTTTGTATTCTGTATGACTAGGCCTTTACATCCATTACTAGCATTCTCCTGTAATTCTCACGAGATATACCGAGGGACTGACTTCGCTTGCGCACAGAGCGTTTTTGACTCTGCTGAACTGACTCTCTCACGCTGTCGACCAGCTTAGGTGTACACTTCCTGGGGCGAGCTGAATGGCTTGGGCGGTGGTCTCTGGCTGTATTGAGGTTCTCCACTGTCCCATAGTTCTCGAAGTGGTCTAACAAGTCCTAAATTCTGCTCTTGGAGGTGGCTTTTTCACATTCTAACTGATGCACAAATGTGTCCTGCACTTTCTTTAATGAGCCTGTCTTTTAGTAATGTTTGACGTAGTATATTATTTGCTGGAGCTCCCTTTGAGATCTAGTTGTGTACACAGGCGTTGTTTTAGTCATGTAATGCAAAGTAAGGGTGATTAGTGAATGAATGAAGGATATATCACAAAAAGTGTGTTCAGACTCGTTTTGGAGGGAGGGCCACCCTAGAAGGTGATCACCCATAAGAACAAGAACGCAAAGAACAAGAGGCTATAAAATGAATAGCAATGCCTAAAACACTCAGCAACCAAAATATATATAATACATAAACACTCATAGACACTAACACACTTAAATTAAATTCACTGGCAAATAATCACAGACGGAGCAATAAACAAATAATGCGCTACGACCGCGCAAACTTAGAGGTCGTGAAACAAGTCTAAAAGAAGGCTATAAAAGGGCAAGCTTACCAGAGTGCAAAGGTGAGGAAGCACTGAAGGTATTTTCTGCCAAACACAATGCAGGTTGAGAGGACATGGCACAGCATAAAAAGGATTGGGAAGCAAGAAGCAGGTGGGAGACTTTAATCACGGCGTAACAGGAAGGGTACACCGCGTCCACACGTGGGTCATCATCCGAAACTCTTTGGCTGTGGGTCTGGCAGGAAAGGTTGGTTCGAAGATAGCAAATATTCAATTTGAAGGGCCGGGTCTTCTCAAAACTCGAGGGTCAAAGGAGAACCGATTGTTTTACACTCCGCAACCTAAACTTCCCACAGTTATCCCACTCCCTCTGCCATCGATCAACACACACTCCGAAGAAGTGGGGAAAAATCTCTGTATTGAGAATGCGAATCACAATGAAAGCCGTAATGACGTCCCTCTCTGCGCGATCAATCCCAAGCAACAAGGATATCCAGGCAGTAAACGTGATCGCCCATTCTTGTTCCTAGAGGACCTAGAATATTTATATTAAAGTATCTTAAACACGACCCATTACCAATCAATTAATACATGACTTAAAGTAACTGTTTCAAAATTTTTGTTTACCCGATATTTACTTTGGCTTTATTACAATAGTTAATTCTTTAAAAACTACCAAACTCCAAGGTCAGGCTTCCTGTGGCACTCAGATCTTCAGTCCTCTGACGTGTGCGAGTTGCCAAAATTTATGCGTAGGTGCAACTATATTACATTTAAAGCTGAAGATTTATAAACATAGAGGCATTTCTCATTATACAGGTATACCTATTGCTAAGCCGGAATTTTCATCAGTGAGAAACCACCGAAGTCATTAACTGGCCCTTGTTTTACATAGGTGAGACTGGAAGGAGTCTGGAAAAGAAGATTTACGAGCACAGATTCGATATCAGGCGTGCAAGCGAAGCTTCGAGCATTTTCACACACACCAATAATATGTACATATTAACCATCCAACCGATTTCCCTTAAGCAAAAATACTTTACCCGTGTAAGGATTTTCACAAAAGAGTAATGGTTAAACCCATACTTATTGATGAAATCCCCCAATTTCAACTTATCGGATGGTCAATTGAAATGTAACCTCTATACCCCAAATCTAATTTTGAAAGATATTTTTAATGACCTCAAATTCACACCTCCTGATTAGGAATTCTAATCCGATCTCTTGTTTTAATATGTATAAAGAAATGTGTATGTAAAAGGACCTACGCGAATGCGTACGAAACTTTCTGAATTGCCCCTCTCCCCCCAAAAAAAGAATGGTGCGGAGCCATACAAAACCAGGATATACAAATCTCTGCGCCTGGTCCACATTTCTACACCATCCACATTCATATTTTTAGGCCATTTCAAAGCACTAATAAAGGGTATAGATACCGTCTGGTGTTTATATGTTGAAACCTTTTTCAACAATAACTTCGCCTTGTTTGGAACGCTTGTCCGGATAATATCAGACAATGCGTTGTCCTTTTAAATCTTCCATGCAAATCCAACAGTCAATTCCCTCTTGGAATGATGTCATCGCCTTTTGAATTTTTCCTTCATTGTTAAAGGATTTTCAAATATGGCGCTGCAAAACTTGGTTCCAGTTCTTTTGGCATTTTACAACTCGCCAAAAGAGGCCAGCAAATTTTTCCCAGCTCAAATGGCATATCTTTGTGCATTGCATATTTCGGGAGGCCTATTCCTATTCCGATAATGCCTCTCTTACAGAAACAATTTGCCTTGACCTCCAACAGAGGATAAATTCAATCACTTCCCTCATCTCCATGAAATTGGCACTCCAGGAATCCTTTATTCTTGGAGGAGATCTGCACGCATGTCTACGTCAAATACCCAGGTGGGAGCCAGATTCGCCCTTCATATTCAAGCCCCTCAATGATCCTTCGAAGAAACATGCACGGCTACACTTTATAGGGAAATAAAGGCACAATACATGCAAACATCCAAAACTTTAAACCAGAAAATATGAGAAACAACAATCCGACACCAAAATAGATCCACCAATTTCTGCTCCACAACCGAGAAACGATTTGAAGTGGAATTTGATCCAACAAAACCAGATACGTATCAATAACACAATACTAACTCAACCTACCAAATCAACGCCTGGATAATTCATAATTGCGTAGTTACATTCTTTCCTACATCTCTTTCAACAACCAAGATCTGGCTATTTAAAAAGAGCGACTTCAAAATCAAGTTCAAAATCAAGCTTTTTTACTTTTATTAATATTAATATAACACTTAAAATAAGGGTTCGCTCAGATAGCCCAAAACTATCTTTCGATTGGCCTTTTTAAATGTTACCCCTGCTTATCGGAGAGAATGGATAATTTGTTTTACTACATTTTCGCAACACCTTATAAATTGAGAAAAATTATTGCAGTAACGCAATTTGAAAAGGCCAATCGATAGATAGTTTTTTGGCGATCTGAGAGAACGCTTATTTTAAGTGTTACCCATTTGTATGTGAGAAGAGCTCCTTCCGAGGGCTTTGATGAAGACTGTGTTTGCCCAAAATAACCTTTTAACCGCATAATTAATTGCGTTACTGCAATATTTTTTCTTATTATATATATATATATATATATATATATATATATATATATATATATATATATATATATATATATATATATATATATGTATGTATATATATATATATATATATATATATATATATATATATATATATATATATATTATATATATATATATATATATATATATATATATATATATATATATATATGCAAAAAATCGCACAGGAAAATGAAAGGCGGATTCCAAGTACTTTAAAATTTGTTCAGTTTATTATCAAGGAATAACGAAAAATTTTACAAAGCTGGTATATATATGAGAGACAGCAGAGTAATGCCCCGCCCATGTAGGTACAACGAAAGGGCACAAAATAGAAAAAAATGATCAAAGATGGATATGAAGTATAAAACCTAATAAATAAGGTCTACTTCCGGAACTTCCAACTGTGCGCACAGAATGTAGACATTTAGATCATTAAAATAAATACATACACACCTAATTGTGAATACATAAAAATAAACGAGAGAAACATAACAACTAATAAATAAAAGGGCTAAGATTTAAAATGGACAATTTCGTTATAAATAAGTCTTTTAATAACAGGGTCCAGTTTAAAGAGGCCAAGGGATATATTAAAATGAGGCTTTTTAACCTTCCTTAGTGATAAATTGCGTAACTTTGATATTCCCTTGCCAGCTAATATTTTCATTGAACTCATCTCAATGTGTACTAAAAACTGTAAGTTTTCTTTTAATGATAAATTTTACCTTCAAAAGTTTCGCTTGGCTATGGCAAATTGCTTATCCCCTGTTCTTTCCAATTAGTCTAGTCAAAATATGACCTGAGCCCCTCTCACCCCAAACAAATAGCAAGAAAATGTTTTATTGCATTATTTTGTTGTTTCAAGTGTAAATAAAGATAAAACAAAAGTTTACCAAAATTGGATTACCGAAAATGGGTCAAAATGGTGTCATACAAAGATGGCTGCCTCGGCCACTAGAAACACCTACTTTTCCAGTTAGGAAAGCGGCTAGCTCTTACGTACTTTGATAAGTGTTCATTTCAATGAACAAGTAACTTTGGAAAAGTCTAAAAAACAATAATCCCATTATTTTTGGCTCTTCAAAAGATTATAGGTGCAGTCATAATCTCGTGACGTTATCCTGCAATGACGTCAATTTGGTTGGTACATGCACTGTGTTAAGTTATTGTTTTCATTCAGCCAATCAAGATTTTAGATTTTAATAACACAAATTTCTTTTGCATTTCAGAGCAAGACAAGATGGCAAGTCGAGGAAATTGTCCTTTATGTCGCAGTGAGATAGATGGTGAAACGGTGGTGATTGGTGAAAAGAAGGCTTAAGGAATGAACAAGGCCGGCATCGACAGAGACGACAGTATCGTTATAGCTGCTCGTACCGAGATGCATAAAGGATGCAGAGTGAGCTATATTAACAAAAAATAAATATACTTGTTCAAAAAAGCCAAACTACAACGACACCAACCTGTCAAAAGGATTGCGCGTGTTTCTGCCGCACCTTTCAACAATGAATCGCACTGTTTGTTCTGTGGCAATGAGATAATAAAATCACTGGGTAGTGCCAATTTTGATGAATTCAGCTGTGTCAAAACAGAATCATTCGTGGAGACAACCCCCTCACATTGTAAGGATCGTAATGATGACTGGGCATTCGCTGTTCGTGGTATAATAGAGTATTTCGGAAAGGACCTCCACGCTGTTGATTGTGTGTACCATCGGCCATGTGACATCAACTTTCGCACGAAACGGGACATTCCTTTGCAGTACAGAGATGGTCCAACTGAAAAGAAGCCACGAAAGGTGGGAAGACCGAAAGACTCTGACCAAGAGCAAGCTTTCACCAGAATGTGATCGTTCTTAAAAAAAAATGACGAGGAACAATTGACAGTGGATGATCTTGCTAAGAAAATGGCAAAATATCTCGTTCAGCCAGATTCCGTGGCCTAGGGCAACCAGTACCTCAAATTAAAACTGGTTAAGCATTATGGAGAATCTATATTCATTTCCGAGCAAGTGTAGGCCATGAATGGTCTTTTGCAGTCTCCTTCTTTTCTTATGTTCTTATGTTGTTATGATATCGTAACATTTCATGAGAAAACTAATAGTATTCTGAAAGACTATTTTAGCCAGCCAGAAAACGATGAAGTGGCTCAGAAAAAAGCCATGATACAGACTGCGGCTAAAGTGATTGTCGTGGTATGACATAAATATACTATCAATACCATATTATATTTATGGGGGAGGGACCAATAACTCAAAGGCGAACCGCCAAGGGGGACGGAACGCCACGAGTTTCGTCAGACGGAACATAAAAATAATGAGAGGATTGATGGGCAAAATTACACCAGATGAATTAATAGGCAAAATTACACCGGTAAATGAAGGGGAAAGGGGATTGTAGTTATGAATCAGACTATGAGGTTAAAATTTAAGGTATTACAGGAAGAGACTATTCAAATGGTGGGAATTAACTCAATTGGCTTACTGAAGGGGAAGAGGGGTTGGCTTACGGAGGATTCCGGGTGAGACGTCAGGGTAAGGCTTCTCGGATGTCTTCTGCACGTGAGGCGAGGCCGCTCAGAGTTTCTGAGCGGGTTGTTAAAGTGATGACGGTTCTCCAAAAAGGGGAGGGAGGCCGATAACGTCCGGTCCAGGGGAGACTATTTCGGCCACCCGAAACTAAGGGCGGACGAGTAGGGCTTCGACAGGAGCTGATGAATGAAGTCGGAAAAATCGCTCGGTAGCGATCGTTAAATGGAATTACCTCACTAACTGGGGCTAATTCCAATACACAAATAGTTCGGCCGTCACTTTGCTTTGTTGTTAGCACGTGACTTGGAACTAGGGGAATCTTCTTTGGTCCGGGCGAGACTTCTCAACTCTGTGTCTGTCTCATGGGAAACGAGCACTATATACGTCTGAGGCTATCCCCGCGGACGGAGGGGAGGTTAGTGGGAAACAGATCTACTCTCGAATGGCCTCGAATCTTCTTGCCGAGGTATTCTAACCCGCGTAAAGATGGACCGTGGTGGACGCGGTTCGAGGCTACTGCTTGTGAAAATGAGGGGAGGGGGGGGGGGAGGAGGCTTACCAATTCAAGTCTAACAGAATCTTCTACAGCGCATGGAAGTTCCGTGCTGGACAAGAAATTCCGCGTCGAATTCCCTCACAGTGATCAAGAGCGACATTAAGTCAATGATCACATCTTCAATCGACCAATATCCTGATATTTCGGCGCTAGAACTACAATCTGCCGTAGAATACATTCCATCGAGCTTGCAATGCCTCCTCCAACATTTATTTATTGGCAAAGACACTTGCAGAAAGGTGGCAAGTATTGGACAATCGATTGTACAAGCTGTGCACCCCATGGCTTTGATAGTACCGCTCCAAATTGTATTAGCAGTACAAGTACACTACCATGTCAGGTCGCGATTCCTGGTCGACAGCTTCTCAGCCATGAGTTTCTGCTCTTCATATTCAGAGGTCCATCGATTTGAGGAAAACGCTGCCACCAATACTGCTCTGGATTTACTGTGCGATGGCGACATATATATATATATATATATATATATATATATATATATATATATATATATATATATATATATATATATATAATATATATATATATATATATATATATATATACAGTGGCGGCAACAAAAAAAGTGACATGTGACAATTCGGGGAAAATGAAACAGAAAAATGTAACTTACATATTTTATTATGAATATTTCATGAAAGTTAATACTTGGTCATGTTGCCCTTGCACTTGATGACCATTCTGAGTCGATTGGGCATTGATTCAGCGAGGTTTGCGAAGTAGGTGGGGTCGATCGTAACCCAGATCTTCTTCAGTGATTCTATCAGGTCCTTGATGCTGCCGGATGCTGTCTCTTGAACTTTGGATTTCATCAGATTCCAAGCATTCCCAATAGGATTTAGGTCCGGGGAATTACCAGGCCACTCCAAAACACTAATATTATTATCATTGAAGAACCTTTTTACTAACTGGGACCTGTGAGCAGGGGCACCATCATGCATGAAAAATTCACACCGATGAATTTCCCAAAATGGCAGCATGTGCTGCTTCAAAACTTCGAGATAGTTAGTCCCCCTCATGGTTACATTCTTGGGAAGGAAGTACAGACCTCCTCTGCCCTTGTTTCCACTAAAGGCACCCCACACCATCACACTATCAGGGTGCTTCACAGTTTTCACGGTATATTTTGGGTCATACCGAGACACATTGCTGGGACGACGCACGATCTTTGACTCTCCTCTGACCAGCCTAAAGGTGCTCTCATCACTGAACATCACCCTCTTCCAATGGGCAGCTGTCCAATGTTTATAGGTCTTGCAAAAATTGAGCCTTTTCATCTTCATAGCCTTGGTAAGAAGTGGCTTCTTGGCAGCGCGGCGAGCCGGTAGGCCTAAGTCCTTCTGTAAGCGATGACGGATGGTCCTGAGGGCGACGTTCTGGAGAAGGTCTGGGTGTTTTTTCTTGATTGAAGCGGAGGTTACAGAAGGGTCTGACATCACTTCACGCCTTAGGATATTATCAGTCCTTGGAGATGTCTTCCTAGCTGCACCAGTGCCCTCCTTCCTCTTTGGTATGGTACCTGGTGGCAATAACTCAGCTGCCCGTTTTAGGCGATAAATCATATTTCTTGAGGTTCCTAAATCTGCTGCTACATCAATAAAAGACTTTCCCTGCTCTAATAGGGTCAAGGCACGGCTTTTCTCTGTCATAGAAAGCTTCTTCCGCCCCATTGTATCCACTTGCACAGAAGTTATAGCACGTCAAATGTAGGCGCGAATGCAGGAAATCAGCACGCTGGAGCGTTGTACACCAAAACCTCACTGTACGAGCTCAAACGAGACAGTGAGTTCCAATAAAGCGCAGTTCTGTTGTCTTAGCTCAGGAGAGTCATCCACTCGTGGCATAAGCCCCGCCCCTTTTCATTGGCTTGTTGGCAAGTAAAATCGTGAAAGCGATTTTATGTATCGATTTCTATTGCCAATATTCAATGTCACTTTTTTTGTTGCCGCCACTGTATATATATATATATATATATATATATATATATATATATATATATATATATATATATATATATATATATATATATATATATATATAAATGAATATGTACCAAAATATTTAGTAAATTTACTTTTCCTTATCTTAGGAACTATATCCCCTTCGCATATAAAAAAATTCCCTTGACTTTCGCAATAAATTAAACAATATGAGAGTAACATCAGATCTGAGACTAGTCAGTTTTGATGTCACCTCATTATTCACCAACGTGCCCATTGATGACTTATTAGACTTCCTAGCCTCTATTCTAAATGCTTATGACCTCCCTTTACCAACCAATACGATCATTGAGCTTATTTGTTTATGTATTCAAAAATGTAAATTTAGTTTCAACGGCAAATTCTATGAACAAGTGTTTGGTATGGCTATGGGTAATCCATTATCTCCCTTATTGTCAAATTTATATATGGAATTTTTTGAAACTAGGTTGATCCGCCCTCTTTGGTGTACTCAAATTGTTTTGTTCCAGTATGTTGACGACATCCTGGTAATTTTAAACAACAGTTTTGACATCGATAGTTTTCTTTTAATTATCAACTCATTGGTTCCGTCTATTAAATTCACCGTAGAAAAGGAAGTATATAAGAGCTTTCCATTTTTGGATGTCCTAATAATTAGAGAACCACATAGATTTAAATTTACTGTTTAAAGGAAACAGTCAAATAATTTATCTTATGTCCATTTTTATTCAAGTCATGCCAAAAATATAAAATCTGCTATTTTTTCCTCCATGTATCTTAGGGCTCTTCGAATATCTAGTCCCGACTATATAGATAAAGAATACACAAAAATTGAAGATATTGCTACCAATTTATGCTACCCAAAGTACTTTCTAGAAAAATGTATGAATATAGCTAAAAAAACATTTTATAATTGTAAATTAGAGACAATATAACCTCGTAAAAACCTATTAATTTTACCCTATCATGATAATTTTACGAGTATGTCTGTAGTGCCCATTCTAAAACAACTTAATATTAAGGTAGCCTTTAAATACAATCATACATTAAAAAATCTCTTAATAAAGCATAGCCCCAATAATGATAATAATGTAATTGGACGAATTTCATGTTTAGATTGTAATTTATTCTATGTAGGCTAAACTTTCAAAAAAGTTTCCATAAGGACCCAACAACACAAAAATACAGTAATTAAGGGATATCTGAATAATACCTTAGCTGTCCACAATTACAAGATGTGACGCGGAGTTAACTGGTCAAAAACTGAAACAATAATCCATAGTAATGATTTTATAAAGAGAAATATCCTGGAATCATTTTTAATCTCTCACACAGAGGAGAGTAATCTCAACATTAGCCCAGGGCTGTTTTCGCTAGATCCAATTTTATCACTGTTTCTAAAATCCGACTTATCTGATAGCATTAAAAAGATGACCTCATAGGGAAACGCGCTTAGTTTTCTTACCATTGTGAGTTTGAAAATGTCGAATAGAAGAAAGTACTAACTCCAATCCGTCTTTTATTCAGTTTCCTTCCGTGGTACATATTCATATTTATAGTTATCAGGCGCTAACTTTCGTTATATTTCCCACCTATATATAAATATATATATATATATATATATATATATATATATATATATATATATATATATATATATATATATATATATATATAAGCTACTAATCCTTTTTTTATTCCCCACATCTATACTTCCAGATATTCGCATGAGCGTCTTTTTGCCCCTTTTCTATTCATATCAGAAGGTGGAGTCTAAGTAGCGTAGCAGTGCCTCAGAGTTACACTCAGACACAACTTCTTAACTCATGCGATGTATATTCAATGTTTCATATCATTTCTTAGCGTGAAACTTACAAAGCAAACACACAAATTACCCTAAATGATAGGACAAGACAGTAGTGTGTGCCAAGTTGTGTGAAAAAAATGAATTTTTGCCAATTCCTTATCTGAGGAATTCTAAAATATTCGTTTGGAATTGAGGAATTCAAATCTGCAATATTTGGGGATTCCTTAACATTTCTCTTGGTAATTCTACGTTTTAAAAAAAACAACAACTGATAAATTTCTCTTAGAAATAACATTTATTAATTTTAGCAATATAGTAATAATAAAATTGAAATCTGCCCTTATTTTTGTGATTGCTCAACATTTTCTCTTGGAAAATTTACGTTTGAAAAAAAGGAACCCTCATAAATTCATCTAGGAAAACAACAGTTATTAATTTTAGCTTGACAAAATGGCAGGTGCATAAACATTTATTGCATAGCAATATAGCAATAACAAAATTCAAATCTGCATACAAGAGATCCCAGTAATCATAAAACATATCAATAATCATACAAAATTAGAAAGTGTGACCTCAATAAAAAAATAATTAAACAAGTTTTATCAAGTCTTTCTTGAACCTGAGCCACCCATTTGCCGCATGGCCTCTGATATAGGCCCCACTTCTCTCTTGTGTATACAGCCTGCCTTCTGCCTCTGTGACGTGTTTCACACACCATTCTATTGACTGAGCCCGACAGGGTTACTGTGGAACTTGCAGAGGCTTGTAAAGAAACTTGTTTAATTTGACTGCAGTCAGTTTATATGTCAAAGAGGTTTCGAATACCCCGTCAGACCAGACTATCAGCTCCAACAGTGAAGAAGCACTGGGGTTGAGGGAAGATATCTTCATGGCACGTACAGAAGGATTTCAAAGTGTGTAATCATCTCCACCCTTCATGCAAACAATGTTGTGGACACCAGCTCTCCTCTCATTACTGTCATCTGAGCACAAGAGTGCCTGGATTATTATTTTGCTGAATGAATACCATCTACTACAGCCTTCTTTTGCAGCTTAATTAGCCGTAGCTTAAAAATATGTGGAGCGGACCCTCCACCCAAAAATGTTTTACTCTTATATTGAAGCAGCAAATGTAATACACACAGCAATGTATTCCACTGCAGTCAGTCTTAAGTTGTTGATGGATCTGCTTTAAGGCCATGTTTTGAAACCCATGTGCGACAAAAGCCTGTTTACTGTTGTCAAACACCTAGAATGGCTCAGTAGACTAATTTAAGATGTACCAGATTTGTGTGAAGTTCTACTGTCCACATAGTTTATGTGATCCAGTGCCCACACGCTTGATTAGTTAAGAGACATTGTCACTCAATGTAGTAAGAGACTCTCCAATTGAGAGTGTAGTAAATAAACGATAGATTTCTAGTTTGGTTATCAGTAAGAACCTCAGCAGGTTATTTCTACTTCTTGAGCCTTTCTCACGAGTGAAGTAGTATCTTACACTTGAGTCATTGCACACAGAAACATGCTATTCTTTGATGATGTTGGAGAACTGTGGATCCTAATTGTCTACTTTTAGAATAATTTTAGTTGTATCTTGAGGGCTGTCATAGAAGATTCAGTCAATTTCACCCTTCTTACCAAGTTCATAAAAATCCATACCAGGGATGTCATAACTTATTCTAGGGCCTTCTTAACTTTATTGTGATCATCTAAGTCTCTTGTTCTCTTCAGGGATCTAGCTAGCATCCATAAAGACAGCAGTGGCACACAGGCCATCAGCATATTGATGCTATGCATAGTAAAATTAGGTATTTTTCCTGTGTTGCGATGTGGCTTTTTAATGGAAGTTCAAGATGTGCTTGGTAATTTTAATGTAACTTCAAAACTTCCATCCATTACATCTTGAGCATCAGGTACTTATCCTTCATTTTCATCAGCAGAAAAAAATGGTTTCACTTGATGACATTGGAACATTGGCCTGCTTGCTTATCTGCTTATATTCAGCAACTCTTCTTCTTTCATCTTCTTGCAGCTTCTGATGTTTGATTTGTCTGTTTTGCTCAGGTTGATCTAGCAAGCCAATCTGATGTGATTTAAAAGAACCAAAATTTTGTTTCAGACTTTAAATGAAAGCAAATTTCTTCACAGAGATATTCATCTCTCAAGGGCATTTACAATTGATGTGAGTTCCGTTTTGCAACTAAGGCAGCCAAATTCCCAGCGAATAACAATTTTACACTTGCAACTAAGGATTTCAAAAAGCTTGTCAAGTTTTGCAATGAAAACCTCTTTGATATGTAGCAATTTTCTCCCAAGGGATAGATATGCTTTTGCTATGGTTCCGGTTCTTTTGAATCTTGGTAAAGATTGGGAAATGTGAATTTATACCTGGTCTACAAAAGGACTGTTCGCTCATTCCCACCTTTCAAGCACTTTTGATTAAATGTCTTTTGCATCACTGGCTGCTGTGTAGTTTCTCACATCCTCACTACTTTGTTTCTCTCAGCAGTAGTCAATGTTTCAGAACGTCACGAAGAGTTGGTAGTGCAGAGGGCAACAACTCTTTACCATTTCCAATTTAGTTGCTCATATGTGTAAATGTCCACAGTGTTGCTCTAATTTTAAACGCCATTGTAGGGCACTGATAAATATGTTTGAACTTGTGAAATAATAATAAAAACCTCTCAATTAATTAGATGTTATTATAAGTATAATAATTCTCATTTAATTCCACCAAACATTCCAAAAAGTCACAACTTTCAAGTAGCTCATTACCAAGTACAACTAAATTATATTAAAATACAAAAATATCTTTAGAATTAATTAGTCGTGCTGCAACTTTTTAGCACCACTGATGTATGGGATTTGAAAGTTGAAAAAACTGACACATCTTACCAAGGCAGTAAACACCGTACATCTTCCGAGCTATTAAAAACACTTGCTCCAGAAGATATTCTTAACACGGAGCTTATTTAGTATGTAGCCTACCTATTAGAAGTAGCCTACCAGACGGGTTCAATGTTTTAGTATGTGTCTCACCCGCATACTAAACTAGTGAACTGTGGTTTAGATTGTGTATGATTTAGATATGCGCACTCACATTTTAAAGCTTTCATTTTGTTTGTAATAATCGCAATCATGGGCAAATAATCGACGGGCCATGGGTATTTGCTTTGATTCGAGGACGAGATGTGCGCTACTTCTCTGTTTTTTCAACCGATTTATCGTATGATTGAAAATCGATACACAGATTTCTCTCATTTGCTATTTTTGCCTGAATATTTAATTTACCTAAGAAAATATATATATTTTTCATTAATATTACCGCTGATGTGATTCCATTTACTCACTATAAAAAATTAGTACGGTTTTTATCGCTGATTTCTACTTACTTATTAAGAAAAACTTACGAAACTAAGTTAAAATCTAAAATTGGAAAGAATAAGCCGCTATAAAATTTCTAAAAAAAATCCCCAATAAATTTTGCCCATATCATTTATATCTGCCTGAGGCGTCATCGGAAGGTCAAAGTAGTTCCTTAATTTGCGGGGTTGGCTTTGGTCACGAGGCATACGTATATAAGGCGAGACGCATCCCAGACCACCATCATTCCCAGCTGATACAGCCGAAATAACAACATGAACTTCGTAAGTAGACAAATTTATTAAAATAAAATCCTTTAAATGTATTTAGCGGCTATTACGTGCACCTTGTTCATACGATGTACTGAACCACTCATTGACTACGATATAGATTGAATACGTTACATCGATACTTCCAAGTGGTTTACTCCTAGGCTCTAGTTTACTGGTGCACTCTTGTATCAAAACACAATGTAGTAGAAAAAGAATAATAACAGTACAAAGACACAAGGAATAATAATAATCAAACAATGGAAAAAACAAGGGGTTGTAATAATAACTTAAAAACAACGATAGTATTAGTAAGGGAGGAAAAACAAGGAACAGAAATAATAAGATCACAAAGATTATTAAAGAGTAGGAAAGCAAACAAAGAAAAGTAAATAATAGTAAATGAAACAGAGCAGAAAAGTAATAACAGTAAACAAAATATGGAATGGTAATAAGAGAAAGAAACAAGGAATAAAAATAGCTTGTGTCACCCTGTGATAAACAGTTACCAAAGAAGACTAGTCGAAAACGGTAATTCCAAAGAAATTTCAGTAGGAAATAAAAACACAAAATAATAATAAGAAAAAAAAAGGTTCGAAGGAGTGCGATAGAAAATACTAAACGAATAATACTAAGTGTGCAAACGAGGAATAATACAAAACACAAGGAAAAGTTTAAGTAGATTTATTAATGTGTGCTTTCGTTGTGTTTCCATATCGCTATAAAAAAAGACCTGCCTGTGATGTATTTATTAGAATTAAATACTAAACAAACGAAGACCACCACATTCCACGAATCTCTGGGGAGTACAAGGGTTCATGAAGTCAAATGCACGAACAACGTAACTACCTGCAGGAACAATAAAAGACAATAGCAATTAAAATGTTATTGCATTAATAAATGAACGTAATTTCAAAATAAGACCCAAGTTTGTGTCCATTTTTTTTAGAACCACAAGTTCTAATTTCGTTCTAGATCAAATGGCTTGTTTGTTAAGGGCCTCTTAATCTTCATTATATTTGTAGGTGTTTTTATTCCTGGTCTTCTTTATCTATCTTTTTTATGACGAAGAAAAGATCATTTGAATTTTGAGAATGATTTTTGTTTTCTTTGTTTCTATGCGCACAAAAACAAATAAAAGAAATTGGTTTTGCCATTAAATGAAATAGGGATAAATATCCATAACTAAAGTTTAATAATAATTTAGAAATATTTCCAATTTAATTTTAGTCCCACTATAAATATGATATTAATCGTTCAAAGGCAGTTATAATCGCTATGGATTAGCCATTCCCACTTCGTTGGGATTATCTGGGGGACGATGTTCATTCATTTTAAGCAAGGGAATGTATCCTATAAGTGGCCCTACAATTTACCTTGAGATCCGAACCAAGGGTCGCTCTAGTCCCCTTAAACTCGACCCCATTCCGGACACCGTCGAACGCTTAAACATAACCCGTGTGGCTTAATTTTGCTTGAAGAAGAAGAAGAAGAGGATGTGATTCTTTCACCTCGGATTAAGATACTAAATGTATAAAGAGTCTACTAAATATAGGACCCGATATAAATTTGGTAAATATTTAGGCCTACAAAGAAATACATGTACCATTACGAAGCGGATTTCTTTTTGTTTTCTTTTGCGATATGTGATCTTATGGTACAACATGAATATGCGAAACTTGACGGAGATCGAATGCGGCTCACAATCACAAATTAATCGAATCTAAAGACCACTGATCTTCTCTACTCTAAGACTGGCTTCCAAAGGATAATTGGGGGTTCCCCGATGCAGAATTCTGAAATTCTCTCTCTCTCTCTCTCCCATCCTCGATTTATACGCCCCTTTTCCCTTTCCCTCGATTCTAATCTTCTCTCCTCTCTTCCATTCGTTTTGAGAGTGGTGTGCATGGGATGTTTGTTTGGGTCTCTCCTGCTCCAAATTTCGGTCTTACTATGTTTGTCCTTGTCCGAAATTCGGTTTTATCATGTTTTTACTTTTGAAAAAGTAGTTATTCAAAAGTAGTTAACATGATAATGAATACTCTATACAAAGCATCTCCTGTTACCATCACCCCGTTCTGTCCTATCTATCACCCTCGTCCATAAATCTATCCATTCTATTCTTAAAACTCCGCGGGGAGGACGCTACTATCACTTGACTACTGAGCCTATTCCATTCATCTACCACTCGATTTGTAAACCAATTTCTCCCAATATCTCTCCTAAACCTAAACTTGTTCAGCTTAGACCTACACTAACATGTCCTATAATGTTTGCTAAAAAGAAGAACCTTACCTATGTCTCCTCTATTATAACCTTTTACCGACTTGAAGACCTCTATCGAGTCCCCTCGAACTCTTCTTCTTTCTAATGTAGGAAGATTTAGTCTCGTTAGCCTTTCACCATAAGGTAAGCTCCTCAACCCATTAATCATCTTAGTCACCCTTCTTTGCAGACTCAAACAAAGCAATATCCATGTTATAATATGGTGACCAAAATTGCACCGCATAGTTAATATGAGGCCGAATTATTGCAGGGTACAATTTCAGAATGACATCAACACTCCTATTACTTACACTCCTCCCAATTAACCCCAATAACCTATTAGCAATATTGCAAGCACTGATGCAGTGCTTTCTAGACCGGAGGTCAGAACTTACAACGATACCAAGGTCTCTTTCGCATTATGACCTTCCTAAAATTCTCACATTCAGCTTATAATTATTCATTGGATTACACCTACCTATACTAACTACTTCGCACTTGCTTATGTTAAATTCCATTTTCCATTTCTCTGCCTATTAGGATAGATTGTACAATTCATCTTGTAATACACCAACATCAGAGTAAAACCTGAAATCATACCTAACTTAATATAATCTGCAAACTTTCTCAGGTCGCTAATTATACCTATGTCGAGATCAAGAGCAACAATAGACAAAATACCTACTCCTGAAGAAGCCCACTGGTAACGTTTACCAACTCGGATTTAATCTGAATTCACCTAAAAATTCTTCCAATGATTCCAACCCACCGTTTATGGCCATAATGAAAACACAAAACACAAAGAAAGCGCAATTAATTAATTAAAATTGCCAGTTCTTTTCTCTTTAACTATTGGGATTTCTTCGCGCCTTCGAAGGTCGAGAGTTCTTTATCAATTTCCGGAGGACGTTGAATGTTCTATGCCTGATCGAGATCGTTAATACCATACGCTTCTTAAAATTAAGACATTTTATTAAACTTAAAATTTCATTCTTTCAAAATCTTATTATTCTTCTGTTAAATTAAAGTTTTATAAATTGCTACATTTAATGGACAACGGCTATTATAAATTTAACAATTATCAAAGGGCAAGCGATTATTTACATATAATTTTGCATGGTTTGCTTCGTTTGCGAGAGAGAATAATTTTATATCTACATCTACTGTCAATATACCCATCAATTTACCGATAAAGTCTGCAAGGATATGAAACAATGAGTGTATATATTTCCTATATGAAATTTTAAATTAAATTCTTTCTTCTTACACCAGATCGCCCCCTTCTCGCTGGCTGTGTTCGCCATTCTGGCAATCTTCGTCCAGGCGGAACCCGAAGCTAAGCCAATCGGTGGATTTGGAGGTGGATTAGGACATGGTGGATTTGGAGGTGGATTAGGACATGGAGGATTTGGAGGTGGATTAGGACATGGCGGATTCGGACACGGCGGCTTCAGAGATGGATTTGGACATGGCGGCTTCAGAGGGGGACACGGACATAGCGGCTTCAGAGGTGGATTCGGAAATGGTGGATTTGGCAAGTTCGGTGGTGGATTAACACATAGCGTCTTCAGAGGTGGATTTGGACATGGTGGATTCAGTCAAGGCAGATTTGGCCACGGTGGAATTGGCCATGGTGGATTTACCCATGGCGGATTTGGAGGTGGATTCGGAAATCGTGGATTTGGTCATGGTTTCGGAGGAGGATTTGGGAGAGGATTAAGCAGTGGATTCGGAAAAGGATTAGGAAGTGGATTTGGAAAATTCCACGGCTAATCTAAAAAAAAATGAATGCAGACGGATTCTTAATTTAATTTAAAATATTTTTCCAATAAAGAAATGCCAAAAATTTATATCCTTTTTATTGTCCTCATCGAGGAAAACTCATAAATTAGGTATTCCAATGGGGAAGGAAAATAGAAGAGGCAACTGTGTTGTGAGTGGTTGTGGGTTGGTGTCGTGCGTGGTGGGAGCTGTCTGCGTGAATGAGTCACACTTGACGCACCGCCTGAGTAACGGCAGCTAAAAGAGCGATAATTATAAAGCAAAAACAGCCGAGGCGATAAACAAATGGTACACCTCGGTATTGATTGTAAGACTAAAACCATGAAATTCCAGGTGACCCGCCAAAACGGGCCCCAACTTTCGATAAGCCTCATTTCTTAATTTTCTGCAACGATTGAATTTATTTTGGTGAAAACTAGTTTATTGTGTTTAAAAACATGAGAGTCTTTGGACCTTTCTTCTTTATTCTAGAGAACGTGCTCGAATTGACCTCCATTTAGCTTTGTGCATTTCTTGAGGCGCAGCACAAAGTTGAGCATGACGTCCTTACAAACCGACCGACTAATGGCTTTGATCGCCTCTCTGATGGCTTCTTTGAGTTATGTGATGGTCCTGAGTCTCCCTGCGTACACTCTGTCTTTTAGGTATCCTCAGAGAAACAAATCTGAGGGGGAGCAAGGTCTGGGCTGTGAGGTGCCCACTCAAAATCAGTCTTGAGACTGATCATACGGTCACCAAAGTTCTCTTTCAGCCAATCTCGGGACATGCCGAGGTGTAAGAGCTTTCTCCATCTTGCTGGAACCACAATTTCCACATAAGCGACGGGAACAGGGTCTGCGGCTTCCTCTTGAAGGTCTTGAGGACCTCAAGATAAACTCCCTGGTGACTGTCACTGTCGCGACAGATTCCTCGAAGAAGAATGGTCCGATGATGCATAGGGCTGAGATTGCAGTCTATATCGATCAATTAAGGGGCGTAGGGGCTTTGTGGCTATCTTATTTGGTCTGGAGGTCCCCTAGGAGACATTTGTCTTCGAGTTTACATTTCCTTCAAAATGGAAGTGACCTTCATCTGAGGTCCAACGGAGGTTAAGGAAAGTGGGGGTCTCCTGAATCTTCCCCAGTATCTTGTCTGCCATAGCCCTTCTCTGCTCTTTGTCTGAGGCGTGTAAGGGTCTGCTTCGTTTATATTCTGTATGAGTAGGCCTTTACATCCATTACTAGCATTCTCATGCAAGTCTCACGCGATATACCGAGGGACTGACTTCGCTTGCGCACAGAGCGTTTTTGACTCTGCTGAACTGACTCACTCACGCTGTCGACCAGCTTAGGTGTACACTTCCTGGGGCGACCTAAATAACTTGGACGGTTGTCACTGGCTGTATTGAGGTTCTCCACTGTCCCATAGTTCTCGAAGTGGTCCAACCAGTCCTAAATTCAGCTCTTGGAGAGTGGTTTTTCACATAAGAACTGATGCACTAAAGTTTCCTGCACTTTCTTGAATGAGCCTGTTTTGTAGTAATGTCTTACGCAGTATATTCTTTGCTGGAGCTCCAATTGATATGTAGTTGTGTTTATAGGCGATGTTTCTGTCATGTCCTGCATATAAGAATGATTAGTTGAAGAATGAAGGATTTATCACAAAAAGTGTGTGCAGACTCGTTTTCGGGGGTCACCCTAGGAGGTGATCATTCATTAGAACAAGAACGCAAAGAACAAGAGGCTATAAAATGAATAGCAACGACTAAAACACTCAGCAACCAAAATACATATAATACATTAACACTCAATAGACACTAACAAACCTAAATTACATCCACTCCCAAATAATCACAGGTGAAGCAATAAACAAATAACACGCTTCGACAGCGCAAAGTTAGAGGCCGTGAAACAAGTCTAAAAGAATACTATAAAAGGGCAAGCTTACCAGAGTGACAAAAGTGAGGAAGCACTGAAGGTATTTTCTGCCAAACACAATGCAGATGGAGAGGACATGGCACAGCATAAAAAGGATTGTGAAGCAAAATGCGAATGAATGCAATGGCAGAGAAGCAAGAAGCAGGTGGGAGACTTTAATCACTGCGTCACATGAAGGGTACACTGCATCCACACGTGGGTTATCATCCGAAACTCTTTGGCTGTGTGTCTGGCAGGAAAGGTTGGTTCGAAGATAGCAAATATTCAATTCGAAGGGCCGGGTCTTCTCAAAACTCGAGGGTCAAAGGAGAACCGATTGTTTTACACTCCGCACCCTAAACTTCCCACAGTTATCCCACTCCCTCTGCCATCGATCAACACACACTCCGAAGAAGTGGGGAAAAATCTCTGTATTGAGAATGCGAATCACAATGAAAGCCGTAATGACGTCCCTCTCTGCGCGATCAATCCCAAGCAACAAGGATATCCAGGCAGTAAACGTGATCGCCCATTCTTGGTCCTAGAGGACCAAGAATATGTATATTTAAGTATCCAGAACACGACCCATTGCCAATAAATTTATACATGACTTAAAGTAACTGTTTCAAAATTTTTGTTTACCCAATATTAACTTTGGCTTTATTACAATCGTTAATTCTTGAAAAACTACCAAACTCCAAGAACAGGCTCCTTGTGGCACTCAGATCTTCAGTTCTCTCGCGTGTGCGAGTTTCCAAAATTTATGCGTAGGTAAAACTATGTTATATTTAAAGCTGAAGATTTATAAACATAGAGGTATTTCTCATTATACAGGTATACCTATTGCTAAGCCGGAATTTTCATCAGTGAGAAACCACAGAAGTCATTAACTGGCCCTTGTTTTACATACGTGAGACCGGAAGGAGTCTGGAAAAGAAGATTTATGAAAACAGATTCGATATCAGGCGTGCAAGCGAAGCTTCGAGCATTTTCACACACACCAATAATATGTACATATTAACCATCCAATCGATTTTCCTTAAGCCAAAATAGTTTACCCGTGTAAGAATTTTAACGAAAGAATAATGGTTGAAACCATACTTATTGGTGAAATTCCCCAATTTCAACTTATCGGATGGTCAATTGAAATGTAACCTCTATACCCCAAATTTAATATTTTTAATGATCTCAAATTCACACCTCTTGATTAGGAATTTTAATCGGATCTCTTTTTTCAATATGTATTTTATGTCTGGTTCGACTGTATCTATTCTCAGTACACGACTGTATCTATCCACTCGTAAATATTTTCCACAAAACGTTTCGAAAAGTATAAGTTTTCATCTTCAGGCTAAAATACAAGATTACTAAAATTAATACATATAAAGAAAATATGAAGAGGCAGTAATAAAAAAGACATTGAATTGCTTTGAAAATGTCTGATTATAAAATATTAATAAAATGTATATTAATGTAAAACTATAAGAATAATATTTTTTTAATTGACAAAAGAGAATAAGTTTCAAATTTGTTTAAAATGCGAACTAACATTAGTCAAAATTGCTTTAAAACTGACAATAGGAAAAAACTAATTAAGATGAAAACTTTAAGTAGAATAAACAACTGCATTATTTCAAAATCGACAAAAAAAGTTGTTTTTTTTTAAATTAATTAATTAAAAACAATGACAGCAAAAAACATTTAACCGAATAAAAGTATTCATCGTCATGTGGTTTTGAGGTATGCAATTTCTGGCTAGATAGCTCTAAAACTTGTTACAACATGTTGGTATAAGTTGTGAACGTTATTCTTCTCTGGTATTGCAAGCAATTGTTTCTACATCTCTCCAATTTCCTAAAAGCACTTACACACTTCTAAATTCTACATTATCTACAATCTCTCCAAAGATTTCATACATCCTTACTTTACTTCTAATTTTGGAAAGCTTGTATTTGATTACTCTCTAATTTGCTCATTTAGGAAGACGTCACACACTAAAACTAATATCAGATAGATATGTATAAAGAAATGTGTATGTAAAAGGACCTACGCGAATGCGTAAGAAACTTTCTGAATTGCCCCTCTCCCCCCAAAAAAAGAATGGTGCGGAGCCATACAAAACCAGGATATACAAATCTCTGCGCCTGGTCCACATTTCTACACCATCCACATTCATATTTTTAGGCCATTTCACAGCACTAATAAAGGGTAGAGATACCGTCTGGTGATTATATGTTGAAACCTTTTCCAACAATAACTTCGCCTTGTTTTGAACTCTTGTCCGGTTAATATCAGACAATGCGTTGTCCTTTTAAACCTTCCATGCAAATCCAACAGTCAATTCCCTCTTGGAATGATGTCATCGCCTTTTGAATTTTTCCTTCTTTGTTAAAGGATTTTCAAATATGGCACTGCAAAACTTGGTTCCAGTTTTTTTACCGTTTTGCAACTCGTTAAAAGTATACAGCAAATTATTCCCAGCTCAAATGGCATATCTTTGTGCATTGCATATTTCGGAAGGCCTATTCCTATTCCGATAATGCGGCTCTTACAGAAGCAATTTGCCTTGACCTCCAACAGAGGATAAATTCAATCACTTCCCTCATCTCCATGAAAATGGCACTCCAGGAATCCTTTATTGTTTGAAAGCTGCACGCATGTCTAATTCAAATACCCAGGTGCGAGCCAGATTCACCCTTAATGATCCTTTGAAGAAGCATGCACAGCTACACTTATAGGAAAACCAGGCAATGGCTTACACACTAACCCAAGCTGGCACTTCGCTCCTTAAATTTTTATAAAATTCATGAACTTCGCTAGTTATAATAATTTTGAAAGGGAACTCTAAACTAAATTTCCCCCCTTTCAAAATATCACGTTGCTAAAATATAGTTAAAAAAGATATATAAAAAAATTCCCCCAAATTTCGATCCTTGTATTTATTTCTGAACTTCACCATTTTGTTTTTAAATATTGTAAAAGAATTTTTAGAAATAACTTTGATAAAAAACATAAGTCATAACCAAACTATGATGAAAGTATTATTTAAATACTCAAAAAAATCCCCTTCTTAAATTTTAGAGTTAGTGATGATGATAAAGGCACAATACATGTAAACATCTAAAACTTAAACGAGAAAATATGAGCAAACAACAATCCGACACCACAAGAGATCCACTAATTTTTCCTCCACAACCGAGATATGATGAGAAGTGGAATTTGAGATCGAAAAAAAACCAGATGAGTATCAAGAACAAAATACTAACTCAACATTCCAAATCAACTCCTGGATATTTCATAATTGCATGACGACATTCTTTCCTACATCTCTTTCATCAGACAAGATCTGTGTTCGTACATTCTCCTATCCAGATTTCTTGATAAGAGAATGGACGAACACAGAGTTCACGTTAGGTGGGGAAACACAGCCTCTAGTCTTTTCACACACACCAATAACTTTAACCATCCAATAGACTTCCCACAGGCCAAACTAATCTACTCGTGTAAGGACTTCCGCAAAAGAAAGGAAGGTCATTTAATCCACCCTTATAGATAAAATCCCCAACTTTAACCTTTAGGATGGGCCATTAAAATGCAGCCCCTTCGTCAAATATCTAATCTTAAAAGATATCCTTAATGAACTTAAATTCACACCCCATGGTTGTGAAGTCCAATTGAATCTCTGTAAACTATATATATCGTATGCTTGGTGGGACTGCATGCATTCTTAGTGTTCGACTGAGGATGGCATGAAAAACTTCATGCCAAAGCTGGTCTCGAGATAATAAATACTATGCTCCTCAACAGTGGATTTATTAACATATTTGGAATCTTTTATTGGATCTAACAATTATTCTGATATATATATATATATATATATATATATATATATATATATATATATATATATATATATATATATATTAACTGAATTTGATTGTAACATTGGTGAATAGCTATAAGCTACTAATCCTTTTTTTATTCACCACATCAATACTTCCAGTTATTCGCATGAGCCTCTCACTACCCCTTTTCTATTCATATCAGAAGGTGGAGTCTAAGTAGCGTAGCAGTGCCTCAGAGTTATACTCAGACACAACTTCTCAAATCATGCGACGTATATTCACTGTTTCATATCATTTCTTGGCGTGAAACTTACAAAGCAAGCACACAAATTACCCTAAATGATAGGACAAGACAGTAGGGTGTGCTAAGTTGTGTGGAAAAAATTAATTTTTGCCAATTCCTTATCTGAGGAGTTCTAAAATATTCGTTTGGAATTGAGGAATTCAAATTTGCTATTATTGGGGGAAATTGCTCAACATTTATCTTGGTAATTCTACGTTTAAAAAAACAAACAACTGATCAATTCCTCTCAGAAAATATCATCTATTAATTTTAGCAATATAGTAATAATAAAATTGAAATCTGCCCTTATTTTTGTGATTGCTCAAAATTTTCTCTTGGAAAATCTACGTTTGAAAAAAAACCCCCTAATAAATTCCTCTAGGAAAACAACAGTTATTAATTTTAGCTTCACAAAATGGTAGGTAATGCTATATACAGAGTGATCTCCCTCCCCAAACTGGCCTGCACACTCTTTTTGTGTGTGCAGATCCCAGTAATCATAAAACGTATCCTTGTAATGATACAACATTAGAAAATGATGACCTCAATAAAAAAATAATTAAACAAGTTTCATCAAGTCGTTCTTGGACCTCAGCCACCGATTTGCGCCATGGCCTCTGATATAGCCCCCACTTCTCTCTTGTGTATACAGCCTGCCTTCTGCCTCTGTCACTTGTTTCATATACCATTTTATTGACTGAGCTCGACATGGTTACTGTGGAACTTGCAGAGGCTTGTAAAGAAACTTGTTTAATTTGACTGCAGTCAGTTTACATGTCAAAAGAAGTTTCGAATACCCCGTCAGAACAGACTATCAGATCCAACAGTGAAGAAGTACTGGGATTGAGGGAAGATATCTTCATGGCACGTACAGAAGGATTTCAAAGTGTGTAATCATCTCCACCCTTCATGTAAACAATGTTGTGGACAGCAGCTCTCCTCTCATTACTGTCATCTGAGCACAAGAGTGCCTGGATTATTATTTTGCTGAATGAATACCATCTACTACAGCCTTCTTTTGCAGCTTAATTAGCCGTAGCTGAAAAAGATGTGGAGCGGACCTTCCACCCAAGAATGTTTTACTCTGATATTGAAGCAGCAAATGTAGTACACACCAACAATGTATTCCACTGCAGTCAGTCTTAAGTTGTTGATGGTTCTGATTTAAGGCCATGTTTTGAAACATATATGCGACAAAAGCCTGTTTACTGTTGTCAACCACCTAGAATGGCTCAGTAGACTAATTTAAGATGTACCAGATTTGTGTGAAGTTCTACTGCCCTCATAGTTTATGTGATTCAGTTCCCACACGTTTGATAAGTTGAGAGACATTGTCACTCAATGTAGTAAGAGGCTCTCCAATTGAGAGTGTAATGAATAAACAATAGATTTCTAGTTTGGTTATCAGTAATAACCTCAGCAGGTTATTTATACTTCTTGAGCCTTTCTCAGGAGTGAAGTAGTACCTTACACTTGAGTCATTGCACACATAAACATGCTCTTCTTTAATGATGTTGGAGAACTGTGGATCCTAATTGTCTACTTTTAGCATAACTTTAGTTGTATCTTGAGGGCTGTCATAGAAGATTCAGTCAATTTCACCCTTCTCACAAAGTTCCTCAAAATCCATACCAGGGATCTCATAACTTTTTCTAGGGCCATCTTAACCTTATTGTGATCAACTATGAGTCTCTTGCGCTCTTCAGTGATCTAACCAGCATCCATAAAAGCAGCAGTGAAACACAGGCCATCACCATATTGATGCTATGCATAGCAAGATTAGGTATTTTTCATGTGTTGCGATGTGACTTTTTAATGGAAGTTTAAGATGTGTTTGGTAATTTTAATGTAACTTCAAAACTTTCATCCTTTACATCTTGAGCATCAGGTACTTATCCTTCATTTTCATCAGCAGAAAAAAATATTTCACTTGATGACATTGGAACATTGGCCTGCTTGCTTATCTGCTTATATTCAGCAACGCTTCTTCTTTCTTCTTCTTGCAGCTTCTGATTTTTGATTTGTCTGATTAGCTCAGGTTAAGCTGGCAAGCCAATATGATGTGATTCAAAATAACCAAAATTTTGTTTCGGACTTTTAATGAAAGCAAGTTTCTTCACAGAGATATTCATCTCTCAAGGGCATTTACAATTGATGTGAGTTCCATTTTGCAACTAAGGCAGCCAAATTCGCAGCGTATAACAATTTTACACTTGCAACTAAGGATTTCAAAAAGCTTGTTAAGTTTTGCAATAAAAACCTCTGATATGTAGCAGTTTTCTTCCAAGAGATAGATATGTTTTTGCTATGGTCCCAGTTCCTTTGAATTTTAATTAAGATTGGGAAATGTGAATTTATACCTGGGCTACAAAAGGACTGTTCGCTCATTCCCACCTTCCAAGCACTTTTGATTAAATGTCTTTTGCATGACTGGCTGCTGAGTAGTTTCTCACATCCTCACTACTTTGTTTCTTTCAGCAGTAGTCAATGTTTCAGAACGTCACGAAGAGTTGGTAGTGCAGAGGGCAACAACTCTCTACCATTTCCAATTTAGTTGCTCATATGTGTAAATGTCCACAGTGTTGCTCTAATTTTAAACGCCATTGTAGGTCAATTCCACTAGTTACGATGGTATCTCTGACGGACAAGTAATCTTCAGGGCACTGATAAATATGTTTGAACTTGTGAAATAATAATAAAAACCTCTCAATTAATTAGATGTTATTATAAGTATAATAATTCTCATTTAATTCCACCAAACATTCCAAAAAGTCACAACTTTCAAGTAGCTCATTACCAAGTAGAACTAAATTATATTAAAATACAAAAATATCTTTAGAATTAATTAGTCGTGCTGCAACTTTATTGCACCCCTGATGTATGGGGTTTGAAAGTTGAAAAAACTGACACATCTTACCAAGGCAGTAAACACCGTACATCTTCCGAGCTATTAAAAACACTTGCTCCAGAAGCTATTCATAACCCGGTGCCGTTTTAGTATGTGGCCTACCTATTAGAAGTAGCTTACCAAACCTAGGGCCACTTTCATTCCTGAGCTGCATGTCCTCCTCTCTACACTCTGCACAACCTCAGCTAATATTATAATACTTTGCGATTTTAATATTCATGTCACCACCCCCACCTCCCAATCTGTGACCGAGTACCTGGATCTCCTAGATTGCCTCAACCTGACACAACATGTTGATGCCCCAACTCACGTCAAAGGTTATACCCTCGACTAGGTGATCTCCAATGCAGCTCCCGTCAACCACCTGCAAGTCGTCGACCTGGACGTCTCAGACCACAAGGCCATCTCAATGGAGCTCTCTCTACTGTCCAGCCTCGACAAAACCTAACGAGTAATCAGCTTCAGGAATCTAAAAAATATCAACTCGGAGGCCCTGACTGCAGACCTCAAGCATATCTCCCCAGCAAGCCTCCCATCAATAACGAGTCTGTAAAATACTACAACAAAATGATGGGTAGCGTCCTGGACCTCCATGCCCCTGCCAAAACCAGATCCGTAACCTTTACTCACTCCTTTCCCTGGTACACAGACGAGTTGCAGAAAATGAAGACAGAAGAACGCGTCTTCGAACGACGCCTCACCAAAATAAGTCTCAATGTGCACAAAAAAAAACTACATAGAGCATCAAAAGGCATACTCAAGGGCCATCAGTGTCGTACATTCCAAGTCCATCTCCAAGGAGATGAACAACAGCCCTGGAAACTGCAAGCGTATCTTCGCCACCATAAATCGTCTCCTTATACCCCAAACCCCCCTACATTCGGATGTTACCCGAGAGCAATGCAACAACTTCATTTTCTTCTCCATGACGAAAGTAGATAGAATCCGCTCCTCTTTCTCTAGCCCCCTCCCTTCTCCAGTCTCAAATGTCAGCTCACAGCCCGAGATTTACCAACCTCTATCGTTTTGTGGATGCCACTCAACGAGACGTTGGGGACATCTTGAGTAAGATGAAGCCATCGACCTATGTGTTGGACCCCTTCACCTCAGCTCTGGTTAAAACTCACTCATTTGCATTAAGTCCTTTGATCACCAACATCGTCAACAAATTCCCTCAGGCTGGCGATGACCCTTCTGTCCTGAAAACTGCAGTCATCAAACCGCACCTCAAAACTGCAAACCTAGAGCCAAAGTGCTTGACAACTACCGGCCTATCTCCAACCTCCAATTCCTGTCGAAGATGTTGGAAAAGGCAGTCGCTGCCAAACTCCACCACCACCTTAAACCAAAAACTTGTTTGAAAAAATCCAGTTTGGTTTTAGCTCCGGCCACAGCACGGAAACTGCTCTGGTTAGTGTAACCAACGACCTGCTGACGACCACTGATGCTGGTGCCGCATACTTTCTCATCCTCCTCGACCTCACGTCAGCATTTGACACAGTAGACCACTGCATCCTACTACGGCACCTTCACTCCACCATTGGGCTCTCCGACACTACCCTAGACGAGTTAACATCCTATCTCACCGGAAAAACAAAATTTGTATCCCTGTGGGAGGCGCGGTTACACACACTCTCTGTCACTTGTGGTGTTCCTCAGAGATCAGTCCTTGGTCCCCCCCTCTTCACACTCTACATGCTCCTCCTGGCTGTATCATAAACCAGCATAGAATCTAATTCCACTGCTACGCTGATGACACCCATCTTTACCTGACAACTGATCCAATCGCCTCTGCGACTCTACCAGCATCAACACTAACCACCTGCCTGGAAGAGGTGGAGGCGTGTATGATGCACAACTTTTTGCAGCTAAATGGATAAAAAACAGAAGCCATTCTCATCAGCACCCCACATCAGATCCGGTCATCTGCCATCACCTTCTCGGGATACGACATCCATGTCTCACCTTCAGTCACCAACCTGGGCGTGAAAATGGACCCCCACCTGACCTTCGAAGCCTACATTAAACACATCTGCCAGACCTCCTACCATCCATCTAAGGAACATTGCAAGACTCTGTCCCTTGCTCACTCTCACAGATGTTGAAAAGCTTGTCCATGCCTTCATCTCCTCCAGGCTGGATTATTGCAATGCTCTTCTCATTGGGATATCTAACAAGAATACCCAGAAACTGCAATACATCCACCACATCATACCCATTTTCAAAAATTTTCACTGGCTTCCTGTCTCACTCAGGATTGAGTACAAAGTTTCCCTGCTTCCACACCAGTGCCTGCATAGCGATGCCCCCTCATACCTCGAAGAGCTGGTCTCACCCCAGATCTCCACACGACTCCTCCGCTCCGGACAGGCCAATCTCCTCCAGCGTCTGAACACCAAGCTCCGAACCTGGGTCGGACCGAGCCTTCTGCTCTGTTGCCCTCAGCCTGTGGAATACCCTCCCTGACTATCTAAGGGCGTCAATGAATGCTGATGCCTTTAAAAAAGGCCTCAGAACCCATCTCTTTCAGAAGGCCTTTTCCTAGGGTTTTGTTGAATGTGTTTTAGTCCTTTTAAATGTATCTTTTGTATATGTTTCTGTATTTTTTTATATTTTATCTTTATACCCTGTAGCACTTTGAGGTTGTTAATTCAAATATTTTTTATTATTATTATTATCACACGGGTTCAATGGTTTAGTATGTGTCTTACCCGCATGCTAAACCAGTGAACTTTGGTTTAGATTGTGTTCATATGCGAATTCGCATTTCAAAGCTTTCGTTTTGTTTGTAATAATCGCACTCATGGGCAAAGAATCTATGGGCCATGGGTATTTGATTTGATTCGAGGACGAGATGTGCGCTACTTCTCGGTGGAAAAACGCAATGCTGAGACTCTTATTCCAATCATTCAAAGAGAGAAGATGATATACTCAATTTTTGTACAAGTTGGGATAGTGGAAGATATAGTAGGTGAAAATTAAAGCGGGGAGGGGGTATTTTGCCCTAGTAGGGAGGGCATCGCTTTATTTTTATTTATTTTTACCTTTGCTTTTATTGTTTGTTTAAACTTTTTATCCTATGTTTGTGTAATTTCATGAGCTTTAGTGTTCTTCTTATTGTTTGTTTTCAAATGATTAGTTGTACATATTTTTGTTGCAAATATTCAGCTTTCAAGCCTTTGTTAGCTCTATTTGCCAACAAGTTACCTCGTATTTCTTGTGTTGTATTAATTTTATTGTTCGCTGTTTCATTTATGTATGTATTGATAAAATGTTCTTATATATTGTATTGTGTTTTGTCTATGTATGAATTGGTGTAATGTCTTCTTGTGTGCATAGTTTTGTGCTCGGGAACTGACGTTGGTGTGAGACTTTTGCCCGTAGCCTCGCAGGTATATTTTCAAAGAGAGGTAGAAGCAGGTTCAAGCATTTATGCAGACGAGTGCGCCAGTTATCGCCAACTCCAGCGATTGGGACTTGACCATGAAACCCTAAATCATCAAAAGCACTACGTCTATCCTGATAGTGGTGTTCACACTTAGTCAATTGAGCAATATTTGCTGGAGAGCAAAACCAACATTCTAAAGAAGAAAAGTGTTTTTTACTAATTAAAGTTATTTTTTTAATTGACTATAAATGGTAACAATAATTGGTAATATATTTCTGTATATCTTAATTTACCCTTTGAATATCGGTATTGTGCTTTTTGAGTATGTTTGTCACATAAAAAAAATCAATAACCCTACATAATACCTCATTTTTTCACCATAGTTCATGAAACGTTCATTGCAGGGTAATGAAATTAGGAAACATTTAGGATAATCTATTAATAGATACACCCACAAACTTCCAACACATTTGATAAAAAATAAAGAAATAATAACACTTTTTACGAAAATCCATACTCTATACAATTTGATAATTTGAGGCCAAATAGTATAAACCTTTTGCTTAAAAACACTCCTCAAAATTATTAGAGATTTTGATAAGCTTTAAGCAAACTCGGATGGAATTTTGTCTCATTTCACTTTGCAAAACTTCTCCAACTTGTCTGTGGGTTTTTACATATCATCCATGTACAACATTTAGTTCAGGCCACAAATTTTCTAGCGGGTTGAAGGCTGGTGACGGTGAGAACTATTCCAAAACGCCTATTTTAGCTTCCTCTAGCTAGGAAGAAACCCGTTTCAATTATTCTTTGGGCTGGTTGTCATGTTGAAACACCTATCTTTTTCCTAGACGAAACTTGCGAGTATCTCTCTTCAGATAATCTTTCAGCAACTTTCTGTACTATTCTTTATTCTTCCTTCGGTTAACTCGATGAAGTGTACGAACACTTGTTGCCATAGAAACTAGCTATATGATAAAGATCCACTTCTATGTTTTACTGTGGGTGCAGTGTTTTTTTATGGAAGACCAGACTTATCAGTTTTACGCCAAACCAATCTGACATCATTTTGGTCGAACGACTCAATCTTTGTTTCATATTCCCATAGTACACGGTAATCTAACCACACACATGCTAATATATCCACACCCACTTGGCGTGGAACTATTGCGCTCCCAGTCTCTCAGTTCCTGCCTGGTGTCGACACACTTTACTATTATGCACCCCTCCCCCCCTACTGTGTTGCCCTCTTGTTAGCCACCGATTGCCATTCTAATCTTTATGCGTATTTCATTATCGGATCGGGGGATCTTGCCCGCGATTGAAAATTTGCAAGTTTTTTATTTCCGTGTTCGTTGCAAAACGGGGGAAATGTGACGAAATATTTAAGTCTTTTGCGTCTAGACTAAAAGTAAAGACAAGGTCAATCTATGAAGTAATATCTAGGTCAGAACAAGAAATAGACCTAGTAGCCTTGAAAGCGGCAGATACGAGCAATTATCTGACACCTTTGGCGTTGGACTCATTTCATTGTAAAGCTATTATTCATTGCCATTAATGCTCTCGGGTCATCATGTAGGCGTATCGTCAAATGACTCATTGACGGAAGCGTTTTGGCTTTCAAAAAGTATTGTGGGCATTCAGTTAATCTCTACCAGACAGTGCGTTAATCCTGCAGACTCGTATATAAACGCCCTCGCAACAGACCTCATCCGTCCGATATTTTATAGCAGCGGTGTGGCAAAGGATTGTCTGCTTAGGTTATAGGTCTAAGAAATTGAAAACAAACACTTGCCATCGAAGGCATTTACAAATACTAATGTGAACAGAAAAAATTCCGAACGGTTCGCTCACCAGATACGTGGGGGAAATATGGAACACCAGATGGCGCGCCCGGATGAACGCCCAAACATCCTCGCTCAAAGTAAATTCCAGTAAAAAAAAATCAGAAGGAGAGAAAAAGGCGTAATAGTCGTCCGATAGAAAATATGAAATTTATGATAGTACGGGGGGAAATAAGGATTGGTAAAAACAAAACAACGGACAGCACAAGTTGATTTATTATTTTTTTTATTTTATTGTTTTAATAAGGCTTTTATTATTTAAGTATAACAAGTTAAGTTGAATAGTCATAAGTTTATAATTTCGGTTTAAAAATACCAGAGAGAGAGAGAGAGAGAAGAGAGATAAATAGAAAGAAAGAGAAAGAGAAAGAGAGGTAGAAAAGATATATCTATATATATATATATATATATATATATATATATATATAGAGAGAGAGAGAGAGAGAGAGAGAGAGAGAGAGAGAGAGAGAAGAGAGAGAGAGAGAGAGAGAGAGAGAGAGAGAGAGAGAGAGAGAGAGAGAGAGAGGAATCCCTTTTGAGTAATATTATTCCCCCACCTACTAAGACAGTATCTCGGGAAAGAAAACGAGCCGTTACTCCCCCTTCCTCCCTTCCGACCTCTCCCTCGTTTGACTCACCGCCAGGTTCCCGTGAAATTCACACCAAAGCTTCCTCCCGGTCGTCTCAACCCTCCACCCGCCCCCCTCGGGTCGGGAGACTGATTTGTAGCCTTGCTGTGAACCGCGTTTATGGCCCCGCCCCTGTCACCCCTCTGGCTACTGATCTCAGCCGTTGACACTTCCTCGTAAGGAGGCGCTCGATTCATCACGCCGATAACGAAGGTTAAGGAGGTTTCTATCTCTCTCTCTCTCTCTCTCTCTCTCTCTCTCTCTCTCTCTCTCTCTCTCTCTCTCTCTCTCTGTTTTGAATAGCTTCGGGTATATATGTCCTCGCTCAAAGGCTGACGGACAGATTTCAGTTAGACGGGACTTCCCCGAAAGGAGTCCACTTTAACAAGCTCTCTCCCAAGAAGTGTGAGTAACGGTCGCAAGCCACGGAAGAGCTCGACATGACCCCCCGTGTCTTCGGGTTGAGGAGAAGAATCTCGTGAGGTAACGTCAGCCTTTCTCACTCGCCTTCGGATAAAGGATTGGAGAAGCTGTCCCCCGAAGATCTTCTGGTGACCTCTTAAGACAAGAGGACCATTAGCTCGCTCAAGCCGAGTGTGGAGAAGTCACCCCCATCCCCTTCGAAGTTCGCTCGGTGACCCCCTTAGGACTTTGCATTTAGAGTCAAACTTGCTACTGAGGAGTTCCCAGCACGGCTTCCGAAGGCAACGGTCATGCCTGACGAACCTTGTGAAATTCTTCCACTTCGTCTTCGGTGAGCACGATCGGGACAAGGCGGTGGATATGGTGTACTTATACTTTCAGAAAGCCTTTGATAAGGTTCCACACCGCCGCCTTCTCCGGAAAGTGCGAGCGCTGGGCATAGACGGAAAAGTAGCCGGCTGGATCGAGAACTGGCTAAGTTGCAGACGTCAACGGGTGGTAGTGAATAGACAAGCTTCTGAGTGGGCGCCCGTTACTAGCGGGGTGCCTCAAGATTCTGTCCTGGGACCACTACTAGTCATCATCTACGTCAACGACATGGACGGTGACATGGTTGCCAAGATTTCCAAATTTGCCGACGATACCAATCTTAGTATGAACGTTGCAAAGGATGGAAATACTGCAAGCCTGCAGGAAGATCTTGGGAAGATCGGGGAGTGGTCTGATACGTGGCAAATGCCTTTCAACGTAAAGAAATGCAAAGTGATGCATATCGGCCATCGAAATCCTCAGGCACCCTATATCCTTAAGGGCATTGCTCTTGAATCTACCGACACTGAGAAGGACTTAGGTGTAACTATCACGAGTGACCTCAAGTTCTGAAACAGTGTATTGAGGTGGAGAAGAAAGCCCAAAGGATGTTAGGGTATATATAGCGCCAGTTTGGATATCGGAACAAAGAGATAGTACTGTGTCTGTACAACTCCATCGTCCGACCGCACCTGGAGTATGCCGTACAATTTTGGAGTCCTTCATTCCGAAAAGACATCGCGCGATTGGAACGCGTGCAAGCCAGGGCAACCAAACTGATTCCATCTATCAGACATAAAATTTATGAAGATAGATTAAGGGAATTAGATATGTTCTCGCTGGAGACCCGGAGACTACGTGGTCAGCATATCGAAGTATTAAAAATACTTGGAGGCTTCGACAGACTGGACTACGGGGATATTTACCAGCTCAGCGAGGGGATAACAAGAAATTACGGCTTTAAACTTGAACTGAAGCGATACCACCGTGATCTGTGTGGGAAATTCTTCACTTACAGTATCTGCGGTAGTTGGAACGCACTTCCGACGGAAAAGGTCAACAGTGAATCTGTTGACCAGTTCAAGTTAAGACTAGATTACGTCTTGCAAAATCGCCGTTAAGATCCTCGCGAGTGATCTTCGAGGTTGCCAACGGACACCTTCGAAGATTGCGCCAAAAGTACCCTCCTTCTATGGACCGTAAGGTCTTCAAAGGTACTTATTTTCCTCGTAGCTCCTTGTAGGACCTGATGACAGGAGGCCCGCATCTCGCAAACGCTATTCCGAGTGGGTTCCGTGGCTATCCCCCTCCCCGTGAGTAATCAAGGTCGCCAAGACCTCCCCCCCATTTGCTCCACCTTACCCTCGTGTTCAAAGGAAGTAAATCATTCATTACCCTCAATCTCCCATTATAACCATACCCTAACCACGGTTATCTAACTAGTATTCGGAACTTAAGTCCGTCTCATTTTATGTACCATATATATATATATATATATATATATATATATATATATATATATATATATATATATATATATATATATATATATATGCGGTTAAAAGGCTATTTTTTGGCAAACCAGTCTTCCTCAAAGCCTTCGGAAGAAGCTCTTCTCATATACACGAAAAGGTAGCACTTAAAATAGGCGTTCTCTCAGATAGCCAAAAAACTATCTTTCGATTAGCGTTTTTAAGTGTCACCCATGCTTTTCGAAGAGAATGGAAAATTTGTTTGATTCTCCAATTTCGCCTCGCCTGATAAATTAAGAACATTATTGCAGTAACGCAATTAATTATGCGGTTAAAAGGCTATTTTTTGGCAAACCAGTCTTCCTCAAAGCCTTCGGAAGGAGCTCTTCTCACATACAGGAAAAGGTAGCACTTAAAATAGGCGTTCTCTCAGATAGCCAAAAAACTATCTTTCGATTAGCGTTTTTAAGTGTCACCCATGCTTTTCGAAGAGAATGGAAAATTTGTTTGATTCTCCAATTTCGCCTCGCCTGATAAATTAAGAACATTATTGCAGTAACGCAATTAATTATGCGGTTAAAAGGCTATTTTTTGGCAAACCAGTCTTCCTCAAAGCCTTCGGAAGGAGCTCTTCTCACATACATGAAAAGGTAGCACTTAAAATAGGCGTTCTCTAAGATAGCCAAAAAACTATCTTTCGATTAGCGTTTTTAAGTGTCACCCATGCTTTTCGAAGAGAATGGAAAATTTGTTTGATTCTCCAATTTCGCCTCGCCTGATAAATTAAGAACATTATTGCAGTAACGCAATTAATTATGCGGTTAAAAGGCTATTTTTTGGCAAACGAGTCTTCCTCAAAGCCTTCGGAAGGAGCTCTTCTCACATACAGGAAAAGGTAGCACTTAAAATAGGCGTTCTCTCAGATAGCCAAAAAACTATCTTTCGATTAGCGTTTTTAAGTGTCACCCTTGCTTTTCGAAGAGAATGGAAAATTTGTTTGATTCTCCAATTTCGCCTCGCCTGATAAATTAAGAACATTATTGCAGTAACGCAATTAATTATGCGGTTAAAAGGCTATTTTTTGGCAAACCAGTCTTCCTCAAAGCCTTCGGAAGGAGCTCTTCTCACATACATGAAAAGGTAGCACTTAAAATAGGCGTTCTCTCAGATAGCCAAAAAACTATCTTTCGATTAGCGTTTTTAAGTGTCACCCATGCTTTTCGAAGAGAATGGAAAATTTGTTTGATTCTCCAATTTCGCCTCGCCTGATAAATTAAGAACATTATTGCAGTAACGCAATTAATTATGCGGTTAAAAGGCTATTTTTTGGCAAACCAGTCTTCCTCAAAGCCTTCGGAAGGAGCTCTTCTCACATACATGAAAAGGTAGCACTTAAAATAGGCGTTCTCTCAGATAGCCAAAAAACTATCTTTCGATTAGCGTTTTTAAGTGTCACCCATGCTTTTCGAAGAGAATGGAAAATTTGTTTGATTCTCCAATTTCGCCTCGCCTTATAAATTAAGAACATTATTGCAGTAACGCAATTAATTATGCGGTTAAAAGGCTATTTTTTGGCAAACCAGTCTTCCTCAAAGCCTTCGGAAGGAGCTCTTCTCACATACATGAAAAGGTAGCACTTAAAATAGGCGTTCTCTCAGATAGCCAAAAAACTATCTTTCGATTAGCGTTTTTTAGTGTCACCCATGCTTTTCGAAGAGAATGGAAAATTTGTTTGATTCTCCAATTTCGCCTCGCCTTATAAATTAAGAACATTATTGCAGTAACGCAATTAATTATGCGGTTAAAAGGCTATTTTTTGGCAAACCAGTCTTCCTCAAAGCCTTCGGAAGGAGCTCTTCTCACATACAGGAAAAGGTAGCACTTAAAATAGGCGTTCTCTCAGATAGCCAAAAAACTATCTTTCGATTAGCGTTTTTAAGTGTCACCCTTGCTTTTCGAAGAGAATGGAAAATTTGTTTGATTCTCCAATTTCGCCTCGCCTGATAAATTAAGAACATTATTGCAGTAACGCAATTAATTATGCGGTTAAAAGGCTATTTTTTGGCAAACCAGTCTTCCTCAAAGCCTTCGGAAGGAGCTCTTCTCACATACATGAAAAGGTAGCACTTAAAATAGGCGTTCTCTCAGATAGCCAAAAAACGATCTTTCGATTAGCGTTTTTAAGTGTCACCCATGCTTTTCGAAGAGAATGGAAAATTTGTTTGATTCTCCAATTTCGCCTCGCCTGATAAATTAAGAACATTATTGCAGTAACGCAATTAATTATGCGGTTAAAAGGCTATTTTTTGGCAAACCAGTCTTCCTCAAAGCCTTCGGAAGGAGCTCTTCTCACATACATGAAAAGGTAGCACTTAAAATAGGCGTTCTCTCAGATAGCCAAAAAACTATCTTTCGATTAGCGTTTTTAAGTGTCGCCCAAGCTTTTCGAAGAGAATGGAAAATTTGTTTGATTCTCCAATTTCGCCTTGCCTTATAAATTAAGAACATTATTGCAGTAACGCAATTAATTATGCGGTTAAAAGGCTATTTTTTGGCAAACCAGTCTTCCTCAAAGCCTTCGGAAGGAGCTCTTCTCACATATAGGAAAAGGTAGCACTTAAAATAGGCGTTCTCTCAGATAGCCAAAAAACTATCTTTCGATTAGCGTTTTTAAGTGTCACCCATGCTTTTCGAAGAGAATGGAAAATTTGTTTGATTCTCCAATTTCGCCTCGCCTTATAAATTAAGAAAATTATTGCAGTAACGCAATTAATTATGCGGTTAAAAGGCTATTTTTTGGCAAACCAGTCTTCCTCAAAGCCTTCGGAAGGAGCTCTTCTCACATACATGAAAAGGTAGCACTTAAAATAGGCGTTCTCTCAGATAGCCAAAAAACTATCTTTCGATTAGCGTTTTTAAGTGTCGCCCAAGCTTTTCGAAGAGAATGGAAAATTTGTTTGATTCTCCAATTTCGCCTCGCCTCTAAATTAAGAACATTATTGCAGTAACGCAATTAATTATGCGGTTAAAAGGCTATTTTTTGGCAAACCAGTCTTCCTCAAAGCCTTCGGAAGGAGCTCTTCTCATATACACGAAAAGGTAGCACTTAAAATAGGCGTTCTCTCAGATAGCCAAAAAACTATCTTTCGATTAGCGTTTTTAAGTGTCGCCCAAGCTTTTCGAAGAGAATGGAAAATTTGTTTGATTCTCCAATTTCGCCTCGCCTTATAAATTAAGAACATTATTGCAGTAACGCAATTAATTATGCGGTTAAAAGGCTATTTTTTGGCAAACCAGTCTTCCTCAAAGCCTTCGGAAGAAGCTCTTCTCATATACACGAAAAGGTAGCACTTAAAATAGGCGTTCTCTCAGATAGCCAAAAAACTATCTTTCGATTAGCGTTTTTTAGTGTCACCCATGCTTTTCGAAGAGAATGGAAAATTTGTTTGATTCTCCAATTTCGCCTCGCCTGATAAATTAAGAAAATTATTGCAGTAACGCAATTAATTATGCGGTTAAAAGGCTATTTTTTGGCAAACGAGTCTTCCTCAAAGCCTTCGGAAGGAGCTCTTCTCACATACAGGAAAAGGTAGCACTTAAAATAGGCGTTCTCTCAGATAGCCAAAAAACTATCTTTCGATTAGCGTTTTTAAGTGTCACCCATGCTTTTCGAAGAGAATGGAAAATTTGTTTGATTCTCCAATTTCACCTCGCCTTATAAATTAAGAAAATTATTGCAGTAACGCAATTAATTATGGGGTTAAAAGGCTATTTTTTGGCAAACCAGTCTTCCTCAAAGCCTTCGGAAGGAGCTCTTCTCACATACATGAAAAGGTAGCACTTAAAATAGGCGTTCTCTCAGATAGCCAAAAAACTATCTTTCGATTAGCGTTTTTAAGTGTCGCCCAAGCTTTTCGAAGAGAATGGAAAATTTGTTTGATTCTCCAATTTCGCCTCGCCTCTAAATTAAGAACATTATTGCAGTAACGCAATTAATTATGCGGTTAAAAGGCTATTTTTTGGCAAACCAGTCTTCCTCAAAGCCTTCGGAAGGAGCTCTTCTCATATACACGAAAAGGTAGCACTTAAAATAGGCGTTCTCTCAGATAGCCAAAAAACTATCTTTCGATTAGCGTTTTTAAGTGTCGCCCAAGCTTTTCGAAGAGAATGGAAAATTTGTTTGATTCTCCAATTTCGCCTCGCCTTATAAATTAAGAACATTATTGCAGTAACGCAATTAATTATGCGGTTAAAAGGCTATTTTTTGGCAAACCAGTCTTCCTCAAAGCCTTCGGAAGAAGCTCTTCTCATATACACGAAAAGGTAGCACTTAAAATAGGCGTTCTCTCAGATAGCCAAAAAACTATCTTTCGATTAGCGTTTTTTAGTGTCACCCATGCTTTTCGAAGAGAATGGAAAATTTGTTTGATTCTCCAATTTCGCCTCGCCTGATAAATTAAGAAAATTATTGCAGTAACGCAATTAATTATGCGGTTAAAAGGCTATTTTTTGGCAAACGAGTCTTCCTCAAAGCCTTCGGAAGGAGCTCTTCTCACATACAGGAAAAGGTAGCACTTAAAATAGGCGTTCTCTCAGATAGCCAAAAAACTATCTTTCGATTAGCGTTTTTAAGTGTCACCCATGCTTTTCGAAGAGAATGGAAAATTTGTTTGATTCTCCAATTTCGCCTCGCCTTATAAATTAAGAAAATTATTGCAGTAACGCAATTAATTATGGGGTTAAAAGGCTATTTTTTGGCAAACCAGTCTTCCTCAAAGCCTTCGGAAGGAGCTCTTCTCACATACATGAAAAGGTAGCACTTAAAATAGGCGTTCTCTCAGATAGCCAAAAAACTATCTTTCGATTAGCGTTTTTAAGTGTCGCCCAAGCTTTAGGAAGAGAATGGAAAATTTGTTTGATTCTCCAATTTCGCCTCGCCTTATATATTAAGAACATTATTGCAGTAACGCAATTAATTATGCGGTTAAAAGGCTATTTTTTGGCAAACCAGTCTTCCTCAAAGCCTTCGGAAGGAGCTCTTCTCACATACAGGAAAAGGTAGCACTTAAAATAGGCGTTCTCTCAGATAGCCAAAAAACTATCTTTCGATTAGCGTTTTTAAGTGTCGCCCAAGCTTTTCGAAGAGAATGGAACATTTGTTTGATTCTCCAATTTCGCCTCGCCTGATAAATTAAGAACATTATTGCAGTAACGCAATTAATTATGCGGTTAAAAGGCTATTTTTTGGCAAACCAGTCTTCCTCAAAGCCTTCGGAAGGAGCTCTTCTCACATACAGGAAAAGGTAGCACTTAAAATAGGCGTTCTCTCAGATAGCCAAAAAACTATCTTTCGATTAGCGTTTTTAAGTGTCACCCATGCTTTTCGAAGAGAATGGAAAATTTGTTTGATTCTCCAATTTCGCCTCGCCTTATAAATTAAGAAAATTATTGCAGTAACGCAATTAATTATGCGGATAAAAGGCTATTTTTTGGCAAACCAGTCTTCCTCAAAGCCTTCGGAAGGAGCTCTTCTCACATACATGAAAAGGTAGCACTTAAAATAGGCGTTCTCTCAGATAGCCAAAAAACTATCTTTCGATTAGCGTTTTTAAGTGTCGCCCAAGCTTTTCGAAGAGAATGGAAAATTTGTTTGATTCTCCAATTTCGCCTCGCCTTATAAATTAAGAACATTATTGCAGTAACGCAATTAATTATGCGGTTAAAAGGCTATTTTTTGGCAAACCAGTCTTCCTCAAAGCCTTCGGAAGGAGCTCTTCTCATATACACGAAAAGGTAGCACTTAAAATAGGCGTTCTCTCAGATAGCCAAAAAACTATCTTTCGATTAGCGTTTTTAAGTGTCGCCCAAGCTTTTCGAAGAGAATGGAAAATTTGTTTGATTCTCCAATTTCGCCTCGCCTTATAAATTAAGAACATTATTGCAGTAACGCAATTAATTATGCGGTTAAAAGGCTATTTTTTGGCAAACCAGTCTTCCTCAAAGCCTTCGGAAGAAGTTCTTCTCATATACACGAAAAGGTAGCACTTAAAATAGGCGTTCTCTCAGATAGCCAAAAAACTATCTTTCGATTAGCGTTTTTTAGTGTCACCCATGCTTTTCGAAGAGAATGGAAAATTTGTTTGATTCTCCAATTTCGCCTCGCCTGATAAATTAAGAAAATTATTGCAGTAACGCAATTAATTATGCGGTTAAAAGGCTATTTTTTGGCAAACCAGTCTTCCTCAAAGCCTTCGGAAGGAGCTCTTCTCACATACAGGAAAAGGTAGCACTTAAAATAGGCGTTCTCTCAGATAGCCAAAAAACTATCTTTCGATTAGCGTTTTTAAGTGTCACCCATGCTTTTCGAAGAGAATGGAAAATTTGTTTGATTCTCCAATTTCGCCTCGCCTTATAAATTAAGAAAATTATTGCAGTAACGCAATTAATTATGCGGTTAAAAGGCTATTTTTTGGCAAACCAGTCTTCCTCAAAGCCTTCGGAAGGAGCTCTTCTCACATACACGAAAAGGTAGCACTTAAAATAGGCGTTCACTCAGATAGCCAAAAAACTATCTTTCGATTAGCGTTTTTAAGTGTCGCCCAAGCTTTTCGAAGAGAATGGAAAATTTGTTTGATTCTCCAATTTCGCCTCGCCTTATAAATTAAGAACATTATTGCAGTAACGCAATTAATTATGCGGTTAAAAGGCTATTTTTTGGCAAACCAGTCTTCCTCAAAGCCTTCGGAAGAAGCTCTTCTCATATACACGAAAAGGTAGCACTTAAAATAGGCGTTCTCTCAGATAGCCAAAAAACTATCTTTCGATTAGCGTTTTTTAGTGTCACCCATGCTTTACGAAGAGAATGGAAAATTTGTTTGATTCTCCAATTTCGCCTCGCCTGATAAATTAAGAAAATTATTGCAGTAACGCAATTAATTATGCGGTTAAAAGGCTATTTTTTGGCAAACCAGTCTTCCTCAAAGCCTTCGGAAGAAGCTCTTCTCATATACACGAAATGGTAGCACTTAAAATAGGCGTTCTCTCAGATAGCCAAAAAACTATCTTTCGATTAGCGTTTTTTAGTGTCACCCATGCTTTTCGAAGAGAATGGAAAATTTGTTTGATTCTCCAATTTCGCCTCGCCTGATAAATTAAGAAAATTATTGCAGTAACGCAATTAATTATGCGGTTAAAAGGCTATTTTTTGGCAAACCAGTCTTCCTCAATCCTTCGGAAGAAGCTCTTCTCATATACACGAAAAGGTAGCACTTAAAATAGGCGTTCTCTCAGATAGCCAAAAAACTATCTTTCGATTAGCGTTTTTTAGTGTCACCCATGCTTTTCGAAGAGAATGGAAAATTTGTTTGATTCTCCAATTTCGCCTCGCCTGATAAATTAAGAAAATTATTGCAGTAACGCAATTAATTATGCGGTTAAAAGGCTATTTTTTGGCAAACCAGTCTTCCTCAAAGCCTTCGGAAGAAGCACTTCTCATATACACGAAAAGGTAGCACTTAAAATAGGCGTTCTCTCAGATAGCCAAAAAACTATCTTTCGATTAGCGTTTTTAAGTGTCACCCATGCTTTTCGAAGAGAATGGAAAATTTGTTTGATTCTCCAATTTCGCCTCGCCTGATAAATTAAGAAAATTATTGCAGTAACGCAATTAATTATGCGGTTAAAAGGCTATTTTTTTGGCAAACCAGTCTTCCTCAAAGCCTTCGGAAGGAGCTCTTCTCATATACACGAAAAGGTAGCACTTAAAATAGGCGTTCTCTCAGATAGCCAAAAAACTATCTTTCGATTAGCGTTTTTTAGTGTCACCCATGCTTTTCGAAGAGAATGGAAAATTTGTTTGATTCTCCAATTTCGCCTCGCCTGATAAATTAAGAAAATTATTGCAGTAACGCAATTAATTATGCGGTTAAAAGGCTATTTTTTGGCAAACCAGTCTTCCTCAAAGCCTTCGGAAGGAGCTCTTCTCACATACATGAAAAGGTAGCACTTAAAATAGGCGTTCTCTCAGATAGCCAAAAAACTATCTTTCGATTAGCGTTTTTAAGTGTCACTCATGCTTTTCGAAGAGAATGGAAAATTTGTTTGATTCTCCAATTTCGCCTCGCCTTATAAATTAAGAAAATTATTGCAGTAACGCAATTAATTATGGGGTTAAAAGGCTATTTTTTGGCAAACCAGTCTTCCTCAAAGCCTTCGGAAGGAGCTCGTCTCACATACACGAAAAGGTAGCACTTAAAATAGGCGTTCACTCAGATAGCCAAAAAACTATCTTTCGATTAGCGTTTTTAAGTGTCGCCCAAGCTTTTCGAAGAGAATGGAAAATTTGTTTGATTCTCCAATTTCGCCTCGCCTTATAAATTAAGAACATTATTGCAGTAACGCAATTAATTATGCAGTTAAAAGGCTATTTTTTGGCAAACCAGTCTTCCTCAAAGCCTTCGGAAGGAGCTCTTCTCACATACATGAAAAGGTAGCACTTAAAATAGGCGTTCTCTCAGATAGCCAAAAAACTATCTTTCGATTAGCGTTTTTAATTTATAAGGCGAGGCGAAATTGGAGAATCAAACAAATTTTCCATTCTCTTCGAAAAGCTTGGGCGACACTTAAAAACGCTAATCGAAAGATAGTTTTTTGGCTATCTGAGTGAACGCCTATTTTAAGTGCTACCTTTTCGTGTATGTGAGAAGAGCTCCTTCCGAAGGCTTTGAGGAAGACTGGTTTGCCAAAAAATAGCCTTTTAACCGCATAATTAATTGCGTTACTGCACTAATTTTCTTAATATATATATATATATATATATATATATATATATATATATATATATATATTGTTGTTCCCTTTTAGTTGTGTCATAGATAACAAAACTTGATTGGTAGCTTCACCAAATTCCGGATTCTGCTACTTCCATAGTCGGACGATAAGGCAGCGCGGTTGTTTGCCGTTGTAGCCCTGTTAGCTCTAGTACTTGTAAGTAGTGAAGATGTGGACTCCTGCTATTTAAGTGAATAAGTTATAATGTGTGTTAAATAAGGGAAGTCAGCATATGATACATATATGTTGCTTGGGGAGGGACGCTATAATGATCTAGAAATTGCAAACTTAGCCTTAAGCCTCGCAATGCACACGTTAATTTCTAAAATAACTTAAAAGTTATAGCAATAATTACGTAAATAATACACTAATTTAAATTAATAGTGAATTTACGCTACAATAAACTTAAGTATTATCGAATGATTTTATTATTCATAGTATTGTATACGTTTGTAAACAAACGAGGACGATTGGGTTTAACAAGATTGCGATCGTCTAAAATTGTCAGAAATGACGTCCTTGAACACATTTTTTTATACGGCAATAGCTTTTCCATTCGGCAAAAATATTCTCAAATATATATTTTTTATTTTGATTTCGTTAACCTTGTATCGGCGCCGATATATAGATATTTATTTATTTATTTATTTATTCCATATTAATCCAATGTATAGTTAAAACATATTACATTTTAAATCTTAATGCCAAGTTACTATAAGTACTTTAAAACAGGATTATTTATGGGCCCAAAATAAGTCAGTGACTTTTAGGGCAGAAACTTAAGACTAAGCATAAAATTATCAAGACTAGAAATCCCTTCATGTTTATACAAATATAAACAACTTAATATTCATTTGAGAACCTAACCAATGTAATGCTTGCAAATAACGAATAATTATATAATTTAAATTTAGAGATAAATTAAAAAAATATTTTATTTCCAGCGATTCTTTCAAGAGGTATGTAGTTAACATAGTCAACAGTCTTATATAAATAATAACATATTTATAATGTATAAATCAAAGTAGTAGTACACAGTATAACAGTGTGCGGTAACAAATAAATACACAATAACAAAAGCTGAATAGAAATTTAGTAAGCCGAAATTATATTGTTTTTAAGAGCTTTTTTGAATTGAGCTAAATTGGTTTGGGATTTGATATTGTCGTCCATACCATTCCATATTTTGATAGATTTGTACAGAAAGCTACATTGAGATTTTGATTTTGAATACAAGGGTGAAATAAATTTTGTTCTATTGCGGGTTTGGTGATTATGGGTATTATCAGCTGTTTGTAACATATTAAATATATAGCTATTATAGGAACACTTTATTGTTTTGTAAAGGAATAAGGATGTTTGAAAAACAAAGAGATCATTTAATTTTAGAATTCTGGATTCCTTAAAATAACGATTAGTGTGCTCATTGTAGTCAAGTTGATGGATGGCTCGAATTGCTTTTTTCTGTAATATGACTAACTTATTGAGATAATTTTGATATTTTCCATACCAACTCTCTATGCCATATGTCAAGTAAGGTTGCACCATTGTCATATATAAAGAGTGGACAATAGATTTAGGGAGAAACTTATTTAATTTATATAATATTCCAATCGATTTTGATAGTTTTGTTGAGATATGCGTAATATGTTGTTTAAAACTCAGATTTTTGTCAATAAAGATGCCTAGGAATTTGATATGAGTAGTTTCATAAATTATTCCGTCGCCCATTTTAATATGGGGCAATTCAATAGATTTTTTGTAAGAGAAAAGAATATATTTGGTTTTATCTACATTTATTGATAGTTTATTAACATTTAGCCACCTGAAGACATTTTCGAGTTCTTTATTTATTGTAGATGCAATGTTGCTCGTTTTGTCATATGGCAAGGGAGTTGATAAGGCATTATCATCCGCGAATAATATAAATATAAACAGAGAAGATGATTTAACAATATCATTAATATAGATTAAAAATAACAGTGGACCTAGCACGGAGCCTTGTGGGACCCCAGTTGTAATATTAAGGTGGGATGAGTCATGACCATTGACGGAGACAAATTGCTTTCTTTCAGTTAAATATGATTTGAACCAATTTTGACAGTTGCCTCTAATTCCGTACACAGCTAATTTTGACAGTAGAATATTATGGTTGACACAATCGAAAGCTTTTTTAAAATCGAGAAAAATTGAGAATACAATGTGGCCCTTTTCAATGTTATCATATAAATATTGAAGGTGGTTAATTATCGCGTGAATCGTTGATTTCTGACGTCTAAAACCATATTGGTGTTTATACAACAGTGAATTAGATTCCAGGAATTTATAAAGTTTATTGAATGCTATTTTTTCAAATATTTTACTGAACATAGTAAGACATGAAATAGGGCGGTAATTGCTGACGTTTGTGAGGTCTCCGGCCTTTGGTAACGGTGTTACTCGAGCAACTTTTAATACACTTGGGAATATACCCCGCGTAAATGATTTATTGATTATTGATGCTAAAATTGGAGCAACTATATCGGAGATGTATTTTAAAATTTTAGTGGAGATTGAATTAATACCCGATTTTTTATTTTTTAGTGAACTAATGATTTTTTTTATATCGGCTACGCTTACAGGAGAAAAGAACAAGGAATTTGGTACATTAATCTCATCAAAATACGAAAGAAAAGATTTATCGACTATTTTGCAGGAGTCTGAGATTTTTTTACCTACGTTGACAAAAAATTTATTGAATTCATTCGCTTTTTCCTTATTGTCATCAACTGGTTTACCGTCAATGATAATTTGTTTAATTTGGTTTGTTCCTTTAGTAATTTCAGGTTTTATCACAGAATTGATTAATTTCCAAGTTTGTTTTATATTGTTTTTCGTTTGATTAAATCGTTCATGGTAATAATTTTTCTTGGCTATTTTAATTTGGTTAGTAACTTGATTCCGAAAATTTTTATATGTATGTTCTGGAATTTGACTAAGCTTATAAAGAGAAAAGTATTTTTGACGTTTTTTGATGTTATTTATAATTGCGTTTGTTATCCAAGGTTTTGTTTTGTGTTTATATGATATGGTTTTAGATTTTAGAGGACAATTAAGTTTAAAAGCATCGTCTAGCCTTGAAATGAACTCTTCGGTAGCAGAATCGATGTCATTTATATAGGAAATTTCATATAGATTCTGATTTAGAACATAGTTATAGAAGTTTGATAAGGTATTTTCGTTAATTATGCGGTAGGTTATTGTACGGTTTTGATGAATATTGTTCGAGTTGAAAAAAGACTTTTGGATCATGAATATAGGAAGATGGTCCGATATGTCACAAAGGAGAATACCGGAAGAGTAATTTTTGGGGTGAACTCTGAAAATATTGTCAATTAGTGTTGCTGAGTTTTGGGTAATTCTTGTCGGTTTTGATATAATTGGAAGTAAGGAATGAGAATAAAAAGTATTGAGGAAGGACTGAGTTGATGCGTGGTTTTCAAAGTTTAATAGATCGAAGTTAAAATCTCCTGTAATTATTATGTCGTCATAGTTTGTAACATTGAAGTAATTGATTAATTCTGTAATCTTATCTATAAACATCTTTGGGTCACCAGAAGGGGGCCTAATATACGGTTCCAATGATTATCGTTTTACCATTTGATTTTACTTCGATAAATAAAGTTTCTATATAGTTATAGGAAATACTAATTTCGTCAACTTTTTTAGTATTGAGTCTGTCAGATATATACACGCTTATACCTCCCCCTATCTTGTTTACGTCGCGTAGTGAATGATAAGGTGTTTATTATTATTTGTTAGCCAGCTCTCGGTGAATGCCAAAACGGAAAATTTATAATTAAGTGTTGACAAAAATATTGAAAATTCATCAAAGTTTGCGTGCAAAGATCGAATGTTAAGATTTAAAATGGACAGGTCTGTTTTTTCAAATGAAAATGTAGTGTTAAATTTATCACAATCGTAGTATTGGTTTCTTACGTTATTTTCTTTAAAATTTGGATATAATTCATCAAAATGGTTTATGTCTGGATCGATATTATTGAAGTGATCGAGTTGTTCAAATATAAAGGAATTTAAAAATTAAAGGTTACAAATTGAAATTACGTATAAAATATCTATAAACAGTTAAAATACTGTTTTTATGATAACTTTAATAAGAGAAAAAGGAATAAAGTATGTAATACAATTGAAATAAAAGTAAGTGAATGCTAGGTCAAAATATGGTTTGTTTGTTTTTGTTTTTTTCATCTCAAACAGTAATATCACCGAATGTATTATTACTGATCGTTCCAGAGATTCTCAGCATTAAAGTCTGCAAGCGTCGAATTGAGGTGTTCCGACAGAAATTTTTGGAGGGCAGCTCGGGTATTGATAACTATACGTAGGTCACGGCGACCAGAGGGTGATGGCAGGAAGACGTTGATGAATCCATCTCTGGTAGTACAGCCTGCGATCTTTGTGGAGAATTTCTTTTTAGCTTGGCGGAGGACGAAAAAGATTTTGTTGCGATTTGGAGTCAGTTGTTCGTTTACATAGAATGAAGGTTTGAATTCTTTGCATGCTGAGAAGATATCACGCTTCAGATCACTTCTGCGCAACTTCACAATTATGTTTCTTTTGTCGGGACCTTGTACTTTTGGTTTGGGACCTAGACGATGAGCAACAGAGATGTCAGCTTCTTGCGTTTGTATGTGGCAGTTATCTTTAATAAGTTTGCGGATGATATTGCTGCAGTTTTCATTATTGGTAGCTTCAGGTATATTGCCGGAGAATATAATCGTATCTCGTCTTTCATAAGCGTCGGAAGAATCAACCTTTTCGTCTAATTTTTTCGATTTTGATCTCATTTGTTCGTTAGATTTTTCGAGAGAGATGATTTTTTGTTCGTGTTTGGCAAAAGATGATTAAAAAAACTTAAAGAGAACGTTCATAATGTCTTTGGCATCAACTGATAGCGTAGATGAGGAAATATGGGTCTGCAGTTCATTGAAATTAACTGGTTCGTTTAATTCGGTTGTTCCTCTTGTAATTGGATTATTTTTTTCTTTGTCTGCCTTCCTGAGAGTAGGAGGAGCCATTCTTTCTAAGGATGAATGGAGAAATCTGACAACAGTGTTTATGCACTATGGGAGTTTGTTTAATTACTGGGAGAAACAGTAATGTTTAATTGTTAAAATTTTTACTTTGAAGGTTGTTAGGTTTTGATTGATGAGTGATTGTTTTAATTTATTAATTCAAAGAGTGAAGAGATTAGTTAAACAAGATGGACGTGGCAGAGTGCACTTCTAATCACTCAGTTGAGTTTAGGCCTAATGGCTTCCAAGCAGACTCAGTGGGAACATGGGAATTTTCGACGTAATGCGGTAATATCACTTTATATGTCCAAATAAATTAACTTACATACGTAGATTTATAATTTTTAGTATTCAATGCAGTTTAAAAACACTAGTATTCACTTTTATTCGATAGATAAGCAATATCACTTTGTTGATGAAAACAAAGATTGATAAAGGAGACCGGGCAGCACACCTTCACTCTACCGATATATCGGTTATCGGCTAATTTGCATATCGGTGCAACCCTAATCTATGGTATTGTTTATCCATAGATAACTGTTTATCATAACTGTGATATTAAAAGTCGTGACTACGATATGCACCCTAAACTACACCTTCACCGATGCCTTGGGTTGATCAAATTATCTCTGGCTAGTTATTACGGTAAAATTATATTTTATTGTCGTTTATCATCATCACTAACTCTATAATTTAAGAAGGGTAATTTTTCGAGTATTTGAATCATAATAATTTCATCTTAGTTTGGTAATGACTTATCAAGTTATTTCTAATAATTCTTTTATATCAAAACCAAAATGGTGAAGTTCAGAAATAAATCTATCGAAATTTTGCGAATTTTTTAAAACCCAAATGAAGTTCAGAAACTTTATTTATATATGTCTTCTTCTATAACTATATTTTAGCAACGTGATATTTTGAAAGGGGGGAAATTTAGTTTAGAGTTCCTTTTTTAAAATGATTAGAATTGGCGAAGTTCAGAAAATTTATAAAAATTTAACCATTGCTACTTTTTTTAAGATTTTAAATTTTAATCTTAGTATCGAAGGGCAAGATCCCCCCTTGGGGAGTGGCGAAGCCATTGCTTGGTAAATTTATTAAACACGGGTTCAAAGACAACAATAAAATCTAATTAATAATACTGTACTGTTATTCATATGATTACAAATGGTGTATTACTTTGCCAGAAAGGCCCGCAGCCTCCTAAAGTGTTTCTTGCCAGGAGGCTCCGGTAGAAGGCAACACCTTTATGCCCTCAGTGCAGGTTGCCGACCCCGACAAGCTACCAGAGACTTTCAGAGAGAGGATTGAATTCCAGGACCGCGGCGGTCTCCTCTACCCCTCAAATGAGTGCATCCACATGGTCATGATGACCGTCAAAGTCTTCAAGGAAATTACAACACCAGGCGAAAGGAGGGCCAAGTTTCTAGTGGCCTACTCTTCAGAAGAAGTGTTCGTGATTGTCTACAAGGAAATAATGAGCAATGACTTAGGCATGTCCCTGCTGGACTGTGAAAAGGGTTGCAGCCTGGTCAACACCGTTGTTCCTGCCATCGTCAGGTCCCTCTTCCATGTCATAGGCAAAAATATGGTGTCAAAAGCTAACAGTCATATTCATGCAAAAGTCAAAAGAAGAGTCATAAAAAGAGGTAATCCGGATGCACCCGAGAAAGCTACCAGGAGCAAAAGTGACTACAAGAAAAAGAAACTTTCTAGTGAGAAAAAGTCCTAAGTCAATTTAAGTGTGCGTAGCCACTGACATTTGTTATGTATCTTTATTTTGTAGGGTAGATATTAGAATCAAGGTTAACCATGAAATAGGTTACTAAAACAGGGTGTCCACACCTTAGATTCTTACTAGCTATTACTTTATTATACCTATTTTAGAATAATATAGTCGGTACTCACCCATGGGCTATGAAAAAGATTTATAAAGTTTAAAAAAAAAGAAATTAAATGCGGGGGTCTAGCTAAATGATACCTAATGGAAATATAATTATTTGCTAGAATGATCAGGTGTAGGCCCAGGTGGGATTTCTTCTTTTTTGTCTTTAATTGATGCTAGCTACTTTATTTCAGTTATTAGAATATACCTTGAAATATGTGTTTGTAGTTAAATGTAATATACCCATTTTTCATTACAATTTTAATTAGAAATTTTGCTATTTATTTTTTTTTAAGTACCTGGATAACCTATGGAATTTTGAAATTTGCTATTAGTAGACACCCTGCAGTATCTAAGAATCCCATTGTACACAGCTTTATTAAATAAAATTGAATTAAATATAATCAACATCGGTTATAAATATAAGGTTTTTATTTTTTCTTTTTCATTAAATAAGTCACACTTTCGTTCGTCACACCGAATCTGTTCGTGAATAAAAATTTGACTTCACAACTCGAAGTACATTGATCCCAGGGTGCTTCATGACAAATTGGGATGAATATCTTTAAAAATAAAGAAATTACGATTTTTGTTTTTTCCTGGCTAGCCCGACTATGGAATCGCCCGATTTTGAGCTACCAATCAAGTATTCATTATCCATGGTCGTGTGTATTAAAAGTCTATTTTTGTCATTGTGTTTGTTATATTCCTTGGTTCAGCAGCTGCCGCTATCTATTAAATGGCACTATAAAAAACAGTAACAGTTGTCGCTTTGCTTGGCCTAACTTAGTGCCTGTGTGCGCATATTCACGCATACTTGGCATACCTCGAAATAAATATATTTGGTGTCAGGCTCTGTGGTCTTTCCTTTAGATATTTGGCTTCAGGTTTTGGGGTTTTTCTCACCTGATTTTTTAAGTCCTAAGTTCAATTGATAGCAGCTGCATTACCAAGAATATTCGAACAACATTATTTTAGGACAATTTTTCTTTTATTATCAGGTAACAACAAATTTGTAAGCCCATTCTTGTGTGGTGTGTCCACAGTTTTTCTAGTTCCGTAAAAGAGGATATTAGCTAAGCGGTAATACTAACCGTCTTTTTTGTGTGTGTTGTGAGACAGATTACCCCGTTAGTTAGTTATTTTTATTTTTTTAGGGGGGAGGAGGGGTCTGAGTTTGCCCGATCTTTGATAGGAATTTTAATCATTTATTTTAGTAGAAATTATATTTGTTTGGATAAAACTTCAATAGCTCTGGCAGCTTTTTCATTGTACAAGGCAGGAAGTAGCATATCCAGGATGTCTTCATTCGATCGTTTTCATAAACAAGGGTAGATCCTTGGCTTATCTGGGGAAGATTTAATCGCTTACATCCGGGAAGAGGAACGTAGCGAACGTGCGGAAAGAAAAGAAGAAGAAGATAGAAAAGAACAGAGAGAAGCAGAAGCAAGAAGAGCAGAGAGAGAAGCAGAAGCAAGAAGAGCACAGAGACAAGAAGAAGCTCAAAAGCAGACAGAAGAAAGACTAATACGGATGAAAAGGGAAACAGAAGAAAGGAAAATACTGCTGGACAGAAGAATAGAAGAAAGAAGAATACAAACGAAAAGAATAGTAGACAAAACAAGAATATAGTGGAAAATAGAAGCAGAAGAACGAAGAAAAACGAGGGGAAGTAAAACGAAGGAAAGAATAATACAGTTGAAAATAGAAGCAGAAAATATAAGAAAGAAGATAGAAAGAGAAGCCGAAGAAAGAAGAATAAAGATAAAAAGAAGACGAAGAAAGAAGAAAAAGATAAAAGGAAAAGCCGAAAAAAAGAACACAGATAGAAAGAGAAGCCGAAGAAAGAAGAATAAATATAAAAAAGAAGAAGAAGAAAGAAGAAGATAAATGGAGGGAGAAGCCGAAGAAAGAAGACTAAAGATAAAAGAGAAGCCGAAGAAAGAAGAATAAAGATAAAAAAGAAGAAGAAGAAAGAAGAATACAGATGGAAGTAGAAGCCGAAGAAAGAAGAATAAAGATAAAAGCGAAGACGAAGAAAGGAGAAGACAGATGGAAGGAGAAGCCGAAGAAAGACGAATAAAGATAGGAAGAGAAGTAGAAGAAAAGAGAATACAGATGGAACGAGAACTAGCACAAGCAGCTAAGAGAGCCTCGCCTCTGACCCCTCTATCTCCTCTGGATCACCAAGAATACGAAGGAGCTCAATTCTCAAGCCTTTGAGACTGCGCAAAAAGAAGGTCCCTCTCTCAGTCCCCTGTGCGAAAAAGAAAAGAAGAAGGAGACTGAAGCGGTGCGAGGCGATCGGAAGATCGAATACACCGTGAAGGAGGCGTTAGTATACCGTTCTTCTGTTGAGCCGGAGAACACCCCCCCCCTTCCCGACCAACGCGTTGTGTGTGCCGAGAACGAAGATCGAACCCGTTCTAAAGATGGCTCAAGATGGCCTAATGGCCGGACACTTCGGCCATATCAAAATGACACCGCGGTTTTTTAAATATTTCTTTCGGCCAGGAACGGCCAAAGGAATTATCGACTTCTTCAAGTCCTTTGACCTTTGCCAGAAGGTCACTTTTAAAGGGCATGTTGCAAATTCAAAAGATACCAAGAGCGCCCTAGCCCTTCGCCCGGGTCCCAATCGGCCTAATAGGCCCAATTCGTCCCCCGTCTAGTAAGGGAAACATCTACCCCGTTCAACCCGTGTGTCTGGCCCATACGGTCCTCGTAGAAACAGATGATAAGTATCCCCTGCCGTCTCTCCCTCCCCCCATCCCAAGCAGAGCCTCACTCCGATGAAGGTAAACCCCGATCTCGCCCCTATTGAGAGGGTTCAATTTCTTGCCTTATTGGAAGGCTTACCCGTGTCATTAAATCGTCGCTTTGGGCCAAATTGCGCTACCATAGCCGCGACCCTTAACGACATGCATAAAAAGACGGCCCCCGTCCCTGTCAATTGGATCCCTTCAGCGGAAGACCGCTTCCACAAGTTAAAGGACGAGTTAATCTCTGCCCCTAGCTGGAGATTACTGAATCCCAATAAAACATTCGGTGTTCGTACCGAGGTCTCTCAAATGGCCTAGGTTGTGCTCTCGTCCAATATGACGACAATGGAGTGGGATATCCTGTAGGATATGTTATCAAGAAGCTGTGCCGTATCAAAAAGGCATATGCCACAAAGGGCTTGAAGCGTTAGCCATAGGGTGGTATATTCGTAAACTTAAGATGTATGTTAAAGGCACCCACAACTGCCTAGCCGATAGCTTGAGTAGGAATTTTATAGAAGACCCCCCCTCCAACAACCTGAATGTACAGTAAAACTTCGCGTTCGATTCGTTTTTGTAAATACTATTTTCCTTTTTTTTGTTTTTGCCTTGTTGATGTTGTATGTGCGTATGTATAAATTTAGTTATTTGTGGTTACGCCTATGTAGTGTAGTGTTATGTTTGTTGTTGTTTTTGTTGGTAAAAAATAAATTTGTAACTTTATAAGTTCCCCTCTTAATGAATTTATTGTAGACATTTTTTTTCGCCTCAAGTGTCCTCGCTGTGAAAATGTCTTTGGATAGGGAGGAGTGTGGAGGAATCCCCTTTGAGTAATATTATTCACCCACCTACTAAGACAGTATCTCGGGAGAGAAAATGAGCTGTTACTCCCCCCCTCCCTTTCCGACCTCTCCCTCATTTGACTCGTCACCAGGTGCCCGTGAAATTCACACCAAAGCTTCCTCCCGGTCGTCTCAACCTCCCCCCGCCCCTTCGGGTCGAGAGACTGATTTGTAGCCTCGCTGTGAACCGCGTTTATGGCCCCGCTACTGTCGCCCGTCTGGCTACTGATCTCAGCCGTTGACACTTCCTCGTTAGGAGGCGCTCGATTCATCACGCCGATAACGAAGGTTACGAAGGTTTCTATCTATCTTTCTCTCTGTTTTGAATAGCTCCGGGTATATATGTCCTCGCTCCAGGCTGACGGACAGACTTCGGTTAGACGAGACTTCCCCAAAAGGAGTGTACTTCAACGAGCTCTCTTCCAAGAAGTGTGAGTGACGGTCGCAAGCCACAGAAGAGCTCGACATCACCTCCCCGTGTCTTCGGGTTGAGGAGAAAAATCTCGTGAGGCAACGTCAGCCTTTCTCATTCGCCTTCGGATCAAGGATTGGAGAAGCCGCCCCCCGAAGTTCTTCTGGTGACCTCTTAAGACAAGAGGACCATTAGCTCGCTCAAGCCGAGTGTGAAGAAGTCATCTCCCCCCCCCCTTCAAAGTTCGTTCGGTGACCCCCTAAGGACAGGAGGCCCTCATCTTGAAAACCTGAGTCCGGGAAGAGTAGCCCCACCCGCAGTGGGTTCCGTGGCTACCATCCCCCCCCCCTCCCCGTGAGTAGTCAAGGTCACCAAGACCTCCACCTATTTGCCCCACCTTACCCTCGAGTTCAAAGGAAGTAAATCATTCATTACCCTCAATCTCCCATAATAACCATTCCCTAACTACGGTTATCTAACTAGTATTCGGAACTTAAGTCCGTCTCATTTTATGTACCATTTATATATATATATATATATATATGGTACATAAAATGAGACGGACTTAAGTTCCGAATACTAGTCATGTGTATTGAAAGTCTATTTTCTTTCCATTGTGTTTATTATATTCCTTGGTTCCGCAGCTGCCGCTATCTATTAAATCCTACTCTAGAAACAAGAACAGTTTTCGCCTTGCTTGGCCTACCTTAGTGCCTGTGTGCGCATACTTACGTACACTTGGCCATACATCGACAATATATATATATATATATATATATATATATATATATATATATATATATATATATATATATATAGAGAGAGAGAGAGAGAGAGAGAGAGAGAGATGATTCTGCACCAGGGTATACCCAAATATTCCCCGAGGGCAGTCCAAGAGAGGAAAAGGGAGGCAAGAAGATAGGAATGGACGGAAAGGGGGGGTTGTTGGTGTGTGGGCGAAGGGAGGGCGAAGATCAGAGAGAGGGAGAATTCCAGGCTTGTGGACCAGGGCAGACCCAAAGGTCAAATATCCAATCTAAGAAAGGATCAGAGTTGACAGGAAGGAAAAAAATAGGGGATATAAATAGACGCATTATTCTCTGTTAATAGTAATTATATTAATGATATTTAGCTTCTTTTTTTTTCTTAGCACAAATATTTTGTTCTATTCCAGCGTTAGATGGGTGGTGGGAAGGTTAAATGGCCCTCTTTCGAATGGCCGGTCTGCTTTCGATCCCCTGGCGGTTTTCCCATTTATCCCAACTGCTCTTCGGTATATTAGGGTATGGCCTAACTTGGCCATACCCTAATTAATTGACCTATTTTCGTCCATTTAAATGTACCGTCACAGCATCCTGGAGGCGCAGGGAAAGGTAGAAACTTTCAAATAGAAGGACCTATAGGGGACCGCTACCTTGGGAACCCGTGCCCCCGTAATTTTCTTCCTGCGAGGGCAATACGCGATAACGGTAATGGGCGGGAAGGTTGCAGCCCCGTTCATTCATACTGGAGTGGCATTGATGCATGCTGTCGCCGAGAAAGTATAAGTGATAATAATAATGAAATCTACGAATCCTCTTTTCAAATATACACCGCAAAAATACTATTATGCTCCATAGCAAATGGTATAATAAAATATCAAACGAATATGGAGCTGTTAAGAGGCCTTATATTTTTTACCGTGGACCTACTCATTAAGAGTGAATCCGAACCTACCACACCCTACCGGTCCTAAGCATTGAAGGAAAGTTTTTTTTTTAACTGAGCCTAACTAGAGTTACCTGGGACAGGTAACTGCTACTCCTTATTCAGCCATTCTACAGTACCTTTCAATTAACTGACAACCGACGAATTTGTATGGTCCTGTTACCAGGACCATACCTTCCGTTACCAGGATCGCATCTTCTGTTACCAGGACCATACCTTACGTTCCCAGGACAATGCCTTCTGTTAACACGACTATGCCTTATGTTACAAGGACTATCCCCGTTGTCACTAGAACCATGCCTTCTATTGCCAGGACCATGCTTTCTGTTACTTGGACCATACCTTCCGTTACCAGGCCTATAATTGCCGTTATCAGGACAATACCTTCCGTTACCAGGATCTCGTATTCTGTTAACAGGACCATACCTTCTGTTAAAAGCCCATATATTATGTTACTAGGGCCATACCTTCCGTTATTAGGACCATACCTTCCGTTACCAGGACCATGCGTTCTGTTATCAGGACCATGTCTTCTGTTAACGGGAACATGCTTTCTTTTACCAGGACCATGACTTCTCTTACAACGGCCATGCTTTCTGTTACCAGGACCATACCTTCCGTTACCAGGACCATACCTTCTGTTAGCAGGACCATATCTTCCTCTCAAACTTTATATGGACCAAATATTGAGCGTAACAACAATAGGAATAACGATTAGGAAATGGCAAAAAGATGGAACGGCTAAGAACGTAAATAAAGACAACTTTGGACGTAAGACAATCGAAACTCCTGGGTAAAACATCGAATTAACAAAGGTACTAATCAATAATCTTAGCACGAGATCGGTGGGGAAACTCTGGTAAGAGAATTGAAGGAAAAAAGTACGAAAAACTTTAAAATTTCAATTCAAGCTTAAGCCGTACAAACAACATTGCTTCCAGCACCTCTAAACATACGATCGTCGCCGAAGATTCGAATTCTGCCGAAGAATTCAAATGAGATTATTAATGTCGGAGAGGAATTCAGTAATAAGACCACCGTGCAATCACATTTAGTATAAATTTCAATCGTAACTATATAATTAGTAGCAACGAAAGAGTCCCAGACTTTGAGAAAAGCGAATTTTACTAAGCTCAGAACAAAACTTAAGCAAAAGGATTGGAGCAACTTGCGTGACATAAGCGATAAATGGACATTTTTTACTAGCTTGTACTTCGAGGCGGTGAAATAATGTATTCCTGTAAAAAATCGTCGTTCGCCACACGAAAATAAACCTAAATGGTGGAGTAGCTAGATAGCTAACTGTCTACGAGACAAGAGGAATGCCCATATTAGATCAAAAACTTCTAACGACAGGACAGAACGGGCCAAATATTCAGAATTACGACGTAAATCCAAAAGGTTAATTAAACAGAGTAAAAAGTCCTTGGAATCACATGTGGCAAATCAAAGTAAAACCAACCCGAAAGAGTTCGATAGTTACATACGACAAAAGAGAGAAACTTTACCACGAACGATGAACAAATGAGCTGTATTTAAAACACATTTTTTACATCAGTCTTTACTACAGAAGATCTTAGCTAAATCCCAACACCGACACCTATCCAAATAGGTTAAAACGAGGCGTTAAGTAGTATCACCGTTACAGAAAGAGACGTACTGAGATGCATTGAAAAGCTTAAGGTAAATAAGTCACCCGGCCCGGATATGGTCTTCCCTCGAATAATAAAAGAAGCCAAACCGCGGTTGTTATTGTTTAATTATTCTTTAGAGACCGGGACTATACCCGATGAGTGGAAGCTCGCTAACATAACACCAATATTTAAAAAAAAGAGTAATTTCTACCTAGTAACCATCGCACAATTAGTCTGACCTTGGTCGTTTACAAAATGTTAGAGACACTTATACGCGACGAACTCGTTAACCACTTGGAAGAAAAGAAGCTACTTAGAGATACCCAACACAGCTTTCGAAATAAACGCTCTTGTCTAACGAATCTATTAGACTTCTTCAATGACATTTTTAATAAATACGACGAAAGTAAAGCAGTCGACATAATTTACACAAACGTTTACTGACTAAATTAAAAGCGCACGGAATTGAAGGCGCGATAGCAAGGTGGATAGAAAACTGGCTAAGTAATCGTAGGCAACGCGGAGTTATAAATGGAAAATCATCTAGCTGGACAGATGTCACTAGAAGGGTACCTCAGGGGGCTGTTCTAAGACCACTTTTTTTCTTAGTATACATTAACGACTTAGAAGAAGGCATTTCAGGCATAATATCGAAGTTTGCTGACGACACCAAAATCGCGAATTCATTACTCACTAACGCACGGATTAATTTAATGCAGAACACCCTCAATCAATTACACAAGGGAACAATTTCAATCACATTTTCTGGTGACTTAGATTTATCTGCCGATTGTTATTCTTTTTTCCATGCTGATTTCAAATATATAATCCATTTTTACCTACATGCTATAGTTATTCTGTAATTTCTATTTTCTCGTTACCCCGAAAACTGCTCTCCGGACGGACACAGAGGGTGCTTGTAGAAAGCAAATACTTCGCAGTACAGAGTATTAAGATAGTAATAGGTGTTATTGTGCAAAATATTGACATTATTGTTTCTTTTTTTCAGGTCTCATGTTAGAGTGATGGCTTCGTCAAGAGGAAATTGCGTTACTGATCCAGACGCTTTCTGCTACATATGTGTCTGTTACAAGCTAGTTCGTCAAAAGCGCAATATATCAAACTTTGTGATCCGCACTTATAAGACATATTTTGATGTTCCTCTTGACGATCAAGATAAGAAGTGGGCCCCACATGCTGTTTGCAATAGCTCTGTGGAACATCTTCGTGAGTGGACGAAAGGAAAGAGAAATGGTCTTATTTTGGGAATCCCCATGGTGTGGCGAGAGCCAAAGGATCATGTATCGAACTGTTATTTCTGTCTGGCGAATATTAAAGGGATTAGCAAGAAAAATCGGCACAAGATCGACTTCCCCAACATTCCCTTGGTGATCCGGCCAGTACCTCATTCTGAGTCTTTACCAGTTCCGATTTTCAGTGGAAATGCTTCCTCCGAGGATGAAAATTATGTACCTGATATGGACGTCCACGGAATAGATTCAGAGTCCGCAGATTCATCATCAGATGCTGAACAGTCATTAGCTCCTCACTGTTTCAATCAAGAGGATTTGAATGACTTGATACGTGATTTAGCGCTCTCCAAGAAAGCTGCAGAACTTTTAGCCACCAGGTTGAGTGAAAGACATATGCCTAACAGGTCGGTACGGGTATCATATTACCGAACAAGGGAGAGTACATTTCTTGAGTATTTCTCTAAGGACAAACAATTTCTATACTGCCACGATGTTTCTGGTCTGTTTACCGAGTTGGGACTTGACACCTATAGCCCTGCTGAGTGGAGACTGTTTTTTATAGCTCCAAGCGTAGCCTCAAGTGTGTCATTTTGCATAATGGCAATAACTTTGGTGAGTTTCCTCTCGGTCACTCTGTCCATCTGCGAGAAACTCTCGATGACATAAGAATGGTCATGGATTTACTTAAGTAACATGAGCACAATTGGATCATATGTGTAGACCTTAAGATGGTCAACGTCCTCCTTGGCCAGCAGAAGGGATATACAAAGTTTCCATGCTATATCTGTATGTGAGACAGTTGAGCCCGTGACAAACACTGGTCCCCAAAAGATTGGCCAGTTCGGGAAACTTTGGAAGCAGGAATGACAAACATTGTTAATAAGCCAATCGTAAGTCGAGAGAAGATCGTTTTCCCTCCACTTCATCTCAAACTGGGGTTGATCAAGCAGTATGAGCAGTAAGGCGTTGAATACTGATAATGATTCTTTTCAGTACATAGTATCGGCGTTTCCTGCTTTGCCATACGAAAAAATAAAAGCAGGAGTATTTGATGGTCCCCAAATCCGAAGACTTCTGAGTGATTCTAGATTCGTGAACACCATGAATGGAAAAGAGAAGGCAACCTGGCTCTCATTTCCTGCCGTTGTTTGTAACTTCTTTGGAAACAAAAAAGCGCATAACTACGAGGATCTGGTTACTCATATGCTTTTAGCATATCGTGATCTGGGATGTAACATGAGTGTGATGCTGCATTTCCTAAATAGTCACCTCGACCGATTCCCAGAGAATCTGGGAGCCGTCAGCGACGAACAAGGGGAACGCTTCCACCAGGATTTGATGACGATGGAAGAGCGCTACCAAGGTCACTGGTAGCGCTCTTCCATCGGACTACTGCTGGACGATTAGAAGAGATCAGCCAGAGAAGACTTACAAGAGAAAGAGCTACGAATGCAAATTTTTGCCCGATTGAAATCAAGAAGAGGTCCTCCAGCCTCATGTACGGTCATTAATAAATTAGCACCTATTTGATTACAGTATTTGTAATCCTAATGTGTAATTCAAGTTTCTTCTCATATGCAATAAAATGTTTGTGCAACAAAACCTGCTTTACTCTAAATAACGCAAAAGGATGATTCAAAATTACTTCAGGGCATGATAATAGGCGTGATAAAATTAAAATTATTGCATAATATTAGTTATTGATATTACGAAACATCTGTAGCATTTAGAGAGAATCTGACTTCAGATTTGAATTCAGTATGCTCGAATTAGGTAGGAAAATGCACTTTTGTCAATACAGCAAATACATTGTTCCCCAGTGTTATCAAACTGGGCGCAAACGTGGCAAATGCCTTTTAATACGGACAAATGCAAAGTGCTCCCTATCAAATACCGAAATGTAAAAGCAAATTACTCATTAAATGGTACTCAACTCTTAAGCGTAGACAGAGAGACAGACCTAGGAGTATCAATATCGAGCGATCTAAAGCCCACTCAACAATGCTCAGACGTCATTAAAAAGCGAAAAAAAATAATTTGATTCATTGGTAGAGCATTCGAGTATTAGTCCAAAAATACAATCTTTACTCTCTATAATTCCTTGGTCCGTCCCATTATGGAATACTGCGTCCAAGCCTGGTGCCCGTACTATCAGAAAGATATAATGAAATTAGAACGAGTCCAACGAAGGCTCACTAAAATGATACCAAGTCTAAGGAATAAAACCTACGAAGAGCGAATTAGAGAACTGAATCTCTTTCCGTTAAATCACCGTAGATTAAGAGGAGACTCAATTCAGGTCTTTAAAATGATCAAAGGCATAGGCAATATGGACCGCAATAAATATTGCACGATCGACCAGTCAAATTACACGAGAGGAAGCGGTTGCAAAATTATAGGTAATCATTTTAACTCGCACGAATCTAAGAATTTCTTTTTTAACCGAATCGTCTACTTATGGAATGTGCTTCCTCGTAAATTAATAGACTGCAACACCGTAGATACTTTCAAACGCCGTATAGATAAATACTTTGAATCAAATCCCCGACTAACAACGGTTTATAGCGATTAACTAACTCCCGAGCATTCAGTGTCCAATAAGTCAAAAAGTTTTAAAATAAGAACGGAAGTAGTAGATGGATCTAATAGATAATAATTATCAAAAATATAAAAGTTGCATGTTAAAATAAAGAAGAAAAAAAGAGCATGTTCTAATATAAGATTATTAAGATAAGTCATATTTTTGTTTCTTTTTTTTGGTTTATATTAATGTGTTCCTGCTCTCCTGTTAAAATTTCCTGGTTGCGTCTATTTTCTAACATTACCAGGTATATATTTTCCACTATTCTAAGCCCGCAAACGGGTGGGAGGTGTGGGTGTGGAGAGACTTCATCTTTACTATCCTATGCTCTACACTAAGTATTGTATATAGTTAGAATTTAGGATAAAAATAAAGGTACTTCCATTGTAATGGACCGAACGGTCTCTTAAGGTAGTTACTTCCCTTGTAACATCTCTCTAATGAAAGTTGTACTATCTTCCTCATTATCTTTTATCTAGGCAACCTAGTTTGGACCACAAAGTCTGTTGTGGCCTGTTCATCTATGTAACTCGAAAATATCCGTCAGCCACGAATGCCGCAATATTATGATTTTTCCATTGTGTGTAGGTAACCCATTAGCCGGATTACCAGCCACAGAGTCACAGAGAAGCTCAAGAAAGCGGAAGACCTCAAAGAACGACCCCATTCAAGCAGACCTCAAATTGTCAACAGTTTGGCTGTGAGAAAGGCCTTCGAAAGTGCTCCGAAGCTCAAAATAACTGCGTTCGAAGAAGAAGAACATCTCGATGGCCAGGGTGTCCAGGTCTGTCAAGGAAGAAGGTGGTAAGAGCTTGAGTTGTGGGAAAAGGCCTCTGCTCACCGACCGTATGTATGCGAGAACAAGGTCGGGAGCGATGTCGTTGCCTTCTCAACGACTTGAAAAGTCATGGCAATCGAATTCTCACTTTTTCTGATGAAAAGACCTCCGCGGTCGATCCGATCATCAACAAGCAGAACCACCCCGTGATAAGCTTCGTTAAGGAAGCACCCGGCCTCCATGATGATGCTCAGCGTCGTGGTTTTGAATATCGAGAAGAGGACGAAGGTGTGATTCGCGGAGAGTTACAGACTCACCGCGGCCGATTACAATGGCACCTTGGTCACGAAAGTCCTCCCCTAGGGGAGAAAAATCACGAACAAGGCGGAGTAAGTCATTTAGTCGGACGGTGCCCCTGCTCACAGCAACAAGACAGTGCAAGAATGGTTGTGGTCGAACGTGAACTTTTCATCGAAGGAATTTTGGCCGCCGCAGTCGCCCGACCTCAATTCCCTCGAATATAGCGTATGGGCTCATATCGAGGGCCTGGGATATCTACTCGTAATTTCTGTGCCATTGTGTTTCAAACTGATGTATCGCTATGTGCTGTAGTACCTCGTTCATTGGTAGTCTATCTACGTCTATCTCTGCCATAACACGCTCCCTTAATTAACTCTTCCATGCAATGACATCAAATTCACCCTATGTCAACTCCCCTTTCTCTTACACATCGCCACATAAGCAATTTTTTTTACGAGGCCTTCAAACCTTTTGCACACCAGTACACTCAATCTCATACATTCTCTTCATATGACTATTAAAATCCATCCATCTTCCATACTCACACCACCAGAGATAACATTCCGTCACAACCTCATTCATTTATTTTTACCTCCTATGCACGACTCAGTCAACCCATTCTGACTCTATTCTTTCCATACCCGGCGATCATTTCAAATTGTAAATTAATATTGCTCCCACTTTCAAGCTTTCCTTTTTCCATACCATAGTCTCACCCCATACACTAGGACAACCATACTTTCATTCAATGTCTCGAAGGTTCACTCGAAACCCCTTAGTGTTCATTGGAGCTCTAATAGTTGGTGATACTTTTCCTACCATTCAAAACCTTATTATTGGATTCTGCCTGGTTCGTACCACTATCATTCGGAATAAATCCTCAATACTAAATCAACGAATTTGCCCAGGGAGTAACTCCTAATTTTAATATCAAGCCCACCCACCAATATCACCTCCAAACACCATCATCTTAATCTTTTAGACATTTAATCTTAACCTCCTCCTTGTAAATATTTCTAGATCTCTACTTGCACCAAATAACATTAATATAGACAATGCTCGTCTTTGGCTATTTCGCATCATTCTCACACCTCTGTTCTTTATTATCACTCATATTTATTTCAACACTCCCTTCATAAATATATTAAAAAACCACGATCCTGGCAAACACTCTTACATAACACCCCTACGAATATTAAACCACTGGCCTATTTATCCCTGAACGCACATCATACTTTCTACCAAAATTCCCGCACTCTATCCAATAGTTTACCACCCAGTGCATACACGTTTAGAACTTGTCATAACATTTCCTGTCTAATACAAATCAAATAGAGCCAGTATACACCTTATATATCTTGTTCGGTGGTTGCTCAGCTAGCTACATCAACGAAAACATTCGGCACACACAGGCTACACCAGTTGTCAGCAATAGTATCAACATTATGAGGTGAATTATAAAAGCTTCCGAAAATAATAATAAACGAAAAATATAGAAGGGAAAAGTTGTTTAATAAACTGCATCTGATTCAAAACAACTTTCTAACCGTTTTCCGATTTTATAACCTTTTTGAGTACATCCGGAGTCATTTAAATTTAATCAGGTTTTCATATTTGTTTTCACCTCTTAAATGCATGAAAAATGAATCCTTTTGATGCCTTTTCCCATCTAGGAAACAAGAATAAGCCAGAGGTGGTCAAATCAGGGTTGTATGGTGGATGTGACAATAATTCCCATCGAAAGTCTCTTACTTTTGCCCTTAGAAGTCGACGAGTGAGCTAGAGCCCTATCGTGATGAAAGAGAAATCTGAAATGAAGTCTAATCTATCAAAAACATCTGCATCTCATAAAAAAATTGCCATTACTATCGCTCTCAAGCTTTATGACTTTCACTTGACGGGACCAATTATGTAAACTTCATTGTAGCCATTGCTTTGAATGTTGTTCATATTCAAAATTATACAGTACCGTAAAAAAAGATCACAATGCCTGTATTTTTATCACAATATATTCCACAATATTTGCCAGAAAAATACAGGGTTGCTAAACCTACAGGTATAAACTACATATGGACAAAGGTTTTGCAAATTTGTATGAATAAAACGAAATGTGTCAGTATATAAACAATTAACTAAAAAATTGAAGTGTCCAAAATTATCCAAACGTTTAAGTTTCTTGTAGAGAGAACCGGCATTGTTTGCATAGTGACAATCTTCAGCAGTCGTCCAGGTAATAGACCTAAGAAATCTCTCACGCCTCTCCCTGTCCGCAACTTGATCGTAAAGCTGCGCCACCAAGATGGACTTTCAAGTTGAACCATTGGAAAGACTGTAAAGCGCTCCAAAATTGTAGTATATAATATTCTGTTAACGTATGAGGAATCAAGTTTATGTAAGGCTGGTAAATCAACATGTAGGCTAAGGGAGACACCAAACAGGGAAGACCAAGCCATTACCCAATTATGAAGAAAGGTCGTTTCAAGACGGCTGGAGCAGTTTCTTGAGAGATTAATGAGATTTTGTCCACCAAATGTCCCCAGCCAGACTGTGTCACGTCGATTGGAAGAAAACAATCTTCATGTCGCACACCAGCGGTCAAACCATTGATCAGTCAGAAGAATAAGAAGGCTCGTCTTGCATTTGCCACTGAGAACGTTACATAGACTTGACGAATGGAGTCAAGCCCACTTCAGTGACGAATCTAAGTTCAATTTGTTCGGATTCGCTATTGGAAGTTTGTTCGATGCAGAGGCTGCGAAAGATTGTCTCGCCATTGCATCAAAAAGAGTGGGAAGTTTGGCAGACGTAGTGTCATGGTCTGGGGGCGTGCTTGATTTCAGTAAACCGTGTGCGCTTATGGAGCACAGTGAATGCATAACTGTACAAGGAATTGCTACCACAACATGCTTTGGTCCATTTGCTATCGTCCGAAGCTCAACCTGCAATTTTCATGGAGCATAATGCCCCCTGCCACATAACCAAGTCGGTGAAGATATTCCTGGAAGACGAACCCATCACTGTCATGAACTGGGCTGTACAGAGTCTGGATTTGAATCCAACTGAAACTGTTTGGAAGACACTTGGAGAGAGGACTAAAGTGAGGAATCCAAAAATTGTTCAAGAACTCTGGGAAATTCTTCAAGATGAATGGACCAAGATTACTACGTAAGAGTTTTATCACTTTTTTCGCTCTTGTAGCAGGAGATGTCAAAGGATCATCGAGAATAAAATCATACACACTAAATACTAATCATCATCATCATCACTAACTCAATAATTTAAGAAGGGGATTTTTTTGAGTTTTTGAATAATAATAATTTCATCTTAGTTTGGTTATAACTTATGTTTTTTATGAAAGTTATTTCTAATAATTCTTTTATAATATCAAAAAACAAAATGGTAAAGTTCTAAAAATTTATTTTTATATATCTTCTTCTATAACTATATTTTAGCAACGTGATATTTTGAAAGGGGGGAAATTTAGTTTAGAGTTCCTTTTTAAAATTATTATAATTGGCAAAGTTCATAAAATTTAGAAAAAAATAACCATGGCTGCTTTTTTTAGATTTCAAATTTTAATCTTAGTAGCAAAGCGCAAGCTGGGGAAAGTGGCGAATCTATTGCCTGGTTACTTATAAATTAAACAAATGTTTTCAACTGATAATAGAATCGTTATATTCTAATAGAATTTTGTTTCCACTCTCGTTCGGATCATTTTGGACACTCCAATTTTTATGTTAAATTGCTTATCTACTGATAATTCTTGTTTTATTAATTTAAATTTGCTTTACATTTACCCTTAGATAGCTCATACCTATTTGATATCGCGCAGCAATTCTGGAAACCTTGGAGTTTCTTTGGCACAAGTTATGGAAGATGTTTTGATAGACAGACGTTCTGATCTTTAAGAACGCCACTGCATTAATACATCCACTTCATCATTAGTAGCTATTCGTTGCAATAATTCAGGGGAATTAGTACCCTAATAATTTTTAAATTTGAATTGAGAGTTCGGACATAGTTAAAAGTTAATTCTTGCGCAACAGTTTTGACATCCATCGTGCAGAAAGTTTGCTCAAGTCGATGCTGTATGAACTCATCGCCTTGTTAGGTTTTGTTTGCGTGTATTATTTCCAAACTGTATTGAAGATCTTGTTTCACATGGTTCTGAATTGTTCCTTGATGAAGAATGAAGGACTCCTACATCTGTTGCCATCTTTAAGATCTTATTTTCTAATTGAGAACAGGTTTGTCCATTTGTTAAGTGCCATTTCCTCGTGAGCAGGTGTCACTAGAAGCCTTCGTTACATTTTCGACTAGAAAACACTCATAGAGCCAGAGCCGTAGCAATGTCTAGTGCCTCCCCCCCCCCAATAAAGATTGTGGGGATCCCATAACAATATATCATAGAAGTAGTGCCAGGCACGACAAATACTATTCTCAGCAGTGCCAATGCTGCGGAATACTTGCAGAAAATGTGTATTCAAAACTTTTATATTTTCTTTAATAAAATAAAAGGATTTCGCAACAGTGGGCTTTCCCTGCGGAGGAAGCAGGTGGTGGTTGCTACAGCTCTGCATAGAGCGCATACCTCTGCAAAATGTTAGAAAATTCCCTGTTAAACAAAGTTAAAGGAAGTGAATAAGTGATCGAAAGCTTCCACTCTGGATTTGGATCTGTTCATAAATCCAATAAACAATTCCTCGGTTCAAAGCCAACCCCTTCCACTTTTTTATAGTGAAATCAGTCACTAAACTTTGGAGATATCACGTACACAAATACTATGCGAATAGGTAATCCAGAATCTTTATCCAGATCTGAATCCGCCCACAAATATAACAAACATTTTGTTGGTTCAAAGCCCACCTCTACACATTATGTTAATTGAAATCACATCTAGATCTAGATCCCCCCAAATCTAGTAAACTTCTCCTTGAAACAAGGCTCACCTCTCGACAAAATTTCATCAAAATTCAGAACCCGCTTCAAATCTAATCAAATCGTCCTTAGCCGAAGGCCCACGTCTCTATCACGTACACAAATACTATGCGAATAGGTAATCCAGAATCTTTATCCAGATCTGAATCCGCCCACAAATATAACAAACTTTTTGTTGGTTCAAAGCCCATCTCTACACATTATGTTAATTGAAATCACATCTAGATCTAGATCCCCCCCAAATCTAATAAACTTCTCCTTGAAACAAGGCTCACCTCTCGACAAAATTTCATCGAAATTCAGAACCCGCTTCAAATCTAATCAAATCGTCCTTAGCCGAAGGCCCACGTCTCTATCACGTACACAAATACTATGCGAATAGGTAATCCAGAATCTTTATCCAGATCTGAATCCGCCCACAAATATAACAAACTTTTTGTTGGTTCAAAGCCCATCTCTACACATTATGTTAATTGAAAACACATCTAGATCTAGATCCCCCCCAAATCTAATAAACTTCTCCTTGAAACAAGGCTCACCTCTCGACAAAATTTCATCGAAATTCAGAACCCGCTTCAAATCTAATCAAATCGTCCTTAGCCGAAGGCCCACGTCTCTATCACGTACACAAATACTATGCGAATAGGTAATCCAGAATCTTTATCCAGATCTGAATCCGCCCACAAATATAACAAACTTTTTGTTGGTTCAAAGCCCATCTCTACACATTATGTTAATTGAAATCACATCTAGATCTAGATCCCCCCCAAATCTAATAAACTTCTCCTTGAAACAAGGCTCACCTCTCGACAAAATTTCATCGAAATTCAGAACCCGCTTCAAATCTAATCAAATCGTCCTTAGCCGAAGGCCCACGTCTCTATCACGTACACAAATACTATGCGAATAGGTAATCCAGAATCTTTATCCAGATCTGAATCCGCCCACAAATATAACAAACTTTTTGTTGGTTCAAAGCCCATCTCTACACATTATGTTAATTGAAATCACATCTAGATCTAGATCCCCCCCAAATCTAATAAACTTCTCCTTGAAACAAGGCTCACCTCTCGACAAAATTTCATCGAAATTCAGAACCCGCTTCAAATCTAATCAAATCGTCCTTAGCCGAAGGCCCACGTCTCTATCACGTACACAAATACTATGCGAATAGGTAATCCAGAATCTTTATCCAGATCTGAATCCGCCCACAAATATAACAAACTTTTTGTTGGTTCAAAGCCCATCTCTACACATTATGTTAATTGAAATCACATCTAGATCTAGATCCCCCCCCCAAATCTAGTAAACTTCTCCTTGAAACAAGGCTCACCTCTCCACAAAATTTCATCGAAATTCAGAACCCGCTTCAAATCTAATCAAATCGTCCTTAGCCGAAGGCCCACGTCTCTATCACGTACACAAATACTATGCGAATAGGTAATCCAGAATCTTTATCCAGATCTGAATCCGCCCTCAAATATAACAAACTTTTTGTTGGTTCAAAGCCCATCTCTACACATTCTGTTAATTGAAAACACATCTAGATCTAGATCCCTCCCAAATCGAGTCAACTCCTCCTTGGACCAAGGCTCACCTCTCCACAAAATTTCATCGAGATTCAGAACCCGCTTCAAATCTAATCAGATCGTCCTTAGCCGAAGGCCCACATCTCTATAAAATTTATCCGAAATCCTAAAAAAAAAAATGAATAGGTGGTCCAGAATCCTTATCTGGATTTGCCACAAAATATGATCATCTCTTCCTTGACTCCAGTCCCGCCCCTTCACATAATTATATATATATATATATATATATATATATATATATATATATATATATATATATATACCAATAACCTTTTGAGATACTTTGTACACAAACATAAAAGAGTGATCACATATACGACCGCCAAATTATTTGTCGAAAGGAAAGAAGAAACTCTTTTTCCCAACTTACTTTACCTTATTTAACCAGAAATTTCATGTTGGCTCAAACCTCCACTTTCTGAGAAGTCATGCTGACTTTGTAGGTGCGTTACTTCAAATAGCTTAAATCCTACAATTTTCATTCATTGCTGCTCGCACTATAGGATGTCGTTATAGGCTCGTAGCTGTATATTTATGTTGAAAGATTTTACATATGAGGCGCAATCATTCTAGAAGAACGTTTTAAACACTCTATATTCATATATAAAAGAGAAAGGTCGTACCAACAAGCAAACACAAATACGCTAAAACAATCAATTAGTTACACAAACAGATAATATTAACAAGTAATGTCGATCTATATGATCATTGGCAAATAATTTAGTAAAGATTGAACAAAACGAGTATATACGAATTGAGTGAATTTAGCGGGTTTGCTACTTTTAATGGCAGCACGGAAAAATCAAATAGTGGAACAAAATTAGAGGATGGGAAGCGTCAGTAAAGCTGAGTTTTATCTTCAGAAATAACGTACCATTATACAAAGCTTGAATGTATTTAATTAAATGAATAAAAAACAACACTTAGAAGCTTATGGTATATTGGAGAAAGCAAGGGACGGGCGGGAAAATGTTTTTAACAGTTACCCTCGAAAACCGAAAATGGCATAGAGGATGTAGTTTTAATAATTAGGTTTCCACCCGTTTTTCAGGAAAAGAGAAACGGACAAAAAGGTCACCATATTTACCTCTACGCCTGACACCCCTAAAATGAAGGATTCTTGCTCATATAACCTTATGGGAAAGGTCATATCTCAGGTCAGCAAGATTTACCCTAATTTACCATCGACTCGGCGTTTATGATTCGACAGTGAGTGGAACGACTTATTATTGCTTAAGTTAGAATTCGATAAATCAAATCAATTATCCTAATTTTTATAGTTAATTGTAATTATTAATTTTATTTATTCTCTTTTCGGAACAAGCCCAGTAGCAAATTAGAAGTTCGAGGTTAAGGTGAGGCTAAGGTTAGGCTAGGCTAGAACAGTGACTTTTCAAAAATGGACATTTGAAACCTGCATTTAGCATCTCGCGTTGTCGTTTGAACTGTAATTAGCGTGAATGCAATTTCAGTGTTGGATTGCGAAAAGACACTTGGTTAGAAAAATCAATATTATCTTTCGAGACAATCGTTTATTTTATTCACGCAGGGTGCAAACGGTTGATAACTACTATTTTTTTATGTTAAAGAGCTTAAAATGTCAACAGAAGTCCTAACTGATTGGGAAAAACTTTCTGCGAGAAGTTTGCGCCAGTTTCTTGCTCAAAACCTAACCTAACCCAACTTATCCTAACCTACAGGAGGGGAAGGGGAGTTATAGGAAGAAAGAGGAAAAAAAGAGAAACAGAGGAAAAGGGAGGGAGAACAAATTATACTCTTAGTCATATTAGTCGTTAACCGACTCGGTGATCATTTGACTAGTCTGGCGGTTATTTGCTTATTCGTGGTTTCTAAGTAATATTTAAATCCGTCAATAACCTGTTGAGATATTTTTTTATTACACAAACACACAGACAGACACAAAAGGGTGATCTCATATGCATCCGCCAATTTACTTTTTTGAAAGATTCTCATTTTGCCGTGACTCAAGTTTAAGCTGAACACTGCAGTGGGCCAATTACTGGTTTAGGTTAGGAACTACACAAGTTCGCATTCTGGCCCTTCTTGATCCGTTGATTCAACTTTTGTTAATCCTTCGACTTCGGTTTACCTAGTTCATTTTAAGTATTTAACTTTAGGGAAATAGCTATTTATTTAAACCAGTAGATTAGTTAAAATTTAGATTAGTCCCCGATTCAAATTCATTTTCTGTGGATCAACAGTTATGTCCCGGATTAGCCGTTATGGTTTCGGATTTCTTTTGGCTTCAATACGATCCCATTCCTTAAAGTTCATATCCATTCTGGGTTAAGATAAAATATATTTAAATTCCAAACACTCATCCTATTTTATTGCAATCCTATTCTTGAAATTTGTATTCCTAGTTGATTGGCGATTGAAGCCACTAGGACTTCCGAATTCAATTTTGGGGCCATTGGAATTTCAAATCATTTTTTTTCTACCAATACATTCAGTGCAGTAGCTATATATGCGTTTTCATGTGCTGGTATTCTTCGGTTTAATTTCGATAGCTTAAGGACACATTTGCAACTATGTATTGATTTGTATAATTTTTCTTTTCAATTTAATCACGAGATTTCTGAGCCAAAAGCAAGGATTTTTTTAGAAATGTAGGGTCAGGTGGACACGGATCGTACTGCTAGTGTTTTTTTGGTCATCAAAACTAAAGTTTTAAAGTTAGGAGAGATACACAGTGCCCAACAGGTAGCTCACATAGATACGTTTATTTTTCACACACAGAACTTTGAATTATGTTTACCAGTTCAGATTTATGGTATCATGTTTGAAAAAAGTGTTTTTGTACTATTTTTTGTAATATTTTTTGATATGCCACAACTGAAATTAAAGGATCTACTACTACTACTACTAAATGATACACAATTGTTATGAAAAGACATATAATATAAAAAAATAGAATTGTTATTTTACAACAACTTTACATATGTATCAAAAATAATATAAGAAATAATAAATTTCTTAATTTTATAGAACATTTCTGAGTAAGTAATGCACAGCCCTCATTGTTTATCATTGCCTAAATATATTACTAACCTCATTAGGCAATGTAAAATCCCCATCTTACTGTAATAATGCAAATGGAAAATTAAAAATTAAAATTTGTCAAAAATATATTTTCAAAATATTTTAAAAATATAAACACTTATCCTATTATTTAATACACTTAGCACATCACTGTATATAGTTGAATCTTGCATCTAACGTAAAATAATCTTAGATAATAACACAAAAAACACCATTTAACACTGATAAAAATGGTCAATTTGCACTTTGATATCATGTTCTTTTATTAATATATTTGGTCGCTTTTTCACATTTAAAATACAAAACAATGTTACGTGATCAACATACAGTAGTTTCGAAACGAAATCTTCATTAGTATAATTTTCACGAATTTCCAAATTTTGTAGGGACCTTGTACTACGCACCATTTTATGTAAACTGTAAACACAGAAATCCCCACTCTGGTCACCATTATGAAATCACACTCATTTTCTTTCACCATGGAAATCATAACCAGCGGAATAACATAATATTCACGAACACTGTGGCCTCTAATGTAACTCGCAAAAATTACACCAGACACGTAAAATATAAAAAAAAACTTAACTAGCAAATAAAAATGGTGTCGAAGATCCGCGGCAAGAAGAGATAGGTGACGTCACATCAGACCCGTTTTATATGCCAAAGGTACATGCATAACATACAAATTTTATCACACACACCAGACAGGAACCACCTAAACCCAACAAGGCTCGACTACACACAACAAACAAAAATCCTTGGGGTAACTTTTGACAAGTCCCTTAGGTTCAATATAAAACAGCACATAATTCAAGCAAGAGCGGCACGCACAAACAAAATGCTGCTACACCTATATAAAACACTCGTGCGACCTCTTCTCACGTACACCCCACTGTCACTCGTAGCTACGAGTGTCACGTGGCAGAAGAAGGCTCAGCGTATTCAGAACTCTGCTCCGAAGCACGCTTGACCCTCTCCCATGTACGCAAGAATGTCCACACTACACAACAGCAACAAATTAGCACCCTTCAACACATACACTCACACTAGACTAATAAAACAACTCGGGGAAACTCGCCAGGGACCTCATATACACCGCACTACACGCAAGAATGTATGTTACGATGGCACTGCGATACCACGCAGCCCATGACCACCCGCAACCCATACCGTTCTACGCATAAGTTAAGAGCATCATGAATAACATGTTTCCGACTAAGCAGACACGATCTCCTTCCTGACAACCCCCCAACCGTCGTCCAGTCATGAACACCCCGAGATACACCCAATTACACCACGCATCGGTGTCTAGCCACCGACCTATCAACTCTTCCTATCCCCTTTCAAGTTATTTCTGTACCCTTTTTCCCTCTACGACTACCTGATCGCCTGTGTTCCACAGTGATCCCTCTCTGTTCTTTCTATATACATCATCATCTGAATCAACCCATATTTTGGAAAGAAGGCCTTTTGTACGGCCTGTGTCCATTTCACTTTACATGTTAGCAATAATACGCAAGTACTTTAAAAGTAGCATTATGATATGTAAGCAAGTACGACAGATAGAAATAGTTAAATAGAATATAAGTTTTAAAATAGAGACTAGCAAAAACATTGGTAAGAAAATTGACGCAAGCTAATCGAATGAAATCGTTAACTGGGCGGATAAAAAACGACGACCTTGAAAGAGATGCAATGATGAAATTCAAGCATTTCTTTCCTCCTTTATGCTTAAATAATGGGTATAGCTACTCATTACGCGTACACTCAATCCCGAATATTTGGGGGATAAAAAGAAAGTCAATTGGCATTTTTTTTATCCTATAAAAATGAAACTACAGACGAGTTATGCCGTTGCCTCTAAAGCGATTTAGTATCTGCATTACGAAATAACAGAATTTCGGAGCACCAAAGACATTATGAGCGCTCCTCACTCATCACCGGATAATTTTGTTCGTATAATGGAATCATGTTCCGATCCGGGTGAGACTATTTCAAAGAAGCTTCCCGTGTTCCAACTAAGGAAACCTTCAATAAGCTACCGAACAGTTTTCTTAACACTTCCGTATACTTGTTTATCTCTCATACACAACAGTCGTCTTTCGTAATCTTTGTTTTTAATACTCAGAAACCCCCAAGTTTCTGGGAATTAAAACAATAAGTACTTTCCTCCTCTACTTGCACAAATTATCTCCCTACATACACCAATATATACTTTATACCCTACATTCCTCTTTCTTTTCTTTACAAAAATGCGTCAATAAGGATAGTAATTGTCTCTTTGCCCTTTTACGTTCGTATTATATTTAGGTAATATTTAATCATAAAATTATTTATTTTTCATAATTAAAGCGTAATTAATTAAAAATTTAATTTTCTAATATAAATTTATATAATTTATATAATGAAAAGTTATAATATTATGGTTATTATCGAATGACATTTCTATCACAGGCTTTCACGTTATGATATAAATAAAATGTCCTGGAAGGTAAAAGCCTTGTGTTTATGTTTCACAAAAGTGATATTAAAAGAGACTAGATTTCAATGCGAAAAAGATATTTCGCAAATTGGAGGTAGAATGTAAGAAACAGATTATTATTAATGCGAATTCTTACAAGAAAACGATTATTTCGAATGTCTTTCAGAAAAAAATAATATTAAAAGTCACATTTAGAGTTTTAATATGAGAAATTCTTTAATTTTCGATTTTCAAAGGAAAAACCAATTAGATATTTTTTTATTTACTCTTAGTTTCTCTGGCCTTCAAAATGCGATTTCCATTAACATTTCGAGTTTGAGAAAAATCTTATTACTCATTCTTGTTTTTTTATTTATGTGTTATATTTGAGTGTGTGTATGTGTGTGGTAGTGATTTTATGAAACCTCTGTTACGTATGAAGGTCCTCTTACATTGTTTCTTGAACGAAACTGATAGTTTGTTTTCTTTTGGTATTTTTTGTATGTGGGGTGTATACGTAATTAGCTTTGCCGTTTTTGTTCGTATGACCCAGATTTGGCATTCGTAATTATGAATTATTTATTCTAAAATATCACTCGCAATCTCTTGGGTGTAGTAGATAACCGATGTCTGGTAACAAATTTAGCAAAATACGTCTTTATTTGATTTCATTAGTGATAATATTTAATGTAAAAACTTGTGTATGTACCGCTGTATATATATATATATATATATATATATATATATATATATATATATATATATATATATATATATATATAATATATATACATATATATCCGTCTTTCTTGAATGCAAATTTTGTTTAAGACTATGGTGTATTTCGCCTTAATTAATTTCCTTTGACAAGTTTCTCTTCTTCTAACTATCTTTTTTATCCCATCTTGTAGCTGGTGGATCACTTGTCCTGTATTCATCTCTCTTTTAAATTAATGTGTTTGGTAAAAACTAAACTAAATTGCTAAGCTTTCGATCTTGTTCGATTATCTCCGGAGCGTTTTGATATGTTCTTGCCTCCTTTACCGATGTAATGTGGAGGGTGAGGATCTGACAGAATGAACATCCCCCCCCCCCTGATTTTTAAGGGGATATTTATTCAGCCTAGGTTGAACGTAACGTTAGAGGAAACGGGCCAGTCCGGTGAGTGGAATTTTAAAATAATTTTAATGTTCGATTCCAGCTTGTCGCTTGACCTTTGATGGCCGGCTTATCTTCGTTTATTAATATGGCTTCTAAGATGTTCAGCCTAGCTTTTTTAACTTATTTTTTTTTTAAAAACGGTGTTGTCAACTAGCATATCGCTCGTTAGGTTAATGTTATGTGACTCTCTATATGATTTTTAAGCCCTCCGCTTTGCAGATGCATGTTTAAACGTCTCGAAAGTGTAGTAGTTGTCATGCCAATATATTTTGAGTAGATGAACTCGTAAACTATGTTGGTTGACTTGAGATTTGAGGAGTTTAGGCCCATATAATAGTTGCATGAACGTAACATGCTCCTTAAGATGTTTGGGTCAAACATCTTCAGGAGCATGTTACGTTCATGCACATCAGAGGCTCCGTTCAGGACATCGGACGGTAATTTATACCCGCAAGTTGATGGAGTGGCTATGGGGTCACCCTTATGGCCGACGTTCGCCAACTATTATATAGGTCAACTTGAAGAGAGATTATTGGACATCATGGAAAATAAGCCACACAAATATTGCCAATACGTAGACGACATCTAAATCAACGTCCAAAACGAAGAACATCTGATAAACATCAAGCAGCAATTTGAGGAGAACTCCGTGTTAAAATTCACTTATGAATTGAGCACGGGCAATAAACTCACTTTTTTGGACGTTGACGTTCAAAACATCAATGGAAGCTACATCACTAAAGTACATACAATAAGTACAGACACGGGAAGATGCCTCAATGCGGAGAGTGAATGTCCAGAAAGGTATAAAATAACCGTAATCGGCTCATACATCCCCTGAGCAAAAAATGCTGCTCTACGTGGGAACTTTTCCATCAAGAGATAGCACGAGTAAAACAAACACTCGTGAACAACAGTTTCTCAAACAGCAAGATAGACAAAAAACTCCAAACATTTTTAAATAACACTGGGGAACAATGTATTTGGTGAATTGAGGAAAGTACATTTTCCTACCTAATTCGAGCATACTGAATTCAAATCTGAAATCAGATTCTCTCTAAATGCTACAGATTTTTCATAATATCAATAACTAATATTATACAATAATTTTCATTTTATCACCTCTATCATCATGCCCTGAAGTAATTTTGAATCATCCTTTTGCGCTATTTATTAAAAAGCAGGGTTTTTTTGCACAAACATTTGATTGCATATGAGAATAAATTTGAATCACACATCAGGATTAGAAATAATGTAATCAAATAGATGCTAATTTATTAATGACCGTACATCAGGCTGAGGACCTCTTCTTGATTTCAATCGGAAAAAAAATTGCGTTTTTAACTTTTTCTCATGCGTGATTTCTCTGGCTGATCTCTTCTAATCGTCCAGCAGAAGTCCGCCATCATGTGTCTATCCTAGTGACCTTGGTAGCGCTCTTCCATCGTCATCGAATCCTGATGGAAGCGTTCCCCTTGTTCGTCGCTCACGGCTCCCAGATTCTCTGGGAATCGGTCGAGGTAACTATTTAGGAAATGCAGCTTCACACTCATGTTGCATCCCAGATCACGATATGCTAAAAGCATATGAGTAACCAGATCCTCGTAGTTATGCGCTTTTTTGTTTCCCAAGAAGTTATGAACAACGGCAGAAAATGAGAGCCAGGCTGCCTTCTCTTTTTCATTCATGGTGTTCACGAATCTAGAATCATTCAGAAGTCTTCGGATTTGGGGACCATCAAATACTCCTGCTTTTATTTTTTCGTATGCGAAAGCAGGAAACGCCGATACTGTGTACTGATAAGAATCATTATCAGTATTCAACGCGTTACTGCTCATATTCCTTGAGCAACCACAGTTTGAGATGAAGTGGAGGGAAAACAATCTTCTCTCGACTTACGATTTGCTCATTAACAATGTTTGTCATTCCTGCTTCCAAAGTTTCCCGAACTGGCCAATCTTTTGGGGACCAGTGTTTGTCACGGGCTCAACTGTCTCACATACAGATATAGCATGGAAACTTTGTATATCCCTTCTGCTGGCCAAGGAGGAAGTTGACCCTCTTAAGGTCTACACATATGATCAAATTGTGCTCATGTTACTTAAGTAAATCCATGACCATTCTTATATCCTCGTGAGTTTCTCGCAGATGGACCGAGATGAACTCCACCAAAGTCATTGCCATTATGCAAAAGGACACACTTGAGGCTACGCTTTGAGCTATACAAAAACAGTCTCCACTTAGCAGCGCTATAGGTGCCAAGTCGGTAAACAGACCAGGAACATCGTGGCAGTATGCAAATTGTTTGTCCTCAGAGAAATACTTATCAAATGTACTCTCCTTTGTTCGGTGATATGATACCCGTACCGAACTGTCAAGCATATGTCTTTCACTCAACCTAGAGGCTAAAAGTTCTGCAGCTTTCTTGAAGAGCGCCAAATCAGTATCAAGTCATTCAAATCCTCTTGATTGAAACAGTGAAGAGCTAATAATGACTGTTTAGCATCTGATAATGAATTTGCAGACTCTGAATCCATTCCGTGGACGTCCATATTAGGTACATCATTTCCATTCTCGGAAGAAGCATATCCACTGGAAATCGGACCTGGTAAAGACTCAGAATGAGGTACTGGCCGGATCGCCGAGGGAATGTTGGGGTAGTCGATCTTGTGTTGATTTTTCTTTTTCCAATATTTTTAGTATTCACCAGACAGAAATAACAGTCCGATACTTGATCCTTTAGCTCTCACCACACCATGGGGATTCCAAAAGAAAGACCATTTCTCTTTCCTTTCGTCCACTCACAAAGATGTTCCACAGAGCTATTGTAAACAGCATGTGGGGCCCACTTCTTATCTTGATCGCCAAGAGGAACACCAAAATATGCCTTATAAGTGCGGATCACAAAGTTTGATATATTGCGCCTTTGACGAACTAGCATGTAACAGCCATATATGTAGCAGAAGGTGCCTGGATCATTAACGCAATTTTCTCTTGACGAAGCCATCACTCTAACATGAGACCTGAAAAAAGAAAAATAATCTTAATATTTTGCACAATAACACTTATTACTATCTTACTACTATGTAATGTGAAGTATTTGCTTTCTACAAGCACCAGGGCTCTGTCTGTCCGGAGGGCAGTTTTCAGGGAAACGACTAAATAGAAATTACAGAATAACTATAGCATGTAGGTAAAAATGGATTATATATTTGAAATCAGCATGAAAAAACGAATTACAATAGGCAGATAAATCTAAGTCACCAGAAAATGTTATTGAAATTGTTCCCCTGTGTAATTATTGCAAAGATACGGATAAAACTAGAAGGAATCAGGGAGAAGTCAACAACATCAAACTGTATTACAGAAATCAGATGTCCACGGCCTATAAAATAGATGAAAAAAACATCAAGAAGATTATTAACCGTAACATCGAAATTAAAAATCAAATAGATGAAATTCGACTTATCTTATATTATAAAAAACAAAAGCCAGCAATCTCTTGATGAAAAACAACAGCTGCCTAAACTCTTCAAATCTCAAGTCAACCTACATAGTTTCCAAGTTCATCTGCCCCGATAAAGACTGTAAGCTTTATAACAACTCAAAATATATTGGCATGACAACTACTACACTTTCGAGACGTTTAACCATGCATCTGCAAAGCGGAGAGCCTAAACATCATATCGAGAGTGCACATAACATTAACCTAACGAGAGATATGCTAGTTGACAACACCGTTATTAAACGAAATCAGAAAGGGGGAAGGTTTATTCCTGATATAAATTGTCTACGTGGACGATGTACTTTTCACCTATTTTTACTTCCCAAAATTAAAATTTCTAAGCAGAATTACTCTCCGTGGTCATATTTAGATGAAACATCAGCTAATCCATATACAGGGTTCGCCAGTATTTTGAAAACATCACTTTGAATAGATCTAACTTTCATAAAACTATTTTTTTTTTTAATTCATTGCCCAAAATTAAAATGAATAACATTAAAGTAACGAAGCAAATGAAAAGGCACGCTGTAATCGTTGCCATAGCTCCGCATAATGACATAGAGATTGATCACTTTCTGGATGTACTGAAAACCAGATAAAGTTAGCGGAGAGGAAGACCTCTCAGCCAGCAAGAAAGAGAAGGCTGGTGGCTAACTTGAATATGAAGTCATTTTCGATCTTCTTGAAGAGAGTTCATTACAAACACATCACTCTAGCGAGTACTTCGGACTTCCAACCAAGCAATAATCACTCGATCCCTCTCCTTTAATTTCAAAGCAGGACAGAACAGGCACGGAGATGAGACGATCTGCGGCATCAAAAACGCACACCCAGAGTCTAGCTCTGGCAATTCTCTTTATTACTCTAAGCTTTGGATGTATTTTGAACTTTTTCCTAGCCACTGGAGTGGGGGCAAGCAAGCCCAACTTAGTGCCGGTCCCAAGCCTGAATAAATAGGGAGGGTTGGGTTTAGGAAGGGCATCCGTCCATAAAGTCTCTGTCAAAACTTTAATGGATGAGTCTTTTACCGAATGAAACGACACATCAAGAAAGACAACCCCGGGTAGGGAAAAGCCGAAAAGCCGAAAAGAAGAAGAAGAATTGACCACTTTCCAAAAGATGACCGACCTTTTGTTGCAAAAGTTAGGAAAGACCTGGAAGCTGCTGATAGGGATCTAACATTAACAGATATTTGTTACAAGTCGTATATGATGCGGAGAGGTCAGTTCATATCAGGTAAAACGAAAGAAAATCGTTTGATCCGTGCAAAGCTCTTTCTCTTCATGTTGAAACACCGAGAAGCTTGAATGCTTTGGTTTTTCCCTGATTAAAAAAACTTTGACCAGGACCAAAAGGTAAACCAAAGGAATGCCAGATGGTTATGCAGATTATCAAGAGAGGTTTTACTTTTAATGCATACCAATTTTTCAGCAACTCAGTACGTATTGTCACTTTCTTCAGCGGAAGGGGAGTTAGCAGTGATGGAAATTTCATACCCCCTCACTTTTTTTCAAAGCGCTTAAAAGTCAATGTTGCTACCTACACAAGAGGTTTGAGAGAGGGTTGTGAGGCCCTGGATAGGCAGATACGTAAAGGAAGACTTTAAATCTCCCAACAAGACTGCACCATCTCGTAGGGCTTGAAATACCCAAACTTGGATGCGTGTCAACTTCCACGACCATTTTCTCCCAGACACATGGTATCTTAGCTCACCCGACCTGAATCCACTGGACTCTTTATTACTTCTGGGGCGTCGTAGAGAGAGATAGAGTTGAATAAACATTCCCATAACACCATTCAATCTCTCAAGACCATTGTAACAAATACTATGCACGAAATTATAAAGATCATCTGATTCTGACATGTCATCTTTTCAGATCCCGAATTGAAACAGTGATTGAGACTAATTATGGATGCATTGAATAGGAGTGTTATAAGGATTCTCAAAATCATTTGTACACTTTTCATTTGAATACAGCTTTTCTCTGATGTACTATGCGTCTTTTTTTACATTCTAACAAATGACCTAAAAATAATGACGCATCCTGTACTTTTCCTGATGTCTTATTGTATTTAAAGTAGTTTCATTCCCTCCGTAATAAATACGAAATTATTGAGAGATTTTAAGGTTTTATTGAAAAATGAAATGAATGGGCTTTTAATACCTATGATTATAGCAAACAGGCAGGAATCTATTTTCCAAATATTTTTACCATTCAAATGTTTTAAATTGCCACTAACTAAATCCTCCTTGCCACAATGGGTACCTGGAGTAATATCCGAAATAGGAGGTATCTTAATTTTGTTTGTAAAAATACAGAATTATTTTTGTGGTAATACCAAAAATCTACATTATTTGGACTGAATTTAATAATATACTCATGTTAATTAGTAAAATTATAGTTGATAAATTATTTTTAAAGTATTCAGTTGGAAATAAGAAAATGAAAGGAATTTTCAAAATAAATATGAGGATTAATTGCATTATCATTTCATACTATTAAACGCGTCGTTTAGGTAGATGCCACATTCCGGTACATTTTATCTTATAATTTTAAGTTACCAATAGTTATCATAGTTTAACTATCGTAATGTTAAGGTGTTTAGCATTTGTTTAGAAGTTGCAATTAGACGTCGATTCGCAGCATTAACCCGGTAGGAAACAAGTTAATGATTAGTTTTGCTTGAGGTCAACCAAGCAACTTAACTTTCCCAACCTTTCTACCTGTTTGTAATGACTATTGTTCCCTAAAGGGACTGTCCCCAAAGAATAAAATACTCAGGGGAACTAGCATTCCTAGAGGCAGTATCAAAATAATGACCTTAGACTCCGGATGGTCACTCCAGATTTGGTCATTCAAGGTCATCCTTGAAACATTACTTGAGAATAAGCTATTCATGATCACCTAGAAGTTATCCTTGAATAAGTAGTCCCATCACCCAAGATTAAAAACAATGCTTCTAAAGAACTTATCTTTTAAGATGTAAATATTCCAGAAACTCCATAGTCTAGGCAACTGAAACTGAACAAGTCTAATCTTGAGCAATCAATATAAAATTTATTCTAAAAAATTTGGAAAGGAAATTCGAAGATACTTTGAACAATGAACGATTTAACAAATTTTTCAATATGCGCGCCACCCGAGACCCGCACACATCAAGTCGGTAGTCAGTTCCTGCCAAAAAACCTGCAGCTTTTCATCTATAAGGCTCCACTGCGGCAGTGGTTCTCTGCTGAGGTCCTCTACGTTTGCTGGGAGAGGATGGCATAGACCAGTCCATTTTCATAGCTCCCAGAGGATAAAAAGGCGAGGTGTAAGCTCAGGTGAACATGAAGGCCATTTCAACAGCACATTGTCGTCATCGCCAGCATTCGCGGTCAATCTCCTCGGCAGATTCTCATTTAAATGAGGCCGCATAGTGAGCTTCCAGTGAAGTCTAGCCCCATTTTGTTAAAAAATTAAGTCTTCATGTACATTTTCAATGTGAGCTTCCATTAGCCACTTCTGAAGAAGCATTTGCAGATAAACATCGTTGGTCACATTTCCCTCAAAGATAAACCGGATATGAGATGATTTTTGGAGATGGCCCAGAACACATTCGCTTTTGGTTGATCGCCATTCGTATGAAATGTGGCCTCATCACTCAAAACAAGACGTTCATCTAACTCATCTTAAAGTTTCTCTTCAAATATAAACACAGAATTGTTTACACTTTCACTTGCCTTACGCCTTTAAGGCCAGCACGAGCTGAGGCTTGTAGGGTTTCATCCCAAAATGTTTCCACATAACACACCAAACTGTCGTTATAGAAATCTGGGTTTCCAGGCTTGATCTTATTATTGACTTCTTAAGGTTTCTATATTTTTTTGAGAACCCGCTCTATCATCTCTACCATCAAAGTTATTAGAGTGCGAAATGATATAAAAATTTTAGAAACGCCCTGTAATTCATTATGAGACATCTATGTGCGTCGTCATTCTAATTCACATGAAAAAAGGTTCTGGGAGAAATGTCTTTAAAAAATTTATCATTTTATTGTCCAGTTCTAATTTATAATACAACAGCGTTGACATTATCAGCATATAAGTGACATTCCAAGAAGACGATCAGTTTCTTGATCAGCGTTTTGTTGATGCCACTGATTGGACTCCCGTATTCAAATTCAAATCTTTATGATTAAAAACATTACAAAATAAAAATAATTATACAAAATTATGGCACAGGAATATATAGGTAACGCTTCTAATCAAGCCTATGAGGAGCAAAGCTCCTTGTCAAAGTAGTGGCTGTTCTAATGAGGCTTTCTAGTTCTATTTTAGATAAATTTGTCCAAAGGGAAGTTTTCGTTTCCAGGCCAAGATTGAGAAAAGACCAATTTTGTACGTATTGCCACCTTCTTCAGCGGAAGAGGGAGTTAGAAACCGTATATCAAGGTGTTGTTTAGAAAAAAGGAGGGATAGTAGAAACGAATGAAAGAAAATGTGAAGGAGGGATAAAAGAAAGAAAGGGAAGTAATAATGAAAGATGGGTAACGGGAAAAGATGAAGAGAGGGGGCTAAAGAGGAAGGACGGAAAAGAGCGAGGCAAGAATGAAGGAAGGGATAAAAAAGGAAAATGGAGAGAGGCGAGAAAAAGGGAAGGAAGAAGGATAGGGGAAAAGAGGGGGATGAAAGCAAGACGGAAATAGTGAAGGACGAAAAAGAAGAAGGAAGGGTGAGAAGGAAAGGATGGAGAAGAATGAAGAAAGGGAAGGAAAGAAGTAAAGGATGGAGTTTAGGAAGAAGGAAGGAATGATTGGATGAAGGAAAGAGAGGAGGAGTGGAAGGGGGGGGGGAGAAGGAAGAAAGGGAAGAATGGAAGAATTACGAGAGGAATGAAGTAAGGGTGGGAGGAAAGGAGGGAGGATGGAAAAGGAAGAAAGAAGAAAAATAAGAAGAAAGGGATGGAGAGAGAATGATAAAAGTAAGCAAGAAGGAAGAAAAGGGGAATAAAAAGAAGAGAAGAAGAAAAACTTTTGAGGCAGTCGTCCAGGCCAAATAGACTCTCTGGCGGCAGTCGAAACATCAAAATAATTTTACATTCAACTCAACCTCACAGATACAACAAAAAATCAAAGCTAAAAACAAACAAAACACAGCGGGGTTTACAATTGAGAAACCATTTGCGACTGAAACGTAAACAAAAAGAGACGAAGGGCAAAAATACCCCTATGCCAAAAGTCTTCGGAAGCTCAAGGAGTGGGGTATATTTGATGAAGACTGTAAATTGGATGTGCGAAGTCTCACAAGGTTGTGACAATCAACAAGTATCTGGGTGACCCTGAAACAACCATTGTAGTAAAGCCACTTTGAAATGGCATCGCCATTTCGTCACCTTCCTGCGATGTCAAATGGTGGTGGATCAGTCTGGTATTGCCAATTTGTAGGAGGAAAAGAAGCCACCTCAAAGGATTTTGACTTTTGGGTACACGATGGCCATTCACAAAGCTTCTTAACATTACACAGTTTAAAATCACTGCCATCTTCCCACTCACTCTGCTACTAATCTCCTCCATACTCCCGGACAACGGAGAGAAAGTCCCTATACGGTAGTCCTAAAGCTACCAGGATATCAAGGGCGAGCAAATAAGCAGCTTAGTCCACCTGTTCATTACCTGAAATTCCTATGTGACTATCCACCCCCCTCCAAATGGAGATCTTATGAATGATTGTATTTTAATGAGCTACGCGGGATTTTTTTTTTGTACTAGGGAATGTAGGACAACCCTGGCAAAAGGAATATATAGCACTTCTAGTCTGTAAAGGGATAAAATAAGTAAAATACAGGTAAGAATCAAGTGAAAGCAAGAAGAATCCCACACATCTTTCCAGCAAAAATAGACACCATCCGAGTCAAAGACCTTCGTAAGGACTCACAAGAGTAAATTTTCCCCCACTCCTCCCAACCACCACTAGTTTATTTCAAAACATCGGTTTATATGGAGAAGAGGGTAGCATGGTAGGCAGACTGTTTAAGAAAATAACACTTCACCAACCGGAGATCTATGGATTTATCAAGGTACCATATGCCTGTACAAACATTTAGAGGGAGTGAAGCCAAAATGATTGGACAAATGGTCAACTTTTCTAAGTCCGAATGGCCTTGAAATAGATGGCAGTCCATCGCACGGTGCAATCGAGGAAGCAGTGAAAATACACTTATAGACTTCAGAAGATGGTGTCGGTTGAATAAGAAAGGTACGAGTATATCTCAGACAGAGTTATAGGTTATGATAGAAAATAGACACAAGGACACTTTCAGCGCATAGGTTCTTTACTGGCGAGGTGGGAAAAGCGCCACTGGACAGTCTAACACCCATTTTACTAATTGGATTCAGTAATCTTAGAGCCAATACTGATGTGGAAGAGTACACCTAGCACACGTAATCCTGTTTTGATTGGACAAACCTAGTATATAGCCTCCATAAAGTACGTTTATTGCTACCCCATGAGGTGTTAGACAAGGTCTTCAAAATAGATCTTGTCTTCAAACAATTGGTCTTAAGGGGATGTAAATAGGGAAATAGTTTTATTTATGTATTCTACAGAAAGATATGCAGGGAGGAGTGTGAACCTTTTCTCCAGTAAAAATGCTTAGCTTTGGTCTTAGATATCAAGAAACGGAAGCATTTGGAAAACGCACGTTGGAGCACCATCTCAACCTCCAACTGTAGGTGGCAAACAGCAGAAGAGATGCGAGGTGGCACACAAGAGCCAAATCTTTAAGGAAGAGAATACCCGAAACTTCCAATGTGAGGGCTGAAACCATGCTAATTTAGGCTATAGCAAAACGAATGGCACTCAAGTTACTGCCTGCGGAGCAACTTCCTGTCTCCTCATATCGAAGTGGGTCACTCTAATAAAAACTTTAAAATTACAGGAAGATAATAAAACACTGAATAAAGATGTCAAAATTCCTGGATTCCCCAAGCATGCAATTATTGCAAGATGCCGTATGTCATTACTTAGAAAGGACATAATTAGATTGGGGAATAGCCCACTGTGGAACCAGCATCAGAGGATTGCCGTATGGGGACTTAGTCACAACCTTGAAAACAGGGAAAGCATCAAACCCATAACCCAATGGCCGACTCAGGACATCAGGGACTCACACAAGTGACTATGTTTATGCTGGAAGCTACTTTGATGGCCAAACACCCAAGAGGTCGCGATCCCGTGACGTTGGAGTTGATGACTATCTCCCATCATCAAGTTCTCTATGAATTATTTATTGAAATGCAAGGAGGAACAAATTCACTTCGCCCTGCCTCACAAAATGTATGAGGTATGGCCCCCCCCTCCCTCCTTCACCCTCCCACACACACTACCACCACCAAGAATGTTCCATGTAAGGTGTTTTAGGAACACTGTCCCAACGAATCAAAAGCTCTGCGAAACCCTATTCGTGGACATTCAAGTCGGTTACTGAAGGCAGTGGCATACCTAAGGAGGGGGGGGGGGCGAATTTGGCAGCCGCCTTTTCCGAAAAAAATTTTTAGGGAAGAGGGAAGGGCGACCGCCCCCCCCCCTCCCAAAAATGTGGTAATATTTTTTGGACTTTTAGTAATTTGTAAAAATAATTAGATATTTAGTAATATTTATTTTACCGATAAGATAGGTTGAGTTTTAAATTAGCACAAATTGAGGTAAAATGGGCTGAGGGCACTGTGAGTGGCTGCTACTATCGCCTCGGATGATTTGAAATGTACGGGAACCCTAAGCTCGTGGTTTGCCGCGCGCCGCCAGAAGACAACTCCAGCGGCGAATCACTACCGGAAGCTACACGCCATCTACAGGCACTGGTGACTGGAACATTCTAGAACTAATCTCTAGAAGTTATATAATAAGTTTCTTGCCGATAATGCACCCGTTTTATCATATTAAGATAGTTATTGTACAGTGGTGTCGCCTCATGTGATTTGGATTGTTTGGGGACCCACCACGTGGTTAGTTGCGCGCTGCCATCTAGAAGTCACTGGAACATTCTAGAGCTCGTCTGTAGAAGCTATATAAGTATCTACTTACCAAAAGCGCGCCCGTTCCTTGTCGAATCTTACAGTGATAGTTATATTGTAGGAACTTCGGTGTCTGTGCTTATAAATAGTGCTTAAAAGCGTTAGCATCCCGCTGGTGAGTAGTCTATTTTCAACTAATCGATATCTGATAGAAAATATTTTTGTTCCTTATCATTGTTTACATTCTGTCGTCTCCAATGCAGCTTTATCTCCTATATATAATATATCCGTCTTAACGTAAATATTTTTTACACTTAGCGGTTTAGAGTTAACAGTTTGTCTCATAGCGTATCATTTTTGCTACATCACAAACAATCGAACAAAACAGAAGCTGAATGCGTTCCACTTTCGTTAAGATGTCGTAAACTTGTAGATGGTTAACAATAGCTGTTTTAAAGCAATTATTTATTTCTCTATTGTTATTCTGTCCATTGTTTTTATTTTATAGATTTATACTCAATTTCATTGGGATATGCCTTATGAAAAACGCTTTAGAACAGGTCAGCTATATAATAAACGTCCATGTCAATTTATATGATAAACGTCAACAATATACGCTCTGGATGATCGAAATAGCTATTTGTCTGTATAGATTTGTCAATACGTTTATTTGTTCATATGTTTTTATATTTGCTTATATTTTATATATTAATATTTATATATGTTTTTATCTTTTTTAGGCTGGTAGAGGCCTAGTAGTATAAGAAATAAATGTATTAATTATAATTTGAATTATAATTAAATACATAATTATTTAAAATATTTTCATTACTATTGAATGATTTTTAAAATAACTTAGCTCTTACTAAACATCATTTTTCTTTTTACCATAGGTTTGTGGAATGAAGCGTGATGTTATTAAGAATTTATTTCGGCCTGGGCCCAAAAAGTCCGAAGTTACATGTGTCTGGGTCTTTGACTTCAAGTTCTTCGCCTTCGAATTCTCAGTCCTCTAAATCGAGCGAGTCCACGAGAGAAGACGTTACAATCGCTTCGGCGAGCGAGTGTCCCGACCCTGGTCAAACCTGAATGCGTGGAATCGAACGCTTGCAGGGAGGGAGAAAAAATTGACCTTGAAAGCCATTCCCACGCCAACATGTGTGAATTGTTGCCAGGTTCTTGACGTGTTCGTTTCCGTGGCTTTTCTTATGACTCTTCGTGTCTCACTTGAATTTAACCTATTCTCTTCATCTAAATTATTAAAATCGATGTCAGAACTTTCTAATGATAAACTCGAAGTCCATTCATCGTCGCTTGATAGGCTACTTAGATCGTCAGACTCTAGATTCTAAAGAAATCGACTCGTTTTTATGATACCTTCGGCATTTAAATATGACTCGCAAAATTGTCGTTCATCAAGTCTCGACATTTTGCAGGTAAATAAGTGAACAAAGCTAAAATATCACTATTTAATACATGTCACCATATAGCTAATAATCATAGAGAGGAACTGGCCGAATATTACGTACATCGACTTAGTATAGAGAAAGAGAGAAGGCAGAAACCATATTTGGTTTGGGAGCACTTAACCTCTGTTTCTGAGAGAGACCATATAGAGACCAGCAGCAGCCAAAGGGTTAAACCTGATTTATATTAAATATATTGAAAAGATAATTATTTTCTGTAGACTTTTACACTAATTTTATATTTATTAACTCAAAACTACCAAATTCCACTTTTTCGTTACTTTTTAGAGTTCTTTTAAAGTTCTTTCTAATAACAGAGAGAAAAATTTATTTAATTACTTGTACAAAGGTAACTGGGTTCAAGAAAATGAGAGACATTTGAAGTATTCTAACTGACCTGTTTAAATTATGTAACGTTAGGATATTTTTTACATTGATGGCATTTGATCGTTTAATTTTAATTAGTTACATTCTCGGTAGGGCAATGAAATTTTAGCATCAGCTAAAATTTATGCGATCTGGGCAGTAGACTTTTGAGCGTTTGTTTTTAGTCCTTGTATTAATTAGGTCTTTTAAAAGACCACCCGTCTTATGGACAAAATTCGGTCTCATAAACATACGTCCTTCTTGGACTTTAAAAAGGAGAGATAATGACACCTCAGGAGACCAGCGCTCTTTTGAGAGCACTCTTCACCTTGTGAACCATTATAAAAGAATTTGAAACAAAGTGCTCATTTTTGAGGTACCTTTGAGTCATATTCGATTGTACAATGTGGTTCTAACACTACAAACCATTATCATTCCTATCGTCAGCTTATTAACTATGTTATAAGAAAGGATAAAAAGAAAATATAAGCAATTAACGAGGGTATCTAAACGTCAACTTTAGACACCATGAATTAAACAGCAAATACTAGAGCGTTTACAGAAGGTAATATGACGATTATTTTGCAAAAGAGGGGGATTATAACTAATCCGGACAACTATTCGGAGCATTTTACTTATTCTTACGTTGGAAAAGTCCTTGACTCTATACTATTAGAAACCGAATCTTGTACAAGAACCAAATGACAGATGCCTATAAAACACACGAACGAATACTAGAAAACATCATAAAAAGTGACACTATCCAAGAAAAAGACAATAAGTTACCTCTAAGAATATATTAAAAAAACGAAAAAGTCAGCAACCTACTAATGAAAAACAATCTCCGTGAAAAAGAATCCATCCTAAAGGCTACAAATGTGGTATACAAATTTGAATGCCCCCATGAGGATTGCAAGCCTCATCCAAACAACCAATATTTAGTTATGACCACTACTACTACCCTCAACCGACGCCTAACAATGCACTTGCAGGAAGGAGGAATCAAAACACACTACAATTAACAAATTACAAGAAAGATCCTTGTTGAAAACACTACCATCCTCAGAAAAACTCGGACCTCCGCCGCCTAAAGATGCTGGAGGCTCTTCTAATCAAAGAAATGGGCCCGAACCTGAACACAGTGAACCATCTCGGTGCGAGTATTGCACCTTTTATGTTAAAAAATAGTGAGCCGTACTCTGACTCCGACCTATATAAGGCATCAAAGAACGAAGACGAATTTTATTCTTTGCTGCTCACCAAACAATTACCTCGCCGCTAAATGAGGCGCCGATTCTACAATGTGGTTCTAACACTACAAACCGTTATAATTCTTACCTTCCATCAATGCCGCCTCAACAATAACCAAGACTTCCGTCTGAAGATGCCTGAAGAAAGGCGAAAAAAGCTTAAGGCCAATTTTATTTTAAAAAATCAATATTTTAAATTAGACCAAATAAAATGGATTTTCGTCAGTTGATTTTTAATCTTCAGCTTCATATAAAAAAAATGCATTCGACAGTTAGAACGAGCTAAAGTAAAATTGGTAAAGTCGAAATAATAAAACCTGTTTTTTAACAATATATATATATATATATATATATATATATATATATATATATATATATATATATATATATATATATATATATATATATATATATATATATATATATATATATATATATATATATATATATATATATATATATATATATATATATATATATATATATATATATATATATATATATATATATATATATTGATTAGGGCTTCTCCTATTGAGCTGTTATTTAGTTTGAAGGATGAAGGAAAGGACGTAAAACGGGAAGTTCATTTAGTTTACGTGATATGTACAACGTTTCGGGTAAAAGTTTCACTCATCTTCTGGTACTACAAAATTACAAAGATTCCTAAAAGACTATGTAGTAGATAAATCAGACATTTTATATGGGGGAAATGTAGAGCTATACAGGTTTCTGGATTGCTATATAAAAGGTAGATAATGCAAGTTAATAAATGAAATTTAACAATAATAAATGGAGAAAACAGTGGATACATTTTAGAGAAAACACTAACCTTCTGCAAACGGCCGTTGAAAGAAGACTGGCGGGGAAAGAGTGAGGGGCGTAAGAAGAAATATTTTTTTTAGGGAGTTCGTTTATATTTTAAAGAAGTAGTAGTGGATGGGAAGAGGAGTCAAAATTCAGAGTGGGGAATTTTTTTTTTAGAAACATTGATTCTTGAATTTTTAAGGATATTGGATCAGGGATGGTCTTTAAGATTTTAAAATCATCTAGGGATACACCAGGTTTACAATGGATTGAATGTAGCCGAACAGATGAAAACTCTTTCTTTGACAGAACCTTTTCGGTCCTGTGGCTAATTCCCATATGAGAACAGAATCTCGCCTTCAGCGAGCGCACCGAACTTCCTATGTAATACCCCAAATTGCATCCACGGAAAGTAAATTTGTAAATGACGGAGCGCTTGGCTTCTGGCGGGATTCTGTCTTTACCATTGAAATATTGTTCGAGGAGATGTTTATTTTTAAAGATGATCTTAAATTCAGTATTGTCAAAGAATTTCTTTAATAATGTTATAAATTCATTTGAGAATTTTTTATTTAAGAAACCCATATCCTGAAAAACCTATATAACGGGTGGCTTTACATACGGTTGGAAGTTTTAATTTCGGTTGGGAGAGGTTGTTTAGAAATTTGGCCCTAATTCTCTCTACCAGCGTTACGGAAAAGCCATTTCCTTCGAAGTAATTACACAAAAATTCTATTTTTTTATGAAAATCTGTGTAGGTTGAGAAAATGTTGGATGCGCGAAATATTAATGTGTTTTCATTGCACTGATTTTGAACGAAAAATCGCAGAAGCTGAAGCAGTTGAGGCCTTGGACATTGAAGGTTGGTTTTCGAAAGACTTTGGTTTAGAATCGGGGGGGGGGGAGAATTCTTAATATAGATATAAACATTTCCCATTTTAAGCGAAGGGGAGGCTGAGCGACAGGGGGCGATCATCTTCCCGAAGGCGAAGCCAACGTGAGCATTCCAGCACAAGAGGTGAGATGTAGCATTCTTTTTTTTCATTCTTCTTCTGATTATCCTCACTCTCCTAAATTTCAGCAATATAAATCAAAATGTCTCTGCTAGTACCATGAGAAATATGGTGGTAACGATGTAGAATAGACAAAGCATTGACAACATTACTACTCATTCTATTCCCATTCTCCCTTTAATGCTTGTTCTTCTCAATTCTGTCATTTTAACTCTTTTGTTACTTCAAATGTTACTTTTCTCCAACCAGCTAATGGTGCCGGTACCAAAACAAATATGGTGCCCAATCCTTAAATGCTTACAGTCCTGCACATATTTACAATCACTAGCTGCTTCACCTAACGCTAATTCACCATTTTCGTGTCCACAATACTCAATTCATTCTCATTCTAATGCTCCAAAGCCTCCAAATTCTTAAAGTTCATCTAATTAAAATAAAAAGGCAGGTAGTAAAAGGTTTGACCTCCTCTTTCGCCTTTTCATTTCCTTAGGTTGTTCCGCCTCTTCGTATATGTGACCCACTTTCTGTTCTTTCTTACTTTGTTGACACTGGGGTTGAATGTACTGCCACCCCTGCCTCTCACAAGGTGTAACCTTCTAGTTTTGCTCTCCCTCCATTGTGTTTTCCACTGGCTTTCATTGTTCCTGAGGTAGATAGTCCAATATTGAGTGTATATTTCCTTTCCATCCATGACTCTTTGATTGACTCTCTCAATCGCAAGATTTTACATCGTACTATCTCTATAAATGTCCTTGGTTCCTTTTCACCTCAAAAAAATTCTCTCCATTGTGTACGTGTCCCTCCCACCAAGCTCCAATTCCAGCGCCTTTTGTAGGAGTTTCCTTGTCTTAGCCATCCATCTTCTAATTATACGTCTCTTAAACACAACGTGGTACATCGGATTGAGAAAACAGGAGGACCTGTATTCTCACGTCCGCCAATATCAGAGTCAGATAGACTTAAGACACTGAAGCAGGAGTTTAATTTCCTGGTGGATGCTGGCATTGTTCGTCCTTCAAAGTCCCTCTGTGCTTCTCCCCTTCACACTGTATCGAAGTTTATACTTGGTATATTTCGCGTTGCGGGGGATTACAGACGTGGGAACGCAAAAACATAATGCATAAGGTATCCATTACCGTACTTCTTGGTATCTACTATCATGCATCGACCGAGCGACGAGTTAGATCGAAGAGCTACAATGCTGACTGGCAGCACTCTCAAAATGTCCTTTTAGGCATTCGCTCTTTGTCCAATGACTCTGGATTTTCACCTTGTAAGGCAGTCACGGGAACCAAGATCTTGCGCCCAAAACCTTTAATTTCGTCATCGTCATCGCCATCGAAGTCCGACTTTAATTTTTTTTAAAGAATTGGCATAAACCATGGCACAAGTCAACTTCGCGCAGGCATCCATAGGGCACCTGCACTCGGTGCCCAAGCTTTTCGGGCCCTCAAATCTTTACGAAGCAACTCATGTGTGCGTCTAAATAGACTGCGTGCACAGACCATTAGAAGCGCAATATGCTGGCCCTTTCCTGGTAATCGAGCGCGGCAATGAGGTTTTCACTTTGGAATTCTCTGACGGAAGAAGGGAGACTGTCTCAGTTGTCAGACTAAAACCGGCGAGATTACCTCCCTCTCATAATGGTAACGTGCCGTGTGATTAGCAACGCCGATGGACTCAGGCAGAAAACAGGAAGATGACCAGGTGCACTTCACCTGGTAGAATGCAGGGGACGGAAGAGAACGACGCCACAAGAAGTCAACCGAACACCACTACAGGAACCGGAGAAAGGAACGGCAAGACGGGCGTTTTCACGCGATCCGGGAGGCTAGTCACGTTTGCCAGAAATCCGTCGTTCATGTATTTCTAGTCCTTGTGTAGGCATTATTGTAGCGACACATTTAATGAAGAAGAAGAGGCATAAATATATACAAACCTCGCTGCCTCTATACATTTATTACATGCCTCATTATGTGTTTGTTAAGTGTCGTAGTTATGATTATTGTCGTAGGTTGATGTTAGAACCTAACCCTTTTCAAAATTCATCAGCCCGAGGGAGAGAGACCTATGAACAGGCATGAGCGTGGGTAAAATTATAAATACAAATCATAGTGCAATTAAGTTTCAGAGTGCAGTTTAGGTTGGTCAATGCTTAGCTATCTTGGAAGGTTCTAGGGTAATAGAAATAGAGTACAAAAAAATACTTTACTACTATGCATATAATATATTTACAAAATTAAAAGGGTTTTAATTGAAGCATATAAACATAGGAGATGTACACGAGTCTCGGCTTCAAAGAGCTATCTGGGCGGGGTCGACTGCCGTACAAACAAACGGACAATGACAGATGGGACGCTCAAATGACCTTGAGCGCACGCAAAGCCAAATGACGGAGGCTTAAAAGGGGGGGAGAGCTTGCATAGGAAAGTTGTGCATTGCGGTTACCTTGGAGATTTGGTCCAAGGCAGTAATCTTGCCTTGCTAGAGACAGCGCAGAGTCCACAATAATAGCCGCTTGACAAATGACTATTAACGAGATGAAATCAGATCTTGCCTTCGGGTTTAGAATATCGAATTGAGAATTTGACGCGTCTCGTTCGGGTAACGGGTATCAACGAGTACGGGGTTGACCCTCGCAAGTTCTAGGAGAAAACACGGAGCTTGACCAGTTCTGCAAGGGTTCGCACGGAACTAACGGGAACGGGAAGATGAAAGATACTCGCGGATACTCGGGACACAGGCGGTTACTTACTGCTGTCCAAGTCCGGCGTCGGATTTTTTATAAGGATGAGACGGAGGGGCTTTTCCCCGCGCCCGAAGGGGGAGGTTCCAGTGGACAGACGCTTCACCGGGCGAAGTGGAATTTGCTCGATTCCCGCCGTCGCAGGATAATCCCCGGCGGGAGCTTTCGTGATATTAAGCACATTTAAGGCTTTTGCAAAGTCGTGCCTGCAGCCCATCACGGCCTTCGCGATTTTGCTCGTTAGCGTGGATTAAAAAGGGTCAACCAGGTGTGTCCTTTTCTTTGACAATTATTTAGAGTTCTAAAGAAGGATAGGGCAAAATTGTGAATAAATTCTATATAAATGTATTAGATTTTATTATTATTATTTTATATGAGAGAACATGGCATAAATAGGCCCGTTTAAGTACAAGCATGCACTTATGCAAGTGTCGATGCCCTGTGCGTATGCGGTAAATGCTGTCAGATATTAAATGTGACAAAAATAAATATTTCATATGTATCTACCTATGTAATGTTACGCTATTTTCTCACCTAGACCATTATTGGCAGGCGAGTACTGTAGTGATCGGATTATGTAATATGTAAGTTATTGGCACTAAATTGCAAGATTCAATAGGGCCAACGAAATCCTCCGCAAAATGGATGCGCGGTGGTCTTATTAAATCCCAAGAATACTCCACTCCTATAAAATAAATGTGTAAAATTGGAATAAAGAACTGATAATGTACAGATTAAATTGCGTCTATGAATTTGAATACAAAAATAAGGAATGTAATATAATTGTTTATATACATATATATATATATATATATATATATATATATATATATATATATATATATATATATATATATATATATATATATATATATATGGGGGAATTCCACGTAGAATTTCTTTTCCAGCACGGAAGTGACCTCAATGCGTTAAAGAAAATTCTAGAATTTGGTTAGGCTTAAATTGGTAGGCCTCCTCCCCCCCCCCCATCTACAAGCGGTAGCCTCGAACCGCGTCCACCCCGGACCACCTTTTTGCGGGTTAAAATCGCCTGGGCGTGAAGGTTCGATGCCATTCGAGAGTAGTGCTGGCCAAACACCCTATGTTTCCCCCACCCCTGCAGAGGAAGCCTCGGATATATAGGGCTCGTCTTCCAGGTGGGAGATACAGAGTTGAAGAGTCCCGCCAAGATCCAAGAAACATTCCCCGTAGTTCCAAGTCAGGTGCTTAACAACGAAGCAAAGTGACGGCTGAACTTTTCGTGTCGTTGGAATTAGCCCAGCCAGTGAGATATTTCCATTTGACGGTCGCCACCAAGCGATTTTTCCAACCCCACTCATCAACTCCTGTAGAAGCCCTCCTCGCTCCCTCTTCGTCTTCGAGTGACCGAAATACTCTTCCCTGGACCGGACTTTACCACCCCCCTTCCCTTAGAGAACCGTATCACGTCAACTCCCAGCTCAGAAGCTCCGAGTGCCCGCTCCCTCACGTTTATTGCCTGCAGAAGACATCCGTGAAACCTTACCCTGACGTTTCACCAGGAATCCTCCTTAAGCCAACCCCTTCACCCCCTTCAGCAACCCATTTTAGTTAATCCTCCCCATTGGAATAGTCTCTTTCTGTAACGCATTAATTTCTAACTTTAGAGTCTGATGCATAACTCTGCAATTCCCCCCTCATTTACCAATTTAATTTTGCCCATTGATTCTTTTATTTTATGTAAATAAAATTATATTTTTGCACATGCCTCTTTAAATAACCTTGAGCTGTGCCATTGCCCAAATTTTACCTAACCTCGTTTTGCACTCTATTCTCGCTGCTCCGCGCGTCGAAACTCGTGGCGTTCCGCCCCTTTGTCGGTTCGCCTTTAAGTTATTAGTCCCTTCCCCGTAGGTATAATATATTATTGATATAATATAATGTCACACCACGACATATATGTTCATTAATATACATATTGTATAATTTGGGTGTCAAGTGTGTTTGGGGTTTTTACGAACCCGTGTCATTTTAATTTCGACATTAGAATTTCCCTCGTTATTAACGTCTATCCTTTTTATTTTAATTTTTGTATTGTACTGGCAGAAGGCAAGTTCAAGTTAATTGAAGAGCAGTGGAACGTAATCTATTTAGATTTTGTGTTCGACCCCAGGTAATTAATTTTTTTTATTGCGTTTGAATTTTGGAGACTCTCCTTGTTATTAATCCAAAAGAGTTAAGGTCTTCGGTGTCCTAATTCCGGTAGGACCATTTAAATTTTTTTCCGCTTAGAAACAGCAGAGGTAGGTAGCTGTATCATATTTTTTGGGGAACAAGGTCTTTACGAATATTCAAGTATTCGTTTTGCGTGGGTAGTGTCCTAGCTCGTTCGCGTGTCAGTGTTCCCTCAGTTAACTGCGTAACAATGTCATCCTTGGAAAAATTCAAGAGTCAGGGTGAAATGTTAGGTCTTTCAGGCAAAGACCTGCTAAATTACGTACAGGATGTTACGAGGAACGAATGGGCAGAGCGAAGGGAAGAGGAACTAAGAAAAACGGAGATGGAGAACAAACTGAAGATGGAGATGGAGAAGAACAAAATGGAGATGGAAGAACGTGAACAAATTAGGCAGCATGAGCTGGAAATGAGCCGAAATCAAATGGATTCTCAGTCCATCGGTTCCCGGGCTGAAATTCCCCAAACTCCTTCAGTCAAACTTCCCACTTTTAATGATGGAGAGGACTTTGAGTCATTTTCGGCCCATTTTGAGGGAATCTTTCAGATCAATAGAGGGGATCTCGAAAATGATGGCGTCGTCGCTTACTCCCCCTCCTAAACGCCCAATTAAGGGATATCTTCGTATCCCTTTTCCCGGAAGCAACTTTGGACTATTCCACGTTAAAGTCCGAATTGTTAGCCGCTGTTCATATGAATTGCGAATTCTACCGCTCCCGATTCCGCCAGGAAAGGATCCCTCCTGGTTAAACATTTCGACAACACGGGTACATCCTCCAAAGACACTTTCAGTGTTGGCTGGATGCGTGCAAGATTCCCCATGTCTACGAGTCCCTTCTGGACTTCTTCCTTAGGGATCAGCTTTTAGCTGCCGTAGCTCCCAAAATTCGCGCCTTCATTAAGGATAAACGTTGTGCCACTTTCAAGGAGTGCTTGGAAGAGGCCGATGTCTACGCGGGTAGTCACAATTTATACCCCAAGGATGTTAAAAGGACTCCCGAATCGCCCCCCAAAACTACATTTTATGGACCTAAGGCCACTCCTAAATTGGTTCCAAGATTTACCAAAGTTCCTAGTCCCTCGAAGCCAAGAAAGTTCCATCCATCTGAACACCGAGACGTTAAGCCCCTCGTTTCTTCTCCCCCGGATGTGCCGTACCAAAAGAACCCGATCATCTGCTACACCTGCGGAGTTCCCGGCCATTACCACACGAACTGTCCTTAAAACTCCCGATTCGCAAACTCTCAGTCCCACCAAGTACCCTAAATCTAGGCGCCCCTGCTCCTCCTCCGTCGCCTCAGGAGACCCCCGATCCTCCCTTGCCCGCCAAAGTTCCGGACCATCAGGTAAACTTCCTCTTTAATGGGAACAACCCTGGTGGATTGAGGTTCAAGAACGGAACCGTGAATGGTTGCCGAGTATCCACCCTCGTCCGTGACACCGGGTGCACCTGAATCGTAGTGCCTGAGGACCTACTTTCCCCTGTTGGCCACGACCACAAGAAGTTTGCGGTAGTCCACGACTACCTTGGCCGGGCCAGTCGTTTCCCAGTAACTCGTTGTCACATCGAGTGTGACTATATGTCCGGTTGGGCTGAAGTGGTAGCGGCCCCAATCCAGTTCTTCTCCGTTTTGATTGGTCAGAGCCCCGTAATCCACGACCATTCCGTGATTGCCCGTACACAGGCTTCCCTGGAATCCCATGCACCCATTCCCCTCATAGATGAAAATCTCCATTTTTTTTAGGAGATGAACTTCATTTCCGAATTAGACTTCTGTAAGTCGTTCTACCAAATTCCCCTTCATCAAAACGCCCGCAAGTATACCGCCTTTCCCACTTATAAGGGCCTCATGCAGTTCAAACGACTCCCCTTTGGGCTAGTCACTGCATGCAGCAATTATAACAGAATGATGCGAAGGATCGTGGACGGGCTGCCCCACGTCTCTTCTTATTTTGACAACCTGTATGTAGCGACCGCTACGTTAGACCAGCACCTGATCGCTCTCCGCGCCCTACTCAATAGGCTTCATGAGCACGAGCTCATTATTGGGCCTACTAAGTGCCACTTCGCTTATGATACGATTAAGTATCTGGGATTCAAGCTCAGTAAAAATCAGATGAGCCCCCAGGAAGGAAAAGTCCGAGCCATCGTTGAGATGCCCCTCCCCCGCACGAAGAAACAATTGAGGTCATTTATGGGGTCGGTCTCATTTTACCGCCGCTTCATTCCCAACTTCGTGTCAATCGCCGCACCGATAACTGCCCTGCTCCCCCCCCCCCAAATTCCCGGATCCCCTCTCGTGGGACCCCGAAACCTCCGCCAGGTTCCATCAGCTAAAGAACTAGATAACGTCCACTCCCATTCTGAGGCTCCCGAACCCGATTAAGCCTTTCGGCATTAGGACCAATGCCAGTGCTTGAGGAATTGGATGTGTCTTCCTTTAATATGCTGACAACGGAGACAGCTACCTGATTGCTTACGCAATTAGAAAGCTTTTACCACGCGAGCGAAATTATTCAGTAATAGAACGGGAGGTCTTGGCAATAGTCTGGGTTGTTACCAAGTTCAGTATGTACTTAATAGGAAAGCCCTTTGTAGTGGAAACAGACAACGCCCCTTGTCGTTTCTGAAAAATACAAAAAGTCAGAATCGATGCATATGAGGATGTTGCTGATACTCCAACAATATCAGTTTGAAATATTGTATGTCCACGGCCGTGAAAACTGTGTTGCAGACAATTTGAGTCGTAACCCGGTGGCAGAAAAAGCCGACGAGCCATTAAATTAAATAACTGTAAATATGGTATTTCTCCTATAACCTAGAGGTTGAATGCTTGGCAAAAGTTCGCCGATATTATAATCCCTTATGTATATATTATCTCATTAATGTTCTTAATTATGATATTTTTTGGTCCACTAAGTTATTTAGGCATTAGTCCCATATTCATGCCTCCATTTAATTGCATTCTTTTTTTTATTCCACTGAAATGTCACCAATGTTCTCCTGTGATTTTTTTAGTTTAAAATTGTGCTAGTTAAATTGTTTCTAGAATTAACCCGTTTAAGTCTTATGTCGGTAAATTCCCCGCTGAGCTCGGATTCACTTTTTCTTCTTTTTTTTTGTGTGTGTGTGTGTGTGTACACCTGTCTTAGCAGCTCAGAATTTCCCTAGACCCTTGATAATTCTAGTTCGACGGGTGGAATAATCCTTTCCTACGCAACTGCTCTGTAAAGCATCATCTTTCGGATGGGAGATGTGTGGGGGAATCACACGTGGAATTTCTTTTCCAGCACGGAAGTGATCTCAATGCATTAAAGAAAATTCTAGAATTTGGTTAGGCTTAAATTGGTAAGACTCCTCCCCCCTCCCCATCTACAAGCGGTAGCGCGTAACCGCGTCCACCCCGGACCACCTTTTCGCGGGTTAGAATCGCCTGGGCGTGAAGTTTCGAGGCCATTCGAGAGTAGCGCGGGCCAAACACCCCGCGTTTCCCCCACCCCTGCGAGGGAAGCCTCGAATATATAGGGCTCGTCTTCCAGGTGGGGGATACAAAGTTGAGGAGTCCCGCCAGGATCCAAGAAACATTTCCCCTAGTTCCAAGTCAGGTGCTTAACAACGAAGCAAAGTGACGGCTGAACTTTTCGTGTCGTTGGAATTAGCCCAGCAAGTGAGGTATTTCCATTTGACGATCGCCACCGAGCTATTTTTCCGACTCTACTCATCAACTTCTGTAGAAGCCCTCCTCGCTCCCTCCTCGTCTTCGAGTGACCGAAATACTCTTCCCTGGAGCGGACGTTACCGCCTCCCCTTGGAGAACCGCCATCACGTCAACTCCCCGCTCAGAAGCTCCGATTGCCCTCGCCCTCACGTATATTGCCTGCAGAAGACATCCGTGAAACCTACCCTGACGTCTCACCAGGAATCCTCCGTAAGCTGCCCCCCCCCCAACCTTCAGCAACCCATTTGAGTTAATCCTCCCCATTGGAATAGTCTCTTTCTGTAACGCATTAATTTCTAACTTCAGAATCTGATGCTAACTCTGCAATTCCCCCCTCATTTACCAATTTAATTTTGCCCATTGATTCTTTTATTTTATGTAAATAAAATTATATTTTTGCACATGCCTCTTTAAATAACCTTTAGCTGTGCCATTGCCCAAAGTTTACGTGACCTCGTTTTGCACTCTATTCTCGCTGCTCCACGCGTCGAAACTCGTGGGATTCCGCCCCTTTGTCGGTTCGCCTTTAAGTTATTAGTTCCTTTCCCGTAGATATAATATGGCATTGATATAATATAACGTCACACCACAACATATATATATATATATATATATATATATATATATATATATATATATATATATATATATATATATATATATATATATAGAGGTTGAGGATAAATCCCAAAATGAGACATGTAAAATTTCTCATTTAATTAAGTACAACGTTTCGGGTATCTTACCCATCTTCTGGTCTATAAAAGAGATCTAGAACACGTTTAAAATTACAAAAATTATAATGCACACAAAGTTAAAAATAAATTATTTAGTTAATTGAAATTATGGCAAATCGTTTGAAAACTATTGAAATTTAGATATGGATCAATTATGGGTACTTTAAATATGCATAAATATAACACTAGTTGATACAATTATTGGTTGACACAGAAATTAGTCACTAAATGAAGCAGCAATAGTAATAAATTATTTAATAAAATGAAAATGTGAAAAAATCATTTGAAAACTTGACACTGAATATAAATGCTATAAATATGGATAAATATAAGAATATACTAATTGGGGCAATTAATTGGTACACAAAAATATTAGTCACCTTTAGTGGACGGTAAAAGCGGAGAGACTGAGGAAAGATTATAGAGGGAACCGATAGAGATTGGTAGGTTGTGAAAATATTTTGAGTGGTTTATGAAATGAGAAGGGGAAAAGCAGTTGAATCAGAATTTAAACTGGGATTTAGTTGTTTTATAAATAATGATTCGAGAATGCGCAGGGAAGTGGAGTCCTTTGCATGTCCTATAATTTGAAATTTTTTGTGGGAAATTTCTGTCTTACATTTAATTGAATGATCTCGAATGGGAGAAGTTTCTTTATTGGTCAAGGTGGAGCCAGTGCGAGAGCTAATACCAAGATGAGAACAGACCCTAGCCCTAAGTGAGCGAACAGTGCTGCCAATGTAGATCCCCTGGTGGCACCTGGGGCAATTGAATTTATAGACAACTGAACAGCTCATTTCAGGTGGGATTCTGTCTTTAGTTCTGAAAAATTTTCCAATATGAAAGTTGTTAAGGAAAACTATTTTGAAGTTGGTATGCGTGTAAAAACTTTTCAAAAGCTTATTAAGTTTTCGGCGTAAGGGTAGGTTGAGTGGGCCAATATCAGGAAGAAGACAATAGCGGACATCCTTGGGGACAGAGGAAATTTCTTGTGGAGGATGGTATATTTTATCAAAGAATTGACGGATACATTTTTGTACAAGTGAGGGCTGGATACAATTCCTTTGAAAATAACCCATGAGAAAACTGAATTCAGAATGAACAAGAAAATAATCAGATGAAAGCTGAAAGCCACGGTGAGTGAGGGTTTTGATGTTGTTGATCTTATAAGAAATATCACAAAAACTGTAAAAGTTCATGCCGAGACCAGAAAAGGAGGATTTACGATAGACGGAAGTGGTGAAGGTGGGCGAGGAGCGTGATATGAGAAAATCCAGAAATGGTAATTTTCCATCTTTTTCTTTATCAATTGTGAATTTTATATTTGAATGGCGATGATTCAAATATTCAAAGAATGAAAGAGACTGTTTTTCTGTTTTAAATATTAGAACCGTATCGTCAACAAAACGACGGTAAAATATCGGTTTCAAATCAGGAGGGCATTCTCGCAAAGCAACTTCTTCGAAGTTGGACATAAAAATGTCAGCAAGAAGAGGACCCATGGGGGAACCCATTCCAACACCATCAACTTGTTGATAGATGGAGTTGTTAAACAGAAAACAGTTGTCTCTAATGGTTAGTTCAAGAAGAGTCCGTAAAAGCAACGGTGTGAATTTATGAAAGGTCGAATCCGGTTCTGGAAAGGCCTTTTGGATGATTAGGTCTATGGTTTCATTTACGGGGATATTTGTAAAAAGGGAGACGATATCAAAGCTACACAAAAAGTCAGGCCCAGGAAGTTTCAAGTTCCTGAATTCTTCAGCCAGAGAATAACTATTGTTAACTTTGTATTGATTAATGGTAAAAGGGTTAAGTAGAGGTACTAGATATTTAGCCAACTTGTAGGTTGCCATTGGGTATGCAGCTAGTATGGGGCGGAGGGGAACATTAGGCTTGTGGATTTTAGGAAGGCCATACATAAGTCCGGGATTAGAGCCAGAGGAGAAAAGTTGTTTATAAGATCCATCGTCAATGATATTAAGAGTTTTAAGTTTAGAAAGCAAGCGATTAACCTTATCATCCAGAATTTGGGAAAGTTTCGAGGGATCTTTGTTAAGAAGTTTAAATTTAGATGAATCAGAGAGGATGTTATTCATTTTGTTAATGTAATCAAAATGTTGAGAATCACAACACCGTTACCTTTATCAGGCCGGGTGACAAAAATATCAGGATTGTTTCCGAGGTCACGAAGAAGCTGGAAATCATTCTTTTGTATGAAAAGGGAACTAAATCGAAGATTTTTCATTTTTATGTAAAATTCATTTGTAAGAAGGGAAAAAGATGATTTGAGATCTTTAAAGTTCCCAAGTATAGGAAGAGGTTGTAAATCGTAAATGAATTTTTCAAAAAACTGGAAGTAGTTTGGGAATTTGTGAGAAAAAACAGGCAACTTAATATGAAGACCAAGTGAGAGAAGAAAAGATTCTCGTGCCGATAATTTATAATCTGATAGGTTATGAATGACACTTTCAGGTGAGTTTAGGCTTGGACGGAGCAAATTAAGCTTATTAAGTTTAGCATTATGGGTTTGAATGACTTGAGAAGAATAAAAGTTAGTTTCTTTAACAATAACTGAACGGTAGCAAATATTATCACAAAAGGAAAAGGTTGAGCGCAATTTAGAAAGGGAGAAATTATAACTTTTCTCGGTTTTATGCAAAAGTTGAAATTTGAAGTTGATTTCATTATTGAGGAGATAATCCAATGATGACTTGTAAAATTCGGAAGAATACAGGGACTTACGGTAGAGTTTAAAGATGATAAAGTTGGGATAAACATTGTTTGACCTACAAATTTCTAGAAATTGAATGTCAAGTTGTACTTTCTTGAAGCGACAGGAAAGTTTGGATGCTTGCCGAAAAAGCCTAACGCCATCTTGTCCATAACGGGAACGTATATATTCTATAGGTTTGCTTCTAAGAAGGCTTATTTTTAGGTTGAGGATAAATCCCAAAATGGGACATGTAAAATTTCTCATTTAATTAAGTACAACGTTTCGGGTATCTTACCCATCTTTTTCCCTTCTTACAAATGAATTTTACATAAAAATGAAAAATCTTCGATTTAGTTCCCTTTTCATACAAAAGAATGATTTCCAGCTTCTTCGTGACCTCGGAAACAATCCTGATATTTTTGTCACCCGGCCTGATAAAGGTAACGGTGTTGTGATTCTCAACATTTTGATTACATTAACAAAATGAATAACATCCTCTCTGATTCATCTAAATTTAAACTTCTTAACAAAGATCCCTCGAAACTTTCCCAAATTCTGGATGATAAGGTTAATCGCTTGCTTTCTAAACTTAAAACTCTTAATATCATTGACGATGGATCTTATAAACAACTTTTCTCCTCTGGCTCTAATCCCGGACTTATGTATGGCCTTCCTAAAATCCACAAGCCTAATGTTCCCCTCCGCCCCATACTAGCTGCATACCCAATGGCAACCTACAAGTTGGCTAAATATCTAGTACCTCTACTTAACCCTTTTACCATTAATCAATACAAAGTTAACAATAGTTATTCTCTGGCTGAAGAATTCAGGAACTTGAAACTTCCTGGGCCTGACTTTTTGTGTAGCTTTGATATCGTCTCCCTTTTTACAAATATCCCCGTAAATGAAACCATAGACCTAATCATCCAAAAGGCCTTTCCAGAACCGGATTCGACCTTTCATAAATTCACACCGTCGCTTTTACGGACTCTTCTTGAACTAACCATTAGAGACAACTGTTTTCTGTTTAACAACTCCATCTATCAACAAATTGATGGTGTTGGAATGGGTTCCCCCATGGGTCCTCTTCTTGCTGACATTTTTATGTCCAACTTCGAAGAAGTTGCTTTGCGAGAATGCCCTCCTGATTTGAAACCGATATTTTACCGTCGTTTTGTTGACGATACGGTTCTAATATTTAAAACAGAAAAACAGTCTCTTTCATTCTTTGAATATTTGAATCATCGCCATTCAAATATAAAATTCACAATTGATAAAGAAAAAGATGGAAAATTACCATTTCTGGATTTTCTCATATCACGCTCCTCGCCCACCTTCACCACTTCCGTCTATCGTAAATCCTCCTTTTCTGGTCTCGGCATGAACTTTTACAGTTTTTGTGATATTTCTTATAAGATCAACAACATCAAAACCCTCACTCACCGTGGCTTTCAGCTTTCATCTGATTATTTTCTTGTTCATTCTGAATTCAGTTTTCTCATGGGTTATTTTCAAAGGAATTGTATCCAGCCCTCACTTGTACAAAAATGTATCCGTCAATTCTTTAATAAAATATACCATCCTCCACAAGAAATTTCCTCTGTCCCCAAGGATGTCCGCTATTGTCTTCTTCCTGATATTGGCCCACTCAACCTACCCTTACGCCGAAAACTTAATAAGCTTTTGAAAAGTTTTTACACGCATACCAACTTCAAAATAGTTTTCCTCAACAACTTTCATATTGGAAAATTTTTCAGAACTAAAGACAGAATCCCACCTGAAATGAGCTGTTCAGTTGTCTATAAATTCAATTGCCCCAGGTGCCACCAGGGGATCTACATTGGCAGCACTGTTCGCTCACTTAGGGCTAGGGTCTGTTCTCATCTTGGTATTAGCTCTCGCACTGGCTCCACCTTGACCAATAAAGAAACTTCTCCCATTCGAGATCATTCAATTAAATGTAAGACAGAAATTTCCCACAAAAAATTTCAAATTATAGGACATGCAAAGGACTCCACTTCCCTGCGCATTCTCGAATCATTATTTATAAAACAACTAAATCCCAGTTTAAATTCTGATTCAACTGCTTTTCCCCATCTCATTTCATAAACCACTCAAAATATTTTCACAACCTACCAATCTCTAATCGGTTCCCTCTATAATCTTTCCTCAGTCTCTCCGCTTTTACCGTCCACTAAAGGTGACTAATATTTTTGTGTACCAATTAATTGCCCCAATTAGTATATTCTTATATTTATCCATATTTATAGCATTTATATTCAGTGTCAAGTTTTCAAATGATTTTTTCACATTTTCATTTTATTAAATAATTTATTACTATTGCTGCTTCATTTAGTGACTAATTTCTGTGTCAACCAATAATTGTATCAACTAGTGTTATATTTATGCATATTTAAAGTACCCATAATTGATCCATATCTAAATTTCAATAGTTTTCAAACGATTTGCCATAATTTCAATTAACTAAATAATTTATTTTTAACTTTGTGTGCATTATAATTTTTGTAATTTTAAACGTGTTCTAGATCTCTTTTATAGACCAGAAGATGGGTAAGATACCCGAAACGTTGTACTTAATTAAATGAGAAATTTTACATGTCTCATTTTGGGATTTATCCTCAACCTCAAAATAAGCCTTCTTAGAAGCAAACCTATAGAATATATATATATATATATATATATATATATATATATATATATATATATATATATATATATATATATATATATATATATATATATATATATATATATATATATATATATATATATATATATATATATATATATATATATATATATATATATATATATATATATATATATATATATATATATATATATATATATATATATATATAAAGCCAAGCGACCGTTGGATGTGAGCGCGGGACAAACAATCTACGAACGCGCGAACAGTCAAATTGACCCGTGTCAATAAGACATACGCGTAAAACAAATCTTTCGCGTCTCAGAATAGATTTATCGAAAGACGGACGTCTACGAAACACCTGAGTAAACATACCCGCTAGCCATAAGGAATTGTATCAAAAAGCTGTGATAATCGCATCCTGTTATATTGATAAAACTTGGGATATGAAAGTAACTCAACTTACACAGCTTTCATTAGTTCCCACTTTGGAGTGTAGAACGATGATTCTAGACCACGCCTTCTAGGAAATAAGCATAAATATATATACATATATATATATATATATATATATATATATATATATATATATATATATATATATATATATATCAGAGGTGGACATGATTCGAAAAAATTGAAGTCCGATTACCAATTGCCGATTCACCATCTCGTCAAGTCCGATTCGATTATCCGATTCGATTAATTTTTTTTAATGCGATTCGATCTTTTTAAATCGATTCAATGTTTTTAAAGCGATTTTCAATGTTTCTAAAGGGAATTCAATGTTTTTTTTACCCTAAATAAGCCATTTATAACTAATACAAACAGAAACCAAGTTTTTAAGATAAAAAAATAAACATTTTATTTTATTTAAAATATAATATAACAAAAAATTAAACTATAAAGTACATATTACACACAGTAATACTAATATATTCTCCCAGAAAAAAGATAGGGTCAACTAACATCTTTGTTCCATATATACCTCCTAATATTTAAAGTTTTCCCTCTACTTTAAGCCCGCCAGCTTAGTCCTCATCTTCCTCCTCCACCTCGTGTGCCTTCTTGAGGAGGTGGTGGTTGCCCTTCATGAATACGAGGGCCTCGAAGTTCGGTGCTGCGAGGGCCGCCCTCTTAGGCCTGAAGATGTCCGACCCATAGCTGAACACGCGCTCGCCCAAGGCAGTGCTTGAGAGCGGCGTGTTATACTTGAGGAAGAGTGTTACTCAAGCATCATGGAACTCGAGCGGGAAGAGATTGGGCAAGAGCACCGGGTTTCCCCTCAGCGGCTTCTTCGACCAGTTGTTGACCTCTTCCCTGACCTTATCGTCGAAGCTCTCCTCTTGCTGCCCATCCTCCATGGCGAACAGATAATCCGTGCTGTTGGAGCCTGGCTGGGGTCCCTACTGGGGGCCAGGGTCTAGGTGCTTGTCAGGCCGGATGAGGGCGAGAAAGTTCCTGATGAGCTTGTTCCTCACCAGGTCGCAGTAGACCTTATTGTGCTTTCTCCTGCAGATGGCCCTGACCGTGGTGAGCTTCTGGTGGGGGTGCAGCGCCTTAGCCATCAACAGGTTCATGTCCACAAAGAGGTGGCTGAACCTGCAGTAGAAAAAAGTTTTAAAACAAATTTAGAAATATATCAGATTTATCAATTGAAAAATTAAACTTCATTACACTGATTTTAGTTAATTTCAAATGAATCATTTGATCAGCAAAGATTATAATCATTTAATAATAATATAATATAAGAAGAAAAGAGCACTTATTAAGTTTTAACTCACTGCTATAAAATATAATAATAAAAAATAATAATAATATCATAATATGACGAACCTGCCACCAAAGCCCTTTGTTCCAGGCTGGTAGAGGGGGTGGGCCAACAGGTTCTGGGCATGGACAATGCTGTCGTCGCGCGACAGCGCCTCCAGGGAGTCTTTGAGCACCTGGAAGTGGGGGAGAAGGCACCCTATGTATGCCTTCTCCTCGCCCTAGAGTACGTCTAGGCAAGCGGCGAGGGGGGCGTCCACCTTGACGTACTCCGACCAGATCTGCACGTCGTCCTGCGTGATGTGCGGCAGGGGGGTGGGGGTTCAGCTTGTTCCTCTTGTCCAAGTCAAGCACCTCGGTCAGCAGGCACTTGTAGGGGTCGTGGCTAGAATTACACCTGGTGACGCCAAGGGTAACAAGCTTCTTGCCTAGAGCGGATTTAATGTCATTGGCGGTCACTGTCTTTCAGTTGAAGGCCGGCAGGGGCTAGGTAGTCCAGCCGGACACGGCTTCCACATTTCTGGAGGACAGCAGGTTCACTGTGTGTGCCGCACAGCGGCGATGCCTGGGTAGCTGCACCACCTCTTCCTGCTGGTTCACCTCCTCCAGGGCGTCTGCCACCAGGAAGGTGCTGGTGTGACCACCTGTGGGTCCACCACGTTTTGTTTTTACTGCTCGGCATCCCCCTCGATGTTGCGGTTAAAGGCGCAGATGTAGTTCGCGCCATTGTCAGTGGTGGTTCTGACAAAACTGAAAAGCAAAATAATGTTTTAAAAGAAAGTTTAATTTCATTTATCAGTATGAACTTGAAATAGAATTGCTGTTGACAACTTCCACTGAAAGTGCGTTCCAAGTGCCGCAGACACTATATGTGAAAGATTTTCCACACAGATCACGCTGGTAACGCTTCACTTCAGGTTTGTAGCCGTGATTTCTTGTTATGCTCTAGTTAAGCTGGAAAATATCCTTGTAGTCTACAATGTCGAAGCCTCGAAGTATTTTGAACACTTCGATAAGCTGACCACGCATTCTCCGGGTCTCCAGCGAGAACAAGTCTAATTCCCGTAATCTATCTTCGTAACTCCTGAGCCTGATAGAGGGAATATGTTTGGTTGCTCTGGCTTGAACACGTTCTAATCTTGCGATATCCTTTCGAAACGAAGGACTCCAAAATTGTACGGCATACTCCAAGTGTGGTCGGACAAGGGAGCTATACAAACACAGTACTATCTCCTTGTTCCGATATCTAAACTGTCGCTTTATATAACCTAATGTCCTTTCGGCTTTCTTCTCCGCCTCAATACATTGCCTCGAGAACTTGAGATCACTAGTGATAGTTACCGAAGTCCTTCTGAGTGTCAGTGGATTCAAGAGCAGTTCCCTTAATGGTATACTGAGATTGGGGGTTTCGGTGGCCGATATGAATCACTTTGCATATTTTTAACGTTAAAATGCATTTACCACGTGTCCGACCACTCCCCAATCTTCCGAAGATCATCTTGAAGGCGGGCAGTATTTCCTTCCTTGGTGACGTTCATACTAAGCTTGGTATCATCGGCAAATTTAGAAATCTTCGCAACCATGTCATCGTCCATGTCGTTGACGTAGATGATGAACAGTAGTGGTCCCAGGACAGAACCTTGAGGAACACCGCTAGTAACGGGCACCCACTCAGAAGCGTGCCCATTCAACACCACCCCTTGCCGTCTACCACTTAGCAAGTTCTATATCCAACTTGCTACATTTCTTTCTATGCCCAGCGCACTCACTTTCTGTAGGCGGCAGCGGTGTGGTACCTTATCGAAGGCTTTTTGAAAGTCTAAGTAGATAATTTCAACCGCCTTATTCAGTTCGTGTTCACTAAAAACGAAAGGGAAGAATTCCACAAGATTCGTTAGGCATGATTAAGCTTGGTATCATCGGCAAATTTAGAAATCTTCGCAACCATGTCATCGTCCATGTCGTTGACGTAGATGATGAACAGTAGTGGTCCCAGGATAGAACCTTGAGGAACACCGCTAGTAACGGGCACCCACTCAGAAGCCTGTCCATTCAACACCACCTCTTGCCGCCTGCCACTTAGCAAGTTCTATATCCAACTTGCTACATTTCTGTCTATGCCCAGCGCACGCACTTTCTGGAGGAGGCGGCGGTGTGGTACCTTATCGAAGGCTTTTTGAAAGTCTAAATAGATAACATCAACCGCCTTATTCAGTTCGTGTTCACTAAAAACGAAAGGAAAGAATTCCCCAAGATTCGTTAGGCATGATTAAGCTTGGTATCATCGGCAAATTTAGAAATCTTCGCAACCATGTCATCGTCCATGTCGTTGACGTAGATGATGAACAGTAGTGGTCCCAGGATAGAACCTTGAGGAACACTGCTAGTAACGGGCACCCACTCAGAAGCCTGTCCATTCAATACCACCCCTTGCCGTCTGTTACTTAGCAAGTTCTATATCCAACTTGCTACATTTCTGTCTATGCCCAGCGCACGCACTTTATGGAGGTAGCGGCGGTGTGGTACCTTATCGAAGGCTTTTTGAAAGTCTAAGTAGATAACATCAACCGCATTATTCAGTACGTGCTCACTGAAAACCAAGGGGAAGAATTCCACAAGATTCTTTAGGCATGACCGTCCTTTCGGAACCCGTGCTGGGAACTCCTCAATCGCAAGTTAGACTCTAAATATGACGTCATTTTGTCCACCATGATGCTTTCTATGAGTTTACGGACTATTGAGGTTAAGCTAATAGGTCGGTAGTTCGACGACTGGCTAGGGTCTTCTTTCTTGAAGATATGAGTCACCTCCGCTTCACGCCAGTCTCTCAGAACGCATCCGGTCTCGATTGACATGTTGAAGATTGTGCTCAGATGTCGTGACACTTCATCGCGCACTTCTTTCAACACTTTAGGTAGAAACTCATCCGGGCCAGGGGACTTATTCGTGTTTAGATCAGTGATTTTTTTTTCTATTTCTCCTTGGATGAAGTCCATTTCCTCCATCTTTCCCCCAAGTAAGAATCCGTGGGCTTAGGGATGGGACCACACTCTTCAGTAAACACTGAAGAGAAGTAGTCGTTCAGGAGGTTATCATTTTCAGCATCTGAGTGACTTAATGCACCCTCTTCATTCTTTAAAGGGCCAATCGAGCGATAGATTGATTTACGGCTGTTTACATAACCAAAGAACTCCTTGGGATTTCCTTGCAAAATCTCGCCACTCGGAGCTCCTCGGCACGCTTTGCCGCCCTTATGCTGGACTTCACTCTCCTACCTAGTTTACGGTATTCCTCAAAGTCTCCAGACATCTTTGACTGCCGGTACACCGTTCTTTTCTCCTTCAGCAGTTGACCAATTTCTAGATTAAACCACTTTGGTTGAACAGAAACACCGACGAAGGCTTTTCAAAGGGAGGAATCGTGATCGAATGCTCATGAAGGTAGTTTTGAATCTATTCCACGAATCTTCAATATCCTCGCACACTTCTAGCCTCGCATCAGTCAATCCAGCACGAAGACCATCATATTCTGCTCTTCTCAAATCAAGTTTCCTCGATTTACCAGTCGCAGACTCTACCTTGGGGCCCTTGACTATAAATCTGACTAGTCGATGATCACTGCCACCGAGCTATTCGCCTACAGAGAGATCCTCAGCGGTGTCATCTTCAGACGTGAAAACAAAGTCGAGGGTATTATTGCCTCTCGTCGGCTCTCTCACCCATTGAGTCAGGAACTCGTTGTTCGCGAACTTCAGGAATAGTGCGTTCTCGCCACAGGTTCTCTGGTTTCCCAGTCAACTTGGGTATTGAAATCACCCATGGCGATACACACACTGTCTCGAACAAGTTCACCCAGTAGCTGGTACAGATTCCTATACTTTTTAACAAGTTGGACAGTGGGTCTGTAAAGCAGTAGGGTCCTGTATCTGGCAGGACCTATATCTAGGTCAACTCCTAGTAGCTCGTAGTCGGATATAATGTTGCAGTTCGTCGATTTGAGTGTATCCTTGACATACACATCACACCGCCACCCTCTCTGTCTGGCCTATCTTTTTGGAAGAGTTAGTCACCGGGAATCATGAATTCACCTTCAAAATCACGGTTTGAAGTTTTTAGCCACGACTCTGTTAATGCTACCATTTCAGGTTCTTCCGTGCCCACGAGGCCACGATGTTAAAGAAACCTGATCGACCGCGCATTAAACAGAAGAACTTTCAGGTAGTCCCCAAATGTAGGATTCCCTACGCTCTTCCGTTTCCTGGCTTATTTGTGGCGAGGGGGGCACCCCTCTTTGCGACCTCTGAGAAGGTCGTTTCAGGAGCGACACGGGCGTACTGGCGTACGTCCGCCCTCACTCTGGGCCGGGCATTCCTTTGGGTCCGCTCCACGACATCCTGTATCATGTTACAGAGTACAGCCTTTCCTTTAAAGGAAAGATGCACTCCATCCCTTTGGTAAAGATCGTTTCTATCATAAAAGGAGTTGTAAAGGTCCACAAAAAAGACCCCCCTCAACCGTACACAAATCTGCCAGGCGTCTGTTCAAGGAGATGTTCCTCGAGTGAGTTATCCGGGTTAGACCTCTTCTTGGGAGCATCCCGACCACAACACGTCTGCGGGTTTTCAACCCACTGTCGTCCACGGCCCCCATGACCGTGTGTATAATCTTTCCTTCAGGACCTACCTTACCTCCTTTGAGGTAGAGGTCGTTGCCACTTAACATTAGGGCAACGCCTGAGTTCTCAGAAATCTGAGATTTTTCCGACTCTACCCTGACTCGGTGGTTTTCCCGTCCTGGCCGGCGGCTTACCTTCACACTGATGCGAAGGTGGGCCACTAACAGTGGTTCCTTCTTTTTTTCTATCTTCCTCTGGTTTCACTTCTGTTTCTGCTTTTTCTTCTTTCTCTTTTTTTCTTTTCTTTCTTCCTCTTTCTCTTCTTCTTTTTGGCCCGTTGAGCTAGACCCGCAGCAGCTGACTCCAGCTCTGGGACGTTGGAAGGCTGGCGTGACACTACCGATACAATGCTAGCTTCTTGGGCGAGGGTCTCGTTGGCGGATCCACCCACGTCGGCAGGAGATACATCGTGAGCCAACTGGACCTCTAGTCCGGAGGACAACTCGGCGATCCTGTCCTCGAGACGGCGAAGCTGACGCGCGTGTTCAGAGTCTAGGTTCTGCAGCTTCCTATCCAGTTCTTTAGATTTTTGCTTAGATGATCTACATAGATCCTTGAGCTGTTGCAGTTCTTCTTTAAGGACACAGTCAGTGCAGATACTTTTCGTGTGGCATTTGGAGTAACACCCCTCAGGAAATTCCACGCACCACTTGTCCTTTTTACACACCGAACATGTGTATTTAAGAGCAGCTGGTCCTTTCTTTCCAGTCATGCTAAACACTTTATATCTCTGAATACTTTGCGACCACTCAATAAAAAAACAAGGGGGGAGGGGGTGAATTCGCCCCGCGTGAATCGCTCCCGCCTATCCATCGGAGACGTTTCGGATCTTTCTAAAGGTACCCTCCTTTTACTGCTGTTCGTCCGACCTAGTCGTTCAAGCCCGGCATGCCGTGGGTCCCAACCAAACAGCACGGACAGCCTCCGAAGGGGGCTATCGATTTCGAACCAGGTGAACAGCGGAACATGCCCCGTACTAAACTCCTACTAGTTTCCTTCAGGGCCGCCAGGATCTCGGCGTAGCGTCCAATGGATATCCCACCACACTAAGAGACTTGACCCAAGGCTTTGTGCTGGCCTGGCAACTAACCTGGGAACAAGGCCCGTCACCTCGGACAGTTGCTACCAGAGACACCCCTCTGGTAGAGAGAGGGGGGGGGGGGAGAGTGTGTGTGTTAGAGAAGCTCAGCTAGTATGATTATTGTATTGTTATAAGATGACTAGATTACAATCGTTCAGAAAATTATCTCGTTCACGTTCCCCCTTTTAAGTTCACCAAGTCTTGTCACTCCAGAATTTAATACTTCGCTTTGAATATATCTAGGCTGCTAGTCACCCGCACAGTAACTTCGTGACGTGGCGCTTGCCCCGTTATAGGCTAATATTAGAATAGAGTAATTTTTGCAACGTCCTTCTTTACCTCGATTACCCTGAAATCCTCGGTAAGCTCAGTCAGATACTTAATTGACCTTCATAAGTTGGTTGCCGCTCTAAATTGATAATTCTCCTCCGCTACGCCCTATAAATTGGTAACCCCACAACTAAGGGACACTTATAGAACATTATCCCCCATAAGTGGTAATACACCTATAGGATTACTAACGGTAATTGTGTTAAGAAGTGAGATTAACCCATTAACGACGAGTGGCAAGTACATTTGCCACACTCAAAAAATAACCTGCTAAAGCCAAGTTATGTGACATTTCGTCGTTTGGCTTTTTGCTACTGATAAATACACATTCAAGACACATTCAGCAGGAGAGTCTGTTTTAAGAGTATATTACGAACGTAAAAATAAAGTGAATCCGAAGAAATTTTTATTTATTTTACCCGCCATAATTATCGGCATTACTGGATTAAGTGGCATGAAGTAGCTTGATGATAGGATTCTAAATTAGGGTAGTGAGGGTCAACAAGGAGTAACAACAAGGAAAGAAGGTACCCTAGGAGACCTTACGGTCCATTCAAAGAGGGTACCTTTGGACTAGCAATTGAGCGGGCACAAGGCTGCTCAATTGTTTTGCGTCCCTAAACGGCCACTTTTCAAGACTTTGTCTAGTCTTGACTTGAACCGGTCAACAGATTCACTGTTGACAACTTCCACTGGAAGTGCGTTCCACATACCGCAGATACTGTAAGTGAAAAAATTTCCACACAGATTGCGGTTGTAACGCTTCAGTTCAAGTTTGAAGCCGTGATTGCGCGTTCTGTTCTCACTCAGTGTGAACATATCCCCGTAGTCAACATTGTCGAACCCTCGAAGTATTTTGAAAACTTCGATGAGCTGACCACGCAGTCTACGGGTTTCCAGCGAGAACAGATCTAATTCCCTTAGTCTATCCTCATAACTTTTATGTCGGATAGAGGGAATCAGCTTGGTTGCCCTGGCTTGTACGCGTTCAAATCTCGCGATGTCCTTTTGCAATGAAGGACTCCAAAATTGTACGGCATACTCTAGGTGCGGTCAGACAAGTGAGTTGTACAGGCACAGTGCAATCTCCTGGTTTCGAATAACCAAACTGGCGCTTAATATAGCCTAGCATCCTCTGGGCCTTTTTCTCCGCCTCAATGCACTGTTTCGAGAACTTGAGGTCACTAGTGATTGTTACACCCAAGTCCTTCTTAGTGTCGGTGGATTCCATAGCAGTGCCCTTAAGGATATACTGAGATTGGGGGTTTCTGTGGCCGATATGCATCACTTTGCATTTCCCTACGTTATGAGGGATGCAGAATAATGTAGTGGTGGAATTGACCTGATGGTGTGTTTGTTACAAGTAGTATGTTAATGGTGTGTTATCATAGGGAGAATGATAGCGTAAGGTAGCATACAAAAAAATCAAATTCTTTAGCTGACTGAGCAAAATGGTGACATTGAAAACATTGAACAGAATTAAATTTAGTAAGGACAGAAACAAGCCCAATCCCCATTCAAATGATTGCATAAGAAGAAGAAGAACCTTATCTGATCAGCTGTTATCTTATGTCTGCTCTCGTTATAGAGAAAGCCTTTGATAGAGTTGAAAGAACAAAATTGTTTCAAGACTGAGACTTGAGGATGGAGTCAAATATTCTAAATGTAATACAAAAACTATATGAGAATAACAAAGTCAAACTAAATTTGAAAGACATAGAAACAGGTTGGATGGTGAATGACATCGGGGTTAGACAAGGGTGTACCATGTCTTCTAGCTTGTTCAGCTTCATTGAAGAACTTTTGGAGAGAGTAAAGAGGGAAGGCCAAGGAGTCATGGGTGGAGATCTCATATTGACAACCCTGGGATTTGCAGACGACATAGTTCTGTTTAGTGAAACAGCAAAGGGTTTGCAGAGACTTTTATATGTGGTGTACCAGTATGGGGAAGAATGGAGAGTAAAATTTAGTAGCTAGGAAAAATAGCCCCAAATAAGCAAGGACTTGGATCCGGCCATACTCTACACAATCACCGAGGAAAGTGCAAAATAATGATATTTGGAGAACAAAGAGATGAAAGATGGATCCTAGGAAACAATATCCTAGAAGTGGTAAATGATTATAGATACTTGGGTGTGACAGTCTATAATCAGAAGGATATATTTGAGAAGTATAAGAGACAAAATGAAGTAAATATGCTAAAAATGACTGTCATGCTGAGGAATATGTCAAACAGGTCCTTGCAAGGATCTGTTTTGGGTCCCTTGCTATTCTTAATTTATATTAATGATCTTGACATAGGTATAAGTAGTGACCTGAGTAAATTTGCTGATGATACTAAGCTAGGTAGGGCCATTAGAGCTGATTCTGATGCTGTTGTAATGCAGGAGGAATTGACCATTCTGTCCAATTGGGCCGAGAAATGGCAAATGAAGTTTAACATAGACAAATGTAGTGTACTTAGTATAGGTAGAAATAATCCATTGAATAGTTATAAATTAAATGGGAGAATTTTAGGGAGGACCGATTGTGAGAGGGACTTGGGTATTTTGGTAAGTTCAGACCTTCGTCCTAGAAAGCAATGCCTAAATGCTAAGAATAAAGCTAATAGGATATTGGGATTCATTAGGAGGAGTGTAAGCAATAAGAGTGCTGAAGTCATTCTAAAAAAAGACTCAAGAAAAACAAAGACTCAAGATGGCGGAAGGTAGACGCCGTCGCGCTAACGTGAGTACGCTTAAAACCGAATGTAATGGCAAAAGAAATGCCACAAATAATCAGAAGGACATGGACAAAGATAACACTATCCCTAAAGGGGAAGCATATAAGTGCGGTAAATGTGGTGAGTTGGTAAAAGAGAGTGACAAGGCCATAGAATGTGAAATATGTGTACTCTGGTTCCACACAAAATGCGCAAAAGTTTCTGACAGCCTGTACCAAGTATTAACAGATGAACCAGACGAATGCCACTGATACTGCCAAAACTGCAAAAGGGGGGCGAAAAAGCTCTACCAGAGTATAGTAGCAATGACAGGTGAAATACAGAAGGTAAATGAGAAAATAAACCAAGTGAGCCAAGAACTAAGCGATGTGAAGATGAACCTAGGAGAGAAAGTGGGGGAACTGAGTGACAACAACATCTCTTTAGAAGCCAGAATTCTTCGACTAGAGGAAACACAGCAGTGCTTAGAGGTAAACCCGCAACAGACAGTGCTTGGGAGATTAACTGAAGAACAGCTAATTGAGCAAATAGTCAGCAAAACAACTGACACAGTAACAAAATCATTGACTGACAAAGTAGATCTGAAATTGAATGAGAAGGAAGACCAAGAAGCTAGGAAATTCAACCTTATCATACATAATCTACCTGAGACAAACTCGAAGGAGGGTGACATAAACAGGGTAACCGAACTTATTCAGGAAGAGTTTAAACTTAAGATCAACATCAATAATGCACAAAGGATGGGAAAGCCAAACTTTGAACGTGCCCGACTACTCACGATAACAATGGCCAGCTTAAGTGAGAGGAAGCAGATATTGATCCAGGCCAAAGAATTACGAAATAGCTCGCACCCTATCCACAACCAGATTTATATATGTCCTGACCTAACCAAGAAACAATTGGAGGAGTCAAAAAACTTGAAGGAACAACTGAAGGACCAACGAGTAAAACAACCAAACAAAAGGTGGATAATAAGAAAGAGAAAAGTGGTGGAAACAAGCGAACAGAACTAAGAATATCCTATACCAATACAGATAACTCACTTATGAACAAATATGACAAGCTCTGTGCTTTAGTAAATGACAAGCTATGATGTAATACTAATAACAGAAATTAAACCCAAACATGGGGAAGTGCCAGAGTTATCTGTTATGCAAATTCAGGGATACGATATATTCACCAGTGATTTATATGCAGAAAATACCAGAGGGACATGTATATATGTAAGATCTACACTTAATGCTAAACAGATCAAGCCACCAATGGACTCATTCCAAGACTGCACATGGGTAACTATACAGGGAAGTCACAACAACAACTTGCTTTTAGGGGTCATCTATAGATCCGGTTCGCCTCTACTTGCAACTACACCAGACACAGCGTTACATGATACTCTCAGGTGGGCAACTAACAAACGGAAAACTCATCTACTCATCACAGGAGATTTTAATCATACGAGCATCACCTGGAACGCATCACCTCAAACGCCGAACATAGAAAATCCAGACAATCCTGCATCCAGATTCGTTGAATGTGTACGAGATATATATTTACATCAGCACGTCACCCAGCCGACCAAATATAGAAATGAGCAGACTCCAACATTAGATGATCTTGTGTTTAGTAATGAGCAAGAAATGATTGAACAATTAGTACATCATGAGCCACTAGGAGCAAGTGATCATGCCAGATTGGACTTCAAATTCATCTTCTGCACAACACCTCAGGAAAAGAAGAGAACAATATGGAACTATGAGCAGGCAGACTATGAAAAAATGAGAGAAGATCTAAGCATTGAATGGGACGAATTGCTCGCAGGCAAGTAGACACAAGAAGCCATTGATATACTACAATCAAGAATCATGAAGGCAGTGAGGGATCATATACCAACAAAAAATTTAAAGAGTAAGAACAAACCACTATGGATGAACAAGGATGCCTTCCGCAAAGCTAGGAAAAAGTACCACGCATGGATAAGATATCTGAATACAAAGAGCAAACTTGACTGGATAGCTTACACAGAAGCTAGAAATTCAGCTACACATGCATCAAGGCAGGCCCATAGGGAATTTGAAAAAAAATTAGCAAAGGAGGCCAAGACCAATAACAAAGCCTTTTGGAACTATGTCAACAACCGCAGGAAAACTCGAACTGACGTAGGTGACCTTAAGGATACACATGGTAACTTTGTAAGTGACGATAAGGATAAAGCCGAAACACTAAATGAGCAATACTTTAAGACCTTTACACAAGAGGACAGAATTAACATTCCAGACTTTGAGCCTAAATCTCTCCAGTATGAGGCACTAGGAACAATAGAAATTACAGAGAGCATGATTTTTAAGCAACTGAATTCACTTCAAACTGATAAATCTCCAGGCTTGGACCAGGTCAGGTCAGGTCTTTCCCTGGCGATTATTGATATAGTCCTATGTTGCTTTTGTCATCCGTGAAATTATGTTATGTTATGTTATGACAATGAGACGGATGTATATCAGTGTCGCTCTGCTATTACCACCTACCCTGACCTTAATCAATTCCTCACTCCTTCCCCTCCACCTTCCCAATCCCTTTCTTAACCCCCTTCAGTTCTAGTGTATGACAAATGTGGTGGAAACGAGTGATGGTGCCACAAAACAACACCATCATCGAGAGCCTACCCTCACAACCTTGACATCAATATTAAGACAAGAAGATTCAAAGACCTTTTGCCCTCTAGATGCAAGCATGGATGACCTTGCACTATTGGACACCAAAACAAGCACCCTAAGAAAATGACAGCACCGAGAAGATGATCCTGATAATACCAGAAAAATATTGTGTACAGACTACACCTCCATATACTGACAACTCAGTTTGTATAATTATCGATTGTACTGATGAAGCCTGACCCTTTACAAACTCAGAAAAATTATCAGACGCTATAAACAATCAAAATTTGGCAAATATATAATAGATGGTGTAATGCAATTAATAGGTAAGTGTGTAGCAGTCCACCTACAAGTCAAGAACTCCTGCCTCAACAATCTACCACCCCTTCTCTCAATCACCAAGCTTAGTGGAACGTCAAATGCTGGAGAATGCTTCCTCTATATAATGGGAACTATACATATGACAAGATTGGCCCTATCTCAATATTGATTTTTCAAGGGATTCATGGACTCAGGCAACTCTCCCAATTGGGATGGGTGGCTTAGGAATACGATTGATACAAAACATTGCTCTCCATGGGTATATATCCTCCTTGATTTCAGTTCACTCTTTTATGCGAGCTGTTCTTTCACTGGTTACCAGTTTGGCTCAAGTGGATAAGGTGGCTGGACCTATTAGATTCTGGAGGGGGATACTTGGGGACAATGGCTTTCAGCCTGAAAATGAGAACTGCTTGAAGCAGAAATATTGGGATCTACCTCTTGCTCTCTCCAAACTGAATGACCTCAAAGAGAGGGCAGATCAGGTTGCAAGAGACCATCTGCTAGTCACAGGGCATCCTGATAGTGGCTGTTGGTTGTCAGCCATCCTGGTCCCATCTTTGGGAATTCAGTTAGATCTGGAACCCTTAGAGTTGCTATAGCTTTGAGAATGGGTGTGCCAATTTGTGAGCCACATAGGTGTAAATGTGGATCTGGTGTTGATCCTCAAGGTCTGCACCTCTTGTCCTGTCAGCTGGTTGCTGGAAAGAGCCATAGACACACTGCCCTCAATGACATATTATGCCAAATCCTAAAAAAAGTGGGATTGACAGCTGTTTTGGAACCAGTTGGACTTGACCGAGGAGATAGTAAGCATCCAGATAGGATAACAATGTTTCTTTTTAGGAATAGAAAGAGTCTGTATTAGGATGTGACATGTGTCAATACTTATTCTGAGTATATTATTAACAGGTCAGCTGTCTCTGTAGCTTCAGCTACAACAGCTGCAGAAAATTCAAAAACAATAAAGTATTTTGCCCTGACTGGGAGTTTTCTGTTTGAGCCAATAGCCATCAAAACTAGTGGAGTTTTCAGGCTTTCAAGTGCATGAGTTATTAAAGAAATAGGTTCTCTTCTCAGGGAGAAGAGCAGACTGTGTCTCAAGATTCACTAGGAGGATATAACATCTACAGCAAAGATGTGGACTGGGACAGGTTAAGAGGTGAACTACAGCAAATCAACTGGCATGGTCTGCTGGAGGGACAGGAGGACACGAATGTACTTCTTAGAAAAATCACACAAAAATGTGAGGAAACTTGCAGAAAATATATTCCCAAGAAAAGAAGGCAAAATCAATCTATAATCCCCAGAGACCGAAGAATCTTGATGAAAAGAAGACAAAATCTGCAGAAAAAACTAAATAAAGCAGTCTCAACTGTCTCAAGAGAAAATAAATAAAGAGATTGAGGAAATAGAAAACAAGCTAAAAACATTGCTCAAAGACCAGCAAATAACAGGTGAAAGGCAAGCTGTGGAGAACATCAAGGAGAATCCTAGGTACTTCTTCTCATACGCAAACAAGAAGCTGAGAACCACATTCGCGGTAGGACAACTCACTAAAACAGACAAATGGCAGACATTCTCAAGGACCAGTATGAAAGCGTCTTCAGCACGCCACAGACAACAAAAGCAGTAATAAGTCCGCACGTATTCTTTGTTGATGCACCAAACTCAGCTCGCCAATTATCGACCATCAGCATCACTGAAGCAGAGATAATTGCTGCATTTGATGATATAGCACCGGATGCAGCCCCCGGCCCAGATGGCTTTCACCCACTGTTCCTAAAGAGATGCAAGAACTAACTGGCTAAACCACTAAGGTATCTGTGGTCCAAATCCATAGAAACAGGTTCAGTACCAGAGATCCTCAAAACTGAAATCATAACACCCATTCACAAAGGAGGGAGCAAAGGACTAGCAAGTCAGTACAGACCAATAGTCCTTACATCTCATCTTATCAAGATCTGCGAACGAATTATAAAGGCAAACATGATGAAGTTCCTAGAGGTCAATAACTAACTGAATGAAGGACAATGCGGTTTCAGAAAAGGACGATCATGCCTATGCCAACTGCTGGTGCACTATGAGGGCATACTACAAAACATCCAGGAGGGAGACAATGCTGATGTAATATATCTGGACTTTGCAAAGGCATTTGACAAAGTAGATCATGGCATTCTCCTGCGCAAGCTACAGAACCTTGGAATTAATGGACCTCTGGGAAGATGGATACACAGTTTTCTGTCAGGGAGGACTCAGAGAGTATCAGTCCATGGGGCACTGTTGGAACCAAGTCTAGTCCAGAGTGGGGTGCCACAGGGCTCAGTGTTAGGCCCACTGCTTTTCATTATTCATGTGGGTGACATAGACGAAAAGCTAAAGCACTCAGATGCCACTTCCTTTGCTGATGATACAAGGATAAAGAAGAAAATCACTCATGTGTGGGATACAATCCACCTGCAAGAAGACTTGAATTGTGTGTTAGACTGGGCCCAGGAGAACAACATGGTACTAAATGGTGAGAAATTTGAGCTGCTGAGGTATGGCACCAATAGGGAAATAATAACCGCAACAGATTATCTCTGCAACACCCAGTCTATCCCCGACAAGGAACATGTTAAGGACCTGGGTGTCTACATGAGTAATGATAGAACATTTACCTATCATTATGGGTAAATCGCCAAGACTGCCAGGAGGATGAGTGGGTGGGTCCTTTTGCACCCTCAGTACAAGAGAACCTGTGTATATGCTTACTCTTTGGAAGACCATGGTGCTGCCAAAACTGGAATACTGCTGCCAGGACATTGCCACACTGGAAGCCATCAAGAGAACCTTCACCAGCAGGATCCAGGGGTTGCAGCAACTTAACTACTGGGAGAGGCTTAGACACCTAAGACTCTACTCTCTACAAAGGAGGAGGGAGCGCTGTACAATCATCTACATTTGCCAGATACTAGAGGGGATATCTCCAAATGTAGGGCTCCAACAAACAACTCCTCAAAGAAGAGGAAGGCTGTGTTATGTGAGAAGTACACAGGGCTCAACTCAAAGATTGCGGATGGTCATCCATAACACATTCACCTACACTGGGACTCACCTCTTTAACTGCCTACCACGTGAACTCTGAGATACCACAGGAGTCACACTGGAGTCCTTCAAAAGGCAGCTTGACAAGTGGCAATGCAATGCAATTAGTATACTGAATGGAGTCCGAGTCGCTCATATTGTTGGCCCAAACTTTGCCCCCTGAGTTTTATCTATACCTTTTCTAATAAATAAAGGTCATTTGACTTAATTTTTCTAGCTAAACCCCATCCAAGGATATGACACTGGGCCACTTCTGTCTATGGTTGTGAGTCAACCTCATATTCTCATCCAGTTATTTCCTGTAGGGGAGTATAAAAGAAAAAGAAAGTCACTCCAATGGTAGGTAGTTTGCCTATGACCCTATTGGCTTCCATGTATTAAACAAAAAATAAACAAACTCTTTAATCTGCACCCATAGGATTCCAGTATCAGCTGGCTTACCATATTAAGTTATTAATACAAGTCACCAAAATATGCAAGTACTAATAACAACTTGCTATAAAACACTTTACACTTGGAAAAATAGTTTCCCTATAAAAAGAAGGGAGTTTGCAAGAGGCTAATTAATAGCTTATACAAGGCAGCTCCGTTTCCATTACCCATTTCAGTCCCACCTAGCATCCTCATCCATAAATCTATCCAATCTATTCTTAAAATGGCTCAAGGAGAACACTTCTATGACATGATTAGTTAACTCACCTGGTCGCACCACTTACCAGTAGCACTTGGCTCTGACAGCAGCCCAGTATTACATTTGGCATGCCAGCCCAGAAGGGATTATAATTGAGATGGGGGAATTTATTATGGGCTGGTTGTGTGGGCCAATTGTGGAGCAGGATACAGTACTGTACTAAAAGTTCTGGGCCTGGCATTAGCAGTGTTGGTTACAGTACAGTACTAGAGTTTAGTTTTAATTCTTTTGAATAGGGTAACAGTGCTGTCATTGGGTTTTAGTGTTATTAAGGTTCTATTAGTGAATTACCTAAATAGGAGTGCAGTTTCCTCTTGAACACATTGATGGAGGGGGCATCGGCAATCTCAGGTGATAAAGAGTTCCAAGGAGAGATAAAACAACAGGAGAGGAATCACTTTTGTGCTTCTGCTGAGGAGTGTGGGACAAATATCTTGAATTTGTGAACACTGGTGGTATGAGGGGGGGGGGGCAAACAAATAGGTTGGTGGGTCTGATTGGAGAGAGAGAGAGAGATTGTGGAATATTTTGTAGCACAGAACCAAATCCATTTTCTGTAGCCTCCTTTTAGTTGAGTATAAATTAAGACAAAGTAGTCTTTTGTGGATAGGGGAGGTGAGACATGATGGTGATTTGCCTGGTCCAATGGCGTTGCACACATTCCATTATGATTGTCACCAATAAAGCCAGTAAACCACACTGGAGAGGCAAAGGGGATGATAGGTTGGATATCACTAGCCAAAAGAGAAAGCATAAATGAGGGAGCATGACATGTAGTCAACTTGAGAAAGTTGGCCTATTCCATTCATCTACCACTTGATTTGTTAACCAATTTCTATCAATATCTTTCCTAAACCTAAACTAGTCCAGCTTAAACCCATTGCTAATTGTTCTATCCTATTCATTGAAAATAAAAACCTTACCTGTCTCCCTTATTATATATGCTCTTCTGTCATATTACTGTCTAGCTTGAATCTTTGGTTTGGTCTTCATCATATACATACATATTGGTAATTATTTGATAAAGGTCCTGACTCTAGTTAAGGTGGTAATTTTAGATGATGTTAAGCTTTTTCCGTCAAACTGAAATTTTTTAGGTACTTTCTAAATGGTGGACTTCTCCCCCTTACCCCACTTAATTGTGGGGGGTTGTCCCCCTCACAATTATCCCTCCCATCCCCAAGTAATATTTCTAATTTGAAAGCGTAACATCAGATTCAAATGCTAAAGGTGATTGCTAAATGTTGTTAGGCCTCTAGTTTTTCTATCGTATTCATTGACTACAGACATATAAGCCTTACCTTTATTTGACCATATAAACAGTTTTGCTTTCTTGCAATGTTTTTGCCAGCTGATACAATGTGGCAACTGCATTCCACATTTGTCTCACTGAAATTTACCTGAATTATTTAATTTCAGGATAGCGTTGCAATGGTACAGTTGTATGTGTCTTTAAGAACACTGTGAGCAACTAAAAATGCCACAGTAGACTTGCGATTGCACACAAATTTGGTCAATAAGTGTATGTGATTGAGATTGTACGCTCCTTCACAGGTCATTTTGAACAAATGCACTCTGGCAAAAGTAAAAATCGCTGGTAGAAAATGCATATTATGTTTGGTAAAAAATGATGTGGCAGGTCATGCATACATTGGTGGGTCGAAGCTGGGTTGTGCATGCATCAGCAGCATGCTGCCGGGCAGAAGAGGAAGGAAGACATTGAAAAGACAGAGTAAAGATTTCTCTCTGAACTGAGAAAAAGTAACAAAATTTTGAAAAAAAAAGTTTCTTCAGAATTTCATGAAAATAAGAGGAATTCCTATGTAATTCGATGAGCCGAATAAGATTTCTTCTATAACTTTTTGGGATTAGGAGACTAAAACCCTGGGAATGATGGTGCTATCGTTGTCTTAAATTACCATTTACATAATTCTACAGATTAATTAGTTTTTAAAAAATGCATTCAATTTATTTGCAGGCCTATCTGTATAGTATGTTGCTATTTTTTGATATTAGTACTTAAAAATAGTATATCAGGTAATTTTGAATAAGTGTTGCACACTCAGAAGTAAAATTGGTGAAAGTAAATTACCTATCTTTCAAAGTTCTCAGAAAAGAATGTTTTTACAGAGTAAAACGTCCTCTAAGACTTGGTAATTTAGGCATGATAACAGTGTTTTTTGAAGAGCAAAGATCTAAGGGTTATACTGTGATATTAAATACTGTAATTCCAATTCAGACCTGTAAAACCCATTTTTAAGTTTAAAGGGTAGGGTGGGAAAGATTATTTATCAGCTGTAAATAAGATATGATATCCAAGATGAGTGCTTTTAATTTTAACACATCTCTGAATAATAAAAAAGGTAGCTATTTTTTGTATGATCTCTTCGGGTGAAAGGTTCTTTTCCATTTTATATTCTTTTGGGGATTCCTATAGAACTGTTTCATCTATTGCAGAAGAAGCCAGTGATTGAATATTTTTATTATTATCATGTTAGAAGTATCCTCTCAAATTAGGAGACTGGGTCTTTACACTAATTTGATAAAAATCTGGAAAGGTACGCTGTGTACCAACAGTGTTAACCTAAATATGACTTTGAGCAGAAGGTATTTTTCTTTAGAGAGAATCAGAATATTTGATTACTGGGTTTTCTTTAGAGGTATGACTAGTTACACAAGCATAAGAGCCCCCTATCCCCTACATATTAGTCCCATTTCTACATTATAAATTTAGCTTCAACAAAAGTTATCTTTTTTTCAATCTTAATCTTAACCATAGATATATTTTTTCTAGTATATGCAGTCATGTGAAAATGCATATGTAATCCTTGCAGTTTATACAAATCAATTCCAATTTCATCAGGCAAGATTGGGTATCATGAACCCCAGTGCACCTAGAGCAAACAACTTTGTTCCTACAATTACTCACTGGGTTTGGATAATATGGCCACAGGGACCCCCCAATTTTGGGCAGGTGGCCCAATATTGGCCACTCCCTCGCATGATGGGGCAAGCCCCCTTAGAGGATGAAGGGTGGAAGTATTAACTCTGCCATGCACCCTCCACTTTGTGATATTTGGTGATGCTCTCAGGGTCAGGCATGTCCACTCCTGGATTTTTTTAAATAAAAGTCAGTTTGCTGTCCCAGTAATGTGTACTTCAGCACCAGACTATGGGTCTAGTGAATCTTTAGTCAAGATTCCCCATGGGTGGGAGGCAGAAAGGAGGCCCATCCTGAGGTGAGCATGGACTCCATCTCTAGTGCCCTCAGCTAAGAGGGCAGGCCCTTCTGCGAGAGTACTGACTCAGTGAGAACCTTCCCTAAGCAGAGCACACTCCACAGTGACTCAATTGGTAGCAATTGAGTAAAGATCCCTTTCATTATAAAAAGCTGGCAACATTTGCAATGGTAGTAAATCTCCTAGACATTTTCCTCTGGCAAGTTTTTTTGCTAAGTCAAGGACTGGATCATTGGTTTATATTTTAGCTACATTCAATAAAGTCCATGATTTAAAGTTTTTTAATGATACAAGTTTTGAATCATCATTAAAACAAGGGATGAAGCATTCCATGAGTGCTCACTTCGCAGGATTGATTCAACAGGACTTTATTTAACTCAGCCACATTTGTGTGAGGTGTTGAGACCTGTGAGTCAGTCATGGCCCAGCAGGTAGGCAGATATATACCTAGAGAAAATAGGAAAATCATTTATTTTTGCTATATCTTATTATTTGTATGTAGATGAGCATTCATTCTTTATTCACTCACACTTTGAAAAATTAAAACCCATAAGCTAATTGTCTGCAGTGCTTTGTAGCCCATTCAGCTGAAAAGGTAACTCATGATAAACCATATAACTATTTTAATCTATGGGTCATATTATACATATATCAAATATCCCATTTTTTGAATAATTTTGCCATCTGATAATGTGCTTTCGAAACCCAAATCACTTCATAAATCAAGATTTTGTGGATTGGGTTCAGACTCAGCATCATTAATTTTTTATGAACTATTCACTTTTTTTTTAACTAATTAGCCAATTAATTTGCATATTGATATTCAAATTATGTAGATAATATTCTTGTAGATATTTTGAGTGGTCATTTGTTACTTTAAGTTGAAATAAAAGTATTCTGTGACCATCAATGTTTCTCTATCCCATAAATTTGACAAAGTGCTAGCTATCATGCCAAATCATGATACTGAGTCATAGAACTTTTGAAAACCACAATAGACAAATATATATTCATAAATTTACACAGTAAAATTAGTATATTATATAAAAAAAACAATAGAAAAAGTTTTTGCCAAATCATATCCAAACTACTCATATGCTCATCCAACTTGCTTTTAAATGTACTGCTAATTTTCTTATTGAGTAAAGAGTTCTAAATTTACCAACTTTTGATTGAAGAAATTCTTATGGATAAATTCCTTGGGAATTTCCAGTCATGTTCCGTTATTAGCTCCCTTCTCCTACGACTCAAAGAATGTTAAGTATTCTTATCTAATTCAATGAACTTGCTTGCTTGCCTCCTTACCTCTCTTCAGGGAGCGAGTTGCCCCTGGCAATGCCACAATATTCGCCTGGTGGGTCCACAAGTCCCTTAGTGATGTGATAGTAGCACTTTTAAGGAATTCCCACCAAACGAGGTTGGGCCCTGTATCTGAATGCCCACAAAAATTTCAACTCACTTATATTATCACATATAACGCTATCACAATACCTCCTTGCATTCACACAATATATCATACTCTCCTGAACTAGCATGGGTGGCTCTCCTTTGAGCCATTTTTCTTGCCCCTCCCCTTCAAGAGACTAGACCCTGGTACTCACTGACTTGGTAATGATTATCTTACAGATTTTTATATAGATTTCTTTATCCAGTTGACACCACTCCAGAGGAAAAGGATAAGTAGTACAATTAATAGTAATATCTTTCTTGCAGGAATTCCTACAGCAAAACATATCCATATGTAATTTAAATTTATTCAATTGCACACCTTGTTTCAGAATTTGGCCTCAAGGGCACTTTTAACTGCATTTCACATATTTGAAGAATTGATGGATAATATTGAGTCTCAAGGTTTTACTTTAACCAATGTCACTGCGGTGTAAGAATGCGTTGTAGAAGGCAAAGTGTTAGAGGAGATCCATCAATGGGAGATTATGGTCCCGATGAGCTTTTGAATGAAAGCTCTGAAATAGACTGGATCAATAAAGTAAGATCGATACACATCTTTTGCATATAACATATAAAAAGAATTAATATATATCTAATGGCCTTTATGAATCACTTTTAGCCAAAATTTTCATAATAGTTTGCAATAGGTAATTTATTGCTAAAATCAGCCATGATAATATGAAAGATATTTTAATTGCCACTGTCCAGGCTCCTTTTAGAACATATGCTATTAATAATAGTTTTTTATTTGTCTCTCCTTCCCTTCATTCTTCAAAGTCCTTTGTAGGTTACAGCATTTTTCTTGGAGATAGAGAATAAGAGAAACCACAAATGATACAAGGTTCTTTATTACTGATGTCAGTAATAAAGAACCTTTGTACCACTCATGGTTTCTCTTATTCTCCTTCTCCATTTGTTGTCAAAGACACCAATTACTACCATTTTTCTTTATTTTCTTAATGAAAAAAAAACCTCCCTACTGCGCTTTTAGAAATAGAATTAGATATTTCACTCAAAGAGAAACTTTAGAATTGAAGAAGAATGACTTCAAAGATTTGTCATAAAATCAATCATACATTTATTGAAATAATCATTTGTAGTTTTTAAAATTTTTAATATTGTCTTATCTTAACAGACATGGGTACGGTGGCTCTTGCGAGTGTGTTCACTATTGTCTCTTCTTTCCTTATCTGTCAATACTCCTGCTACAATAGCAATGTATCCCTACTTGAAGTATGTGACTTTTGCTTGCGATCTCATTGTCACTATCCTCTTCACTGCTGAAATGATTGCCAAAATGCATATGCTTGGGATTTTGAAGGTACGTATTGATTAAGGAAGATAGATAAATAGCAATGCATTAAATAATTTAATGGCAATTTCTTTTATTTATTATTAGTATAGGTTTAACACCAAATATTTAAAAATAATCGCCATTTTTAAAGCATTATACCCATTAATTCCGACTTTCCAATTAGCACATAATGGTGTAATATTCCTCAAAGAGAGGTGTAAACTTTGTTATATATTTATGATACCTTTTTCAGAAGTTCCAGTTAATGCGAATTAACAAAAAGCTAAGCCTCAAATATCAATTCTTTTCCAATGATATAATTTCATATGTCTGTTATGATGTGTATAAACAGGAAGTGATTTGATGGACTATCCAGGATGAAACAGTAGGTTAAAAAGGCACTGCATCATAGCATCATTTATTCTACTTCTACAACTACACTTAGAATTCTATATTCTTGCCTTCACAGGGGGGCACACCCTGTGTAGCCTGTTACATTTGGTACCTGGATGTACTGCCCATCCTCCCAACCCAAGAGCAAGTAGGAAAGGCCAGTCTAACTGAATTGACTTGAATCCTTTGATGGGGCCTTGGGATGTTAGGGTGCTTCCTACTGCTCCCTGTTAGCACTTCTTTTTTTTCCTCTCACTATCTCCTCAACCCTTTCTCTAGCTGGAGGAAGGTGGCGGCTACCACCTATGGTGCAAGTGAAACCTAGAGTCGCATTTATGGGGGTGGGGGGAGGTAGGTAACCTGTGTATACTGTTACATCCTGTTACCAGAGGTTTGTCATGCGCTCACAGCCCAAGTGAAAATAGCGAAGGCCCCGCTCATAGTTGAATGGAATTCTTTTGCAGGGATTGGGGATGTGTTGTGCTTGCTCCTCATCCCTCTAATCATCCACATTTCTCCTCTATATTTTCTCTATGCTTAAGGACCTGACCAGCTATGTCATTCTGTGTCAGAAGAGAGGCTTTAAAACCTCTATAAACAACACCCTTTAATGCCCACATGTTGGAAGAGACTAGGACTACCTTCTAGTAAAGAGGGCTTTTTTTCCCTGAACTATATCTATGGGTGAGGCAGCTTTTCCCTCTTCCCCTTCTTTTGAGGTGACTCCTTTTCTAGACAATCGGTGACCTCCATTTCCTTTTACAGGGGACCACCAAAAAGTCAGTGAGCAGGCTAAACCCAGTGGGAGCGGATCAATAGTGGAAACCCCCTAAGACATACTAGGGGAGGTGGCACCTGTCGGTTCATCCCAGCCAATGTTTTAAACTTGTGGAGTGATCTTGTTGGTAGTGTACCTGCCCTCCCCTTTATTTCTCACTGGATCTTGGCTCATCAGCTACAATGATGTGGATACAGGCCATAGGCCTAGAGTCATCCCCCCCCTTGTGTGGGGATGGCTACTTGGAGACTTTGTGGTGGGAATGGTCTTAGAGGTGCCCCCACCCCAGATGGTAGGGGTTTCCAAGGGGGCAAGAAATTTGTGTTCATGTCTCTCTTCCATCAAGTCTTAAGTCCGCCCCTGTGCAAGATCCTCTTGATGCATCACAAACCCTGAAGATCTCACAAGGAGAAAAGGGACCCCTTCCCCCCTTGGTTGGTGCCTTCCTGTTAGTTATAGACTTCCCATTTTGGAGGACATGGCTAAGGCTGGATCATCCAGCCTTGAGGGCCCCTTCCAAGGGTGGATAAAAGCAAGCTTACACCTTACCCTCCTCTTGTTAAAAGAAAATAAGACACTTAGACACTTCTTCATCTTCTGGGAGGGTGGGGGAAGGAGCCGGGGATGGATCAGTCTGCTCCTGTTTCAGCAGGTGACCAGGCCATAACTGGCAGCTCCGGCCTTGAGGCGCCCTTAGGCAGGGAGTCACAAACTGGGACCTCATAAAGGTCACACAATGTTTTCCTAGCCACTGTGCTGATGACACTCAGCACCCCATCCAGCCCCAACTTACCTTCTCCTCCTGCTAACATCTACTTTCTGCCTTTCTGCACCAACTCTCCTCATCTCCCTCACTGCAGTGGCGTACCCTGCATCACAAGGGGTGTTGCCTGATACACAGGCAACACCCCTATTCCCACTCAGCATTCCTTTTGTTCTATCGATTATTCCCTCAACCATTTGTCTAGGCTTAAGGAGCTGACCAGCTACCTTATGGCATGTCACCTGCATGTTGCAAGAGATCAGGACTTGAGGGTTCCTGAGCTTTGGGGCAAGATTAATGGGAATATGTTTTACCTCACTAATCCCTTCCCTGCATATAATGGGCTGACCACTTCCTTGCACCTGTTCTCAGGGACCCCTCCACACTTCTTCCAGTGGAGAGGGTGCTTCTCCCTCTCTTATGAATCCTTAGTGGGGACTGCCAAGTTGCCCAAAATTGATTGTTTAGGTGGAAGTGACTTGATAGTCCCAAGGTATTGCAGGGCCCATTGGGCCATGTACCCTACCATCCTGCTGATATGCATATGTACCTTGCTGGGGCCAGCATACCTGCTCCCCTCTCTTTCCTGATAGACTGATAGACATTGGTTCGCTGGCCAGAGACTGAACAGTGACTGAAGGTATCTCAAATGGGATCCACGATGCCTTAGGCATCAGATGACAGGATCTTCCCTGACTGCTACCCTTTTCACAGGTGAGACATTCTCCAGATCAGCTTCTTGCCTAGGATGATTTGTCTGGCCTAGGAGCACCTTCCATGGTTGGAAAGAAGTGAGTTCACTCCCAGCCATCCTCTCCTAAAAAGAAAAAGAACAGGAAGAAGACAAAGAGGACTAGGAGTTCCTCTATGGGGGCTCTGGGAAAGGAGGGGCCGCTGCTGTTTCAGCAAGTAGCAAGGCTAAGATCGGCAAGTTCAGCCCCTCGGCACCCTAGGTGGAGGATGAGGCCCAGACAAAGACCAAAGTTGCAAGTGCATTTAGTAGAACCTCGATTATTTTGGGGCTTTTCATTGAGAGGAATACCTGGTGTTTTCAAACCTACTGGCTTCAAATGCTTTCTAGTTATTTTCTCCACAGATGGATGAGTTTATGCATCAGTGCCTGAGAACCGTTTCATTTTCCTGTCTTGATCTATTTCTGTGCTCTCCAGATGCACAGCATGATTTTGGCACTGCTGAGCGTTGCAGCAACGAATTGTGACTTTGCCGCACTATGAATTTCGAAGTCACAAAGTTGCAAACATTTGGAAAAAGTCGGGCTAAGCAAAGTCGCACTGCCAATTTTCCATGACTTTTGCCGCGACTTTGAACAGGAACAAAAATTACTTTTTTGAAAGAAATTGCCGCGGCTGTTTTAAGCCAATTTTAAAGCCTGAGTTGGCTAAAAAGGTCAAATTTGAGTTGGTAAAAGCTAACTTTATTTTGATCTGATTTTTAGCTTTCCTTTTATGATAAATTAAATTTTTCACATTATATGAGACTGATGTTACATGAAACTACCTAAATGTACCCCCCAAAAGTTTGTGACTCTGAATTTCATTATAAATTAGTAAAATTACATATACTTTTCAGGCGTGAACCAAGTTTTAAACCTGTCTTGTCAGTTAAAAATGTTTGAGAACGTGTTATGCCTTGTGGCGTTCATCGTGCGAATTAATCACATTTTCTCGTATTTTAATATGTACTTATACTTTTCTTGTGGCTAAAATGAAAAAATTACTGTGAAGTGTTAGAAGTAATTAAAATCTAACAGCATTCTACCTTTAACATGCCTAGAATTAAACAATATATGTAAATATTGGACCATTGTACATAGACTAGGCATTCGTTCTAAATTTTAAGATCATATTGATATAGCCTATTAAACTCACATTGTTTTATCTTTCTTTAAATCTATTAGGCCACCCTATGAACTTAGAAAATCTCTATTGTTTAGTAACTTAAACCGGTAAAGGTTAAGAGTGATGTCCTTCGCCGATTTGAATCTCTTATTTCATCATTTCTTTCTTTTCTGGAGGATGACCTGTGGATATTAGTTTAGCTGTATTTTAACAAAAAAAATAAAATAAAAAATAAATATATGTTTTTCTGCATTATAAAAGCACCGGGGAATAATAGTCGCACCTGAAAATATTAAAGTCTCACCCAGCTATAGATTTTGGGTGGGGGAGAAGTCAATGATGGGCATGGTAGTGATCACTTTCCCATTCAAATATCATTTTCTGGAATGCTGCCACCTACTAGACTCCCCTTGTACTGCCTGGTGTGAGTTCTATGGTCTGCACCCCATAAGGGGCGTGGCAATTTGCCATCCTGGCCGCCGTGCTGAGGGGACTCAGCACCCCATCCGACCCCAGCTTAACCTCTTCTTCTTTCAGACAGCCTTATTTCTCCCCTACTTTATCGCTTTTCATATAACATCTCCCACAACTTTCTCTGGTCAGCCTCTCATTTCACAGGGTAGATACTAAGCTTCTTCTCAGCCAACCATCCCAGATCGGGGCTGAGGGGGGAGAAGACAACGTCCCCTAACCCCTGAGCTCTGGTTCAGGATGGTGTTTTTTTAACAACCTGCTTCATCCCACCCATACCTTCCTCACAACCCTTTTCCTTCTCTCTTCACACTTTATCAATTTTACGCCGTGCCCAAGGTGGAGCCACCATGCTGGAGGGCTGCCAGGTCACCAGGCGGGAGGGGTGGCCATAAATGGCGGCACCTGGGTCTGCCAGGCCTGTACACACCCCTTGCAGAGCGGGCTACTGCGAGGGGTGATGAGCTATTGCATCCCGTAATAAAAAGAGGGTCACCATGCCCAATGATGAGTCAACCCTTCCCCTTTAATTACCCCTGTTCCATTGACGGAGCCGCCCTCGGGCAGCTCCACAGAAAAAATGGATGTCCCTCCCCCTTGCGCAGGGGACCCTCCATATTTCTCTAACCGGAGAGGAGGCTTCAATGACAGGTTTACTGTGAGTGAGTTGCGCTCCGCTCTTGCTTCGTGCGTGGACACCGCCCATGGTTCGGACGATGTCCCGTACGCCATGCTTCGACACCTATGTGAGCGATGCATGGCCTTTCTGTTAGATTCGTTCAACAGGATCTGGGTGGAGGGTCTCCTCCCAGATTCCTGGCGAATCGCTACTGTGCTCGCCTTTCACAAACCGAGGAGAGATCACTCTACTTCGGCCGGTTTCCGCCCAATCTCTCTAACCTCTTGCATGTGCAAGTTGATGGAGAAATGTGTAAATTTTAGATTAGCTTTTTTCCTGGACAGCGAAGGCCATCTGTGTTGTGCACAGTGCGGTTCCGCAAGATCCACTCCACGTCGGATGCTCTGCTCCGACTGGAAAATGCCTTCTGCGAGGCCTTCCTTCGTAGACAACACTACGCCACGGTGTTTTTCGATCTGGAGAAGGCCTATGATACCGCATGGCGATGCGGTTTCATGGAGACTCTCCACACGATGGGGGCGAGGGGATGCCTCCCAATGTTTATATCTGAATTTTTGCGAGATCGTTGATTCTGCGTACGGGTGGAGGGGAGCCCTCTCCGGCCCAAAGGAGCAGGAAGAGGGTGTCCCGCAGGAAAGTGTCCTCAGTGTCACACTCTTTGCCCTGAGCATCAACGGCATCACCTCGGTGCTGCCGGAAGATGTTCTCGCTACGCTCTATGTGAACGACCTTTCGATCTCTTTTGGCGCGGCCCAGATGAAAACTCTGGAGCGTCGACTCCAACAGGCATTGTACCGCGTCTCTCGCTATGCTGAAGCGCACAGTTTTCGGTTTTCTTTGGCCAATACTAAGGTGGTGCACTTCTGTCGCCATCCACGGCTCCACCCCGACCCAGATTTGTTTCTTAATGGGGTGCGCCGGGAAGTGGTTGAATCGCACCGTTTCCTTGGTCTTGTATTTGACCGAAGCCTCACCTGGGAGGCTCATATTCGCAGCCTTAGGGTCTCTTGTCCCCGCGCCATGGACATTCTCCGTTCCGTGACGTTCAGCGCTTGGGGCGCTGATAGGGCTACTGCCTTACTTTTTTATCGATCTTTTGTTCGTTCGAATCTCGACTACGGATGCGAGTTTTATGCATCCGCAGCCGAGCGTTTATTGCGGAAGTTGGACTCGATCCACCACACTGGCCTTCGCCTTGCGACCGGTGCCTACTTCCCCCATTGAGAGCCTGTTGGTCGATGCTGGGGAGATGCCACTCGCTCTACTTCGCGTACAGTGCCTCACTCGCCTGTACGCGCGAGCCCGGCGCCTCCCTCAGTCGCCAACAGCTCTCACTGCATCCGCAGCTGATCTCGACGGTGCTTATGCCGCCGAGAGACGCCAGACATACCCTAAGCCCTTTGGGTTTAGGGCCAGGAAACTCCTTCGAGAGCTAGGTATAGCTCTCGGGCCGGTGGCTCCCTTCGTTCTGCCCAGGACGCCACCCTGGAGAGTACCACATTTGGCTATTTGTCGCCACGCCTCTGCTCCCAAAGCTTGTACTGCGCCGGGAGTACTGCGTTCGACCTTTTTGGAGCACACATCGTGTCACGCTGGAACCGTGCCAGTGTATACGGATGGTTCCAAGTCCGAAGAGGGGGTCGGCTTCCACGCCGTATCCCCTCTGTTTGGAGTCAGCGGGACTCTGCCAGGGGCTGCGTCTGTCTTCACGGCTGGGCTGGTGACAATACACCACTCGGTACGGGAGATTACGCGACGTGCCCGGTTCGGAGACCGGATTGTGATCTATAGCGACTCAGAGCGCCCTGAGTGCTCTCGGGGCATTGGAATCTCCGCATCCCCTGGTTCGCGATATCCGTGATGCCACAGTTTTAGCGAGCCGGGCGGATGTCGAGATTATCTTCTGCTGGGTTCCTGGACATGTAGGAATTGCGGGGAATGAGCGCGCCGATGAGGGCCCCAAAGAGTTCGCGAGGACTTTGCGACCGGACCAGCGTTTTGCTCTTCCTCACACTGACTACATGGCAGGAATACGGGCAGCTCTTCGGACTGCTTGGCAAAGAAGATGGGAGACGATCGCAGGGAACTTAAAGTTGCGTGCCATTGCGCCGCGACTGTTCCCATGGACCTATTCCCCAATGCCGCGATGGCTTCAGGTCGATTTCTGTCGTCTCCGAATTGGACACACTCGTGTGACGCATCGCTATTTGATGGAGCGCCCGGCCTGCGCCCTATTGTGACGACTGCGTCGTCCCCCAGACTGTTCGGCACATTCTTGTTGAATGTCCCAGTCTGGGTGATCTTCGCGCACGTTACCTGTTCCGGTACCGGGATGGGTGGGGTCGCTACCGCCTGTCCCTTGTACTCGTGACGAGTGCGTGCACAATGACTGGTGGACTTGTTGACTTTTGGGGGGAGGCCGGCCTTCTCCCTTTTATTTAATTAGGTTTTGTTGTTTTTTGTTATTGGTTTTCTTTGTAGGTCGCACGCTCCTGCGCTGGGAAGAGGGGGACCTTTCCTTGATGCTAGAGCTTGCTTCCTAATTGGCATCTTCCCTTTTTACCTTTTTTCTTTCAAATTTTTATTTTAAAGTAGCCTAGAACTAGGCTGTTTGTTTGCGGCGACTTATGCCCAAGTGGGCAGTTGCCAGATAGCCCCTTAAAAAAATAAAAATTCTGTGGTCTGCATTTCATGTGGCTGAGGCCATTGAGTTCTCTGACATCTCATCACTGTGGGTCAAACTACTATTCCTAGAACCTCTGGCCATTTTACACGCTGATTGTTAGCTGAGTGTGAGACGGCTCTCAAACAGAAGCATTATGCCTACATGTGCTATAAGCGCCGCCCCAACAACTTCCCTTTTGGTGAATTTTGTTGAGGTAAGGCTAGGTTTCAGTATGTTTTGAAGCACCCGCTGCTCTTCCTTGCAGGTATACATGTCTTCACTGAACAGCAAAGACCCCTCTAGCAGAGGAATGGAAGCGAATGAAAAGATTTGGGGCAAGTTCTAGCAAGGACCCCCTCCCATTCTCCAGGAGAATGGGACCGCAATCTTGGATCATGTGTCTGTGGCAAAGTCCTTCACAACCACTTTCTCTGGATTCTTTAGCCAGGATGCTGCTCTGCTAGCATTCATTGCAACGTTGTGATTTTGCTGATGACCGCCGACTGGACTTAACCTACACAGGTGGAGAACACCTAGGTGACGGAGGCATGACCTTTCTGTTAGATTTATTCAACAGGATCTGGGTAGAGGGTATCCTCCCAGACTGCTGTTCTCCCTTTTCGGAAACTGAGGAGAAATTACTCTACCGTGGCCAGTTTCTGCCAAATCTCTCTAACTTTCTGCAGGTGCAAGTTGATGGAGAAATTGGTAAATGTTAGACTAGCCTTTATCTTGGACAGAAAGCACCTTTCTTCCGCACACTGTAGCTTTCATAAAGTTGCACTCCATGTTGAATGCTTGGCGATATGGTATCATGGAGTTTTTGCGAGATCATCACTTTTGCATACGGGTGGGTGTAGACCTCTCCTGTCTAATGGAGCAGGAAGAGGTGGTTCTGCAAGGAAGTGTCCTCAGTATCACATTCCTTGCGTTCAGCATCAGCGTTATTACTTCGGTAGTAGCGGAAGATTTTCTCGCTATGCTCTATGTGGATGACCTTTGATTTCTTTTGGTGTAGCCCAGATGCCAACCCTGGACGGTTCGACTCCAAGAGTCATTGAACTGCGTATCTCACTATGCCGAAGCGCACAGGTTTCAGTTTTCCTTGGCCAAGACTAAGGTGGTTCACTTCTGCCACCAACCACGGCTCTTTCCTGACCTGGAATTGTTCCTAAACGAGGTTTGCCTGTAAGTGGTAGATTTCGCACCATTTCTGTGGGCGATGGCTTCAGTTTGCTTTTTGTCATCTTCGAATTGGGCACAATCACAGGACACACTGCCATTTGATGGAACACTCACCTGCACTTTATTATGATGACTACGTTGTCCTCCAGACTGTTCGGTACATTCTTGTTGAATGTCCCAGCCTGCCTGATCTTTGTGCATGTTACTGCTTTTCTCTTGTACTCAGGACGGGTTTGTTTACACATCTTTGTAGACTATGACTTTTTGGAGGAGGCTGGTTTCCAATTTTATTTGACTCTCTTTGTTGTAGGTCACATATTCGTGCACTGGAATGAGGCTGGCCTCTCCTCAAGGTGGAGCTTGCTTTCTTCTTCTTGTTTTTGTTTGTTTTTTTGCTTTTGTTTTTATTTGTTATTGCTTTTGTTTTTAATCTAGCCTAGCATTAGGCTGTGATGTGATTATGGTGACTTGTTCCCTAGTAGGCAGTTGCCAGATGGGCTCTTCTTAAAAAAAAATACAGATTCCAGCTCATTCACTGGATTCGCACTCAAAGACTTTGTTGGTAATTGTAACCAGAGCTTTTGGTGTCTGGTTAGGTCAAAGATTTGTCCCCTGCGCCATAGATGTCTAAATATCCCTCCTTACAAATTGTAGGCTAAGTACTTTTAAATGGTCAAATTGAAAAAAAAGAGGCTTGCATATAGAAGATCGAGGTTCATAGTACATACATTAAAGAAGAATGCTAAGAAGAAAATGACATTAAACATTCCTTGGTGTAGGGAACTCAATATTTTGTTGTAACCACCCCAGTTCCTCAAAAACTAGCAAATATGTGAAGAGAATAAATAAAATGAATCCAAATACACAAGTGATAATTAATACATTCTCAGAAGCAAATGTAATGAATGATTTATCACTGATAATGTTTTATAAGAAACTAAATTGGTATAAATACCTCCAATTTTCATATTCCACTAAATCTACTATAATACTAGGTCTTTTTCTGTTCTTAATGCGGCCAAATGAAAGTCAAAGGATTATTGGTAGTTAAATTTTGAGTTGTCAAAATCTTATATATTAAATTTCTGAATAAAGTTATTAGAACAAAATTGTGAATGTCATTTTCTATTTCAGGGAGACCTACCCTATTTACGAGATCGATGGTGTCAGTATGATGCTGTGATGGTCTTTTTCCTCTGGGTTTCTGTCATTCTACAAGTGTTTGAAATGACAAATATTGTTCACCAGTTCAGTCCTTTGTCTGTCCTTCGAGCCCCCAGACCTTTAATTGTTGTGAGGCTAGTTCGAATCTTTCTCAAGTTTTCAATGCCAAAGAATCGCCTCAAGCAAATTGTCAAGTAAGCAATTTATTTAGACATAATGAAACTTTATAGATTATATTTTATTACATTTGGTACAAAGAAGTACTTATTTTTATTAGGTTTTGGTACCAAGAAGGGTATATTTTATTAGGGTTAGGTACAAAGAAAAGGGCTTATTAGGTACCTAGTCAAGTTCACCTTGTTATATGATCCTGGCCCTGAACCTGCTAACTGGATAGAATTTTCTCAAAGATTCAAGATTTTGTCTAGCTATATGTTTTGTCTAAAGTGTGTGTATGCTGAGAATGTTCTAAATATATCAGATTCTTTAGGTTGCTGTGTGATGAATCATGAATTGACTAGGTAGTTCTTTTGAGAGGTGTGGGGTTGGCTGTGCAAGAGAGCTGACATAAATTAAGCTCCTTTCAGCATTGGTGACCTAATCAGCTGGTCAGAAAATGCATCAAGTCACCCCTCACCTGCTATCTAAGCACCTCCAAGATGAGATACTTTATCAACATTCCCACAGAAGCATTCAACTGTCCTTGCCACACATAAAGTATTGAAAGGGTTGTTAAATGGTGACTGAGGCTTCTGCTAAGTATTTCTCACAGGAAAAGAAAGATTGAGGTTCAAGGTTTAGGAGATCAGCAAGAGGCCAATGTCTAGGAATGAATCAAAGCAGGATTTGTTTCACCTGGCAGAGTTAAAAAAGTCAGGAGAATGATGTTTGTAATTGTATCCAGTGATGTAAATGCAGTTTACTGTTAATAAATATGTAAATTTGATTTGACCAGGTCAGTATACATGATTTGCCTTATATCTTCTAATATATTATAAAGTGGCTTGAAAGGGTAAAATTGGCACTTTACAAATACAAAATGATTTACGTTACAGATATCCAAGTAAAAAATTTTTCCTTTGAATTTCATATAGAAAACTGCATAATTTGGGCCCCCCCTAATATATCTTTCAAAACATTGATTTTTTTGACAATCTAATACAAGGCATTTTTTTTATATTTATTTTAAATTAATTTTGACTTTGAAAAATAACTTTGAAAAATAATTTTTAAATATCTTTTTATCTTTTACCATGCTGTTTGCTTGTACTGGATCTTATCTTTTTTACTTGATGTTATTTTTATAAATTTTTGTACATAATTCATTTTATTTCCAGGCGTTCGAGTCAGCAAATCAACAATGTGACCCTATTTTTTCTGTTCTTTCTGTCTCTTTATGGACTTCTTGGAGTTCAACTCTTCGGTGAAGTGAAAAGCCACTGTGTACTTAATTCAACTGAACCTGAGTATGAAAGCCAAAATTTTGCTATTTTTCTAACTTTAATGTTATAGCTTTTTCTATTGCCTCTTCTTGTATGTGAGGCAGGAAGAACACCCATACTATCTTCCAGCCAGTTTCATAAAAGATGACTAAACCAGGATAAGGGCTGTTGGTTTGGAAACCCACGCTGCTAAATTTTGTTTCTATGAGTGCTGTTGTTGCACACCATCTCTGCTTTGTATTAAAATGGGTGATGATCGCTCTCCTTGTAGTAGTTAAGAAAACATATTCTTTTGTGTAGTAATCTCATGGGTGCATTAAAGTGTATTATTATTTAAATGCTTCTTGGGGGGAATGCGTAATGCTTTGCCCACTCTGCACTCACTATTTAAAGAGGAATAGGTGTAGGAATGTAAAGCACCATTAAGGAAAGAAAGAAATGTCAAGTGTGGGTGAGATTCAAACCACTGATGCCGCATTACACTGAAGATCAGTAAAGCTATCCCTGAGCCCCGTAATATTTGGCTCACAATGAACGAATAATTTGACTGCTTCGCACTCACTATGCTACAGATCCTTGAGCACATTGGGAAAATCGCTGTCAGGTGACCTTGCCCATACATGAAATAGTCAGTCTGAGATGGGAACTTGCTCATAATAATCCCATGAGTACATTAAATTTGCTTGAATTTTGTTGATGGATTCGCTCACCTTGAATTGCCTTTAAGCGGTGTAGTTTGTTTTTTGTTTTTTTTCAAATTTATGGCTGACGGGACTCAGCACTCCGTCCGGCCCCAGCTTAGCCTCTCTTCCTTCCTTCAAAACACTTGTTTCCTCTCTTTTCACACAACCTCTCCCACAACTTTCTCTGGTCAGCCTCTAATTTCACAGGGTAGATGCTGACCTTCCTTTCAGCCAACCATCCCGCATCGGGGCTGAGGGGGTGGGGGACAATGTTCCCTAACCCCTGAGCTCCGGTCTGGGGTGGCTGGTTTTTAACTACCTGCTTCATCCCCACCCATACCTTCCTCACATCCCTTTTCCTCTCCTCTTCAAAATCTATCATTTATACGCCGTGTCTAAGGTGGAGCCGCCATGCCGATGGACTGCCAGGCCACCAGGCGGGAAGGGTGGTCCCAAATGGCGGCGCCTGGCTCTGCCGGGCTTGTAAGCACCTCTTGCAGTGCGGGCAACTGCAAGAGGTGATGAGCTATTGCGTCCCGTGGCAAAAATAGGGTCACCATGCCCATGGATGAATTTTCAAAACACCAAACCCCTTTAACTCCCCCTTGCTCATCGACGGAGCCGCCCTCGGGCAGCCCCAGCAAAAAAATGGAGGTCCCCCTCCTGTGCTTGCACAGGGAACCCTCCATATTTCTCTAACCGGAGAGGAGGCTTACTCCTCTCCTTCGCCTACGGGTGCAGGGGACTCGCCCTCACCCCCTTCTCTGGAGGTGCTTTCGGGCACCTCCCTTTTCCCAGCGGCAGTCCCCTCTTTTCTTTCCAAGGGGACTGCCAAGAAAGCCAGCAGGCAGCCCTTAGCCAGCCGCTCCGCATCAAAGCGGCTCGGTAGGGCAAACCCCCTTAGGGGGGAGAGGGAAGCCAGGCCCCTTCGGTCGCTTCCCTCAAAAGACCTGCTGGCAAGAATTTTAAACCTTGCTGGGGTCAAGGCCTGTGCCTCCCCACACAAGACTGGCGACACTGCCAAGGGGACCTGTGATGTCCTGGGAGGGGATGGCCAACTGGAGGCCCCTCCTGTGATAAACATGGTCCTTGAGGAGACCCAGCCTCAGACGGTAGGGCCTTCCATGGGGGGGAATTCGGGCTCGGCGCCAAGCACCGAACCCGAATCCGCCCCTATGCAAGGTCCTCCTCAAATGGCTGAGGGCTCCGAGGCAGTAAAAGGAGGGGAGGGATCTCCTCCGACAGGTGCCCCTACGACAACCAGGACCTTCTCCATTTCGGAGAGGGACCTGGCTGAGGCCGGTCCATCTGGCCTGGGGGCTTCTGCCGGCGGAGGTGAAAAGCGGGTTCATTCCCCGACCTCCTCTCCAAAAAAGAAAAAGACAAACAAGACTAAAAAGACGAAAAAGACTCGGGGCTCCTCTCCATCCGCGGGGGCTGCGGGGACGGATGGGTCTGCTACCACTTTGGTAGGCGACCAAGCCAAGATCGGCACATCCGGCCCCTCTACCCCCTCGTGTGCGGAGCCCCTGACCAAGACTAACACCAAGAGTGCACAGGGCGGAGCCTCGATGACATCGGGGCCCCTCATTCAGAGGTTACCTGGCGTTTTCGAGCCCGCTGGCTTCAAACGCTTCCTCGTTATTCGCTCCACTGATGGCACCATGTTGTCCAAGGGCAACATGATCCATCAGAGGAGAGGATTAGCTAGTGCAATTGGTAGAGAGCCGAAGGTGACCCGTTTCTCGGACGGCAGCCTTCTGGCGAATCCCGCCGAGGCGGCCAAGATAAGTGCTCTTCGGACACTTCATGGCACCCCGGTGAGTGTGACGCCGCACTCTACCATGAACTTTGTGAAAGGAGTAGTTTATGCGAGGGAACTCGTTGACTACTCCATTGAGGACATCACCCTAGAGCTGGCCGACCATGGGGCGGTCAAGGTCGAACGTGTGATGAGAAAACAGGGAGGGGCTTCGAGACCCACCCCTACACTCTTCGTCACGTTCGACAGTGACAAGCTCCCTGAGTCGGTGCGTGCCGGTTGGTACCGCTACCGCGTGAAGGCATTCGTGCCACTGCCGCGGCGGTGCTATTACTGTCACCGCTTCGGCCATACGAATCGCTCATGTAGACGTGCAAAGTCGGGGTCACCCGAAGTCTGTGTAAATTGCTCCAAGGTCGCACACGATAAGTCCAAATCGTGTGTGGCCAAGTGTGTCAATTGCGGAGAGCCGCACCCTGCTTCTTCGAAGCAATGTGGTGCATATCTCCTGGAGAAAGAAATCCTGGCCATTCAGGCCCAGGATAGACTCTCATTCCGCGAGGCTAAGGACTTGGTCCTGGCGCGCCCAGCTCTGCCTGGGACGTCATATGCCTCAGTAGTTCGAAAGGCACCCTCTGCTCCTGGCCCATCCAGGCCAACGAGCACGGTTGTTTCCGCGCCCATTCGGAGCCCTTCTGCGGGCTCTACCCAACCCGGGCGCTCCCCTGGTAAAGCTGACGGCAAAAAGGGTTCATACCCAGCCCCAGCTAAAACCAGGGCTCCCCCCTCTTCCCCCAGCGTGACCGTTTCCCGCAAGGCGAAACGGCCACGCGCCTCCACCGAGTCGTTAGACTCACAGGAGGCAACACCCCTGAAGATGGTCGCTAGGCTATCCTCAGGGGTTCCTAAAGCTGTCCCCCGAAAGGAGGACAGCAACAAAGGAGCTTCGGCTCCTTCGCCCACGCCCCGAGGCGGAGCGAGTGGCTCGGAGACGGTGGTTCCTCGAAAAGAGGGCCGCCCGCCTAAGGTTTCGAGGCGGAGGGAGGAAAAGACTCGCATGGCGAGCCCAACCTCCCCCAATAAGTCCTCGAAGGCGACAGCGCCTCCAGCGCTTTGTCCGGCCAACAGTGCCCGGGGTTCTGCCCCCGGGAAGCGTACGGCCATTCCCGTGAGGGTCTTCAATTCGAGGAGGGCCCCCGCGTCTCCTCCGAGCTAGGCCTGGAGGGCATATTCCTTCAATGGAATTGCCGTGGACTCCGGGCCAACTGGGAGGAGCTGCGGAGGCTCGCCTCGTCCCGTTCCCCGTTAGCTATTTTTTTGCAGGAGACCATGCTAGGCGCGTGCCCCCTGCCTGCCCTCCCAGGGTATAAGGGTCTTGCGACCCCACCACCGCGGGATGGCCGGGCTGGGGGATGCGCGGTTTACACCCGGCATGATGTCTCGGTTCTTCCTTTCTCTTTAGATACCTCCTTTCAGGCAGTGGCTGTGCAGCTGCACCTGGATAGGAGGTATACTATCATTTCTGCGTACATTCCACCGTCAGCTGACTTCGACGCGGGGAACTTCCGCCGCGTCGTGGCACGGTTGCCGAGGCCCTATCTCTTGCTTGGAGATCTGAACGGCAGGCATCCTCTCTGGGGAGATTACTCCATAAATCCCAGGGGACAAGTCCTTGCCGATCTGATCGAAGAGCTTGAGATGGGTGTCCAAAACGTGGATGAGTTTACGTATCACTGTCCGAGAACCGCTTCATTTTCTTGCCTTGACCTATCTTTGTGCTCTTGGGATGCACAGCCTGATTTTGATTGGGGGGTGGTCGATGACCTCCATGGTAGTGATCACTTTCCCATTCAAATATCATTTTCAGGGCAACTGCCGCCTGAGAGACCACCTCGGTGGTGCTTGGCGCGGGCGCGGTGGCCTGCATTTCAGGAAATGACTGAATTCTCTATCTCAGTCGAGGAGTTTAGGTCGGTAGATGAGGCCGTTGAGTTCTTCTCCGGCAACCTCATCGCCGTGGGCCTGACTACTATTCCTAGGACGTCTGGCCGTTTTGCACGCCGACCACTCCCATGGTGGTCGGCCGAGTGTGAGACGGCCCTCAAACAGAAGCGTTATGCCTACATGCGCTATAAGCGCCGCCCGAACGATTTCACTGTCGCTGAATTTCGTCGGGCTAGGGCTAGGTTCCGGTATATTTCGAAGCACGCCCGCCGCTCTTCTTGGCGGGCATACGTGTCTTCACTTAACGGGAAGACCCCTTTAGCTGAGGTGTGGAAGCGAGTCAAAAGGATTCGGGGCAAGTTCTCGCAGGACCCCCCTCCCGTTCTCCAGGAGAATGGGACCGCAATCTCGGACCCCGCGTCCGTGGCGGAATCCTTAGCGACCGCTTTTTCCGCATTCTCTAGCCGTGATGCTGCTCCGCCAGCATTCAATGCACGTCGTGATGTCGCGGAAGGCCACCGGCTGGACTTTACCTCCAGAGGCGGAGAACCCTTCAACGACAAGTTTACTGTGAGTGAGTTGCGTTCCGCTCTCGCTTCGTGCGCGGACACCGCCCATGGTCCGGACGATGTCCCGTACGCCATGCTTCGACACCTGGGTGAGCGAGGCATGGCCTTTCTGTTAGATTTGTTCAACAGGATCTGGGTGGAAGGTCTTCTCCCAGACTCCTGGCGAATCGCTACTGTGCTCGCCTTTCGCAAGCCGGGGAGAGATCACTCTACTCCGACCGGTTTCCGCCCAATCTCTCTAACCTCTTGCGTGTGCAAGTTGATGGAGAAATTGGTAAATGTTAGATTAGCCTATTTCCTGGACAGCGGAGGCCATCTGTCTTCTGCACAGTGCGGCTTCCGTAAGTTCCACTCCACGTCGGATGCTCCGCTCCGATTGGAAAATGCCGTCTGCGAGGCTTTCCTTCGTAGACAGCACTACGCCACGGTGTTTTTTGATCTGGAGAAGGCCTATGATACCGCATGGCGATACGGTATCATGGAGACTCTCCACACGATGGGGGCGAGGGGACGCCTCCCAATGTTTATATCTGAATTTTTGCGAGATCGTCGATTCCGCGTACGGGTGGGGGGAGCCCTCTCCGGCCCAAAGGAGCAGGAAGAGGGTGTCCCGCAGGCAAGTGTCCTCAGTGTCACACTCTTTGCCCTGAGCATCAACGGCATCACCTCGGTGCTGCCGGAAGATGTTCTCGCTACGCTCTACGTGGACGACCTTTCGATCTCTTTTTGCGCGGCCCAGATGCCAACTCTGGAGCGTCGACTCCAACAGGCATTGAACCGCGTCTCTCGCTATGCCGAAGCGCACAGGTTTCGCTTTTCTTTGGCCAAGACTAAGGTGGTGCACTTCTGCAGCCATCCACGGCTTCACCCCGATCCAGATTTGTTTCTTAATGGGGTGCGCCTGGATGTGGTTGAGTCGCACCGTTTCCTTGGTCTTGTATTCGACCGACGCCTCACCTGGGAGGCTCATATTCGCAGCCTTAGGGTCTCTTGTACCCGCGCCATGGACATTCTCCGTTCCGTGACGTTCAGCGCTTGGGGCGCTGATAGGGCTACCGCCTTACTTTTTTATCGATCCTTTGTTCGCTCGAAGCTCGACTACGGATGCGAGTTTTATGCATCCGCAACCGAGCGTTTATTGCGGAAGGTGGATTCGATCCACCACACCGGCCTTCGCCTTGCGACCGGTGCCTTCCGCACTTCCCCCATTGAGAGCCTGTTGGTCGATGCTGGGGAGATGCCACTCGCTCTGCGCCGCGTGCAGTGCATCACTCGCCTGTACGCGCGAGCCCGGTGCCTATGCCGCCGAGAGACGCCAGTCATACCCTAAGCCCTTTGGGTTTAGGGCCAGGAAACTCCTTCGAAAGGTAGATATAGCTCTCGGGCCGGTGGCGCCCCTGGTTCTGCCCAGGACGCCACCCTGGAGGGTACCACATTTGGCTATTTGTCGCCACGCCTCTGCTCCCAAAGCTTGTACTGCGCCGGGAGTATTGCGTTCGACCTTTTTGGAGCACACATCGTGTCACGCTGGTACCGTGCCAGTGTATACGGATGGCTCCAAGTCCCAAGAGGGGGTCGGCTTCCACGCCGTATCCCCTCTGTTTGAAGTCAGCGGCGCTCTACCAGGCGCTGCGTCTGTCTTCACGGCCGAGCTGGTGGCAATACACCACTCGGTACGGGAGATTACGCGACGTGCCCGGTTCGGAGACCGGATTGTGATCTATAGCGACTCACAAAGCGCCCTGAGTGCTCTCGGGGCATTGGAATCTCCGCATCCCCTGGTTCGCGATATCCGTGACCCCACGGTTTTGGCGAGCCGGGCAGATGTCGAGATTATCTTCTGCTGGGTTCCTGGACATGTAGGAATTGCGGGGAATGAGCGCGCCAAAGAGTCCGCGAGGACTCTGCGACCGGACCAGCGTTTCGCTCTTCCTCACACTGACTACATGGCAGGAATACGGGCAGCTCTTCGGACTGCTTGGCAAAGAAGATGGGAGACGGTCGAGGGGAACTTAAAGTTGCGTGCCATTGCGCCGCGACTGTTCCCATGGACCTATCCCCCAATGCCGCGGCGGCTTCAGGTTGCTTTCTGTCGTCTTCGAATCGGACACACTCGTGTGACGCATCGCTACTTGATGGAGCGCTCGCCTGCGCCCTATTGCAACGACTGCGTCGTCCCCCAGACTTTTCGGCACATTCTTGTCGAATGTCCCAGTCTGGGTGATCTTCGCGCACGATACCTGTCCCGGTACCGGGATGGGCGGGGTCGCTACCGCCTGTCCCTTGTACTCGGGACGAGTGCGTGCACCATGACTAGTGGACTTATTGACTTTTTGGGGGAGGCTGGCCTTCTCCCTTTCATTTAACCCAGTTTAATTGTTGTTGTTGTTGTTTTTGTTATTGCTTTTTTATTGTTATTGTTATCTCTTTTTATTGTTTCCTGTTTAATTTTTAAAGTAGCCTAGAACTAGGCTGTTTGTTTACGGCGACTAATGCCTAAGTCGGCAGTCGCCAGATAGCCCCTTAATTAAAAAAAAAAAAAAAAAAAAATCAAATTTATGGCTTTTTTTTCCTTTTATAGCATTGCCATTATTTTATTTTAGAAATTAGCATGGATAGATGAAAAAAAAAATAATGCAAAGAACACATAAATTATTCAGGAAAAGAGAGAACTTTGTTAGAATTCCCTATTTTGGATTAAAAGAATTGCTTGGTTCCTGTTTAGTTGCATCTTTATTATGAAGTTTTTATGAAGTGTTTACAATCTGGATATTTTAAAGGTCTATTAATTTTTTATTATTAGAAAACTCGTTCCCATAAAGTGTGGTCAGTGTGCATCAATGTCATTAAACCTCTCTTGATGGGCTCGGGCCTATCAAGACCAATGCCACCAATATTTTTATCATGTGAAATTGTCCATTAATAGCAATGGGTTGCTATGTAGCCTAGGATCTTCTCCAGTCAGCATTCATGGGTGGGCAGGAACCCCTAAGCACCCACTTCTTCCACCCTCTATGCAAACCCATTATACACAATTTCATCCAGTGTCTCTGTGTCAGTCTATCAAAAACTAATCAACCCAATCACCCTCATATATTCCCTTCCCCAGTCTATTTCAATCCATTCTTCTAACTACACATGCCACTTCAAAATAGTTACACATACCCCCCGCCCCCTCTGAAAAATAAAAGGCATCTTAAAAAAGTGCTGATCGGTGGTAAAACTCCCATTAAAATTATTTATTTAGCTCATAACCTTGTGTACGTTAATGCTTTAAATACCATTTACCCAGTTATTCCTTGCTCTATCTGCCCTTTGTGCACCAATCATCCCTCTCAAGTTGTTCCGGCTACCCTGTATAGACTTACACCTGATACCTAGAGGGGCAGTAAGTCCTTCTGCCCCCCCCAGTGCCTGCAAGGAAAACCGAGCCTACTCAGTTGTCCCGGTCCCTGTATGCCTCCTCTTTTCTAAGACTTTCCTCTTCTCTAACCTTTCAATGACACCTCTTTCTCTCATGCATGAGGGTGCCGGTAGCTACCCGGAGGAACTAAGTGCCATCCCTGCCCCAACTCCACAAGGAAGGCCTGGTTCAGAGAGTACTACCCTCAATCGATAGAGGAAATTCACCTCTTTCCATCTTGGAGCCGCCTTCGAGTAGATCTGCCTCTTCTAAGGAGGTGCTCCAAACTCCCTGTGCTGTCTCAGGGGCCCTTCGAAGTCTCTTCTAATAGATGGGTTATCGCTCCCCCTTCCTCAATGGGGGCAGGTGAACCACCTCAACTCCTTTAGAGCGATAAGAGGCGGTATCGTCCCCTGGGTATTGCCAAGACCTCTTCAAACCGAGGTTTGTCACTTAATGTGAGCCGGCATGCCCGCTCCCTTTCTCTTCCCAGCGCAGGTGGCATGCCAACCCAAGTGACGGTCATGACTGGCCAAAGGTCCTTTTAGTCCATGGTCGGGATACCTGAGACACCTTTGGGGAGGGGATGGCCAGTTGGAAGCCCTTCTTGAGGTCGAGATAGTCACGGAAGTGATCCCGGCCCAGATGACAAGGTCTTCCAAGACTGCGAACCTTGGCTTGCTTCCAAACACTGCCCATCTGCAAGTCCTTCCTGAGGCGGCACGGGCCCCCGAAGACTCACAAGGAGAAGAGAGACACCATCCCCCGTCTGGAGTGCCCCTTGACGGCCAAGATCCCCACCTCGGGGAAAGATCTGGCCTTGGGGCTTCTTCCGAGGGAGGAGAGAAGCGAATGGTTCACTTCCTGCCTTGCTCTCCAAAGAAGAATAAATTAAAGAGTACAAGGGATTGCTGTCCCTCTGCATGGGCTCCGGGCACGGACGTGTCCGCTGTCGTTTCGACAAGCGACTAGGCCAAGATCGGCTCGGGCGGGTAGGTACAGACAAAGACCAAAGTCACAAGTGCGCTGAGCAGAGGTAGCCTCATTATGAAGCGACTCGCTTTTTCCAGCAGCAGTCCCCCATTTGCTTTCGAAGGGGACTGCCAAAAAGGCAGGCAGGCGCCCCATAATTCACTGCTGCCACCGGTAGGATAGGGCCCGTCGGTCCATGCCCCTCAAAGACCTGTGGGCGTGCATAATGAGCTTAAAAGGGGTCACCCTTATGTGCCCCCTTCTCTTCCGCAAAAACTGCCGGTTTGCTGACAAAGATACCTCGAATGGGACCTGTGATGTCTTGGGGGGTGGGGGGATGGCCACGTGGAGCCCCCCCCCTGAGATAGACATGGTCCATGATGTGACCCAGCTCCACATGGTAGGACCTTACACGGGCTCGGTGCTAAGCACTGAACTCAAGTCCGCCCCTGTGCAAGGTACTCCTCAGACGGCTCGTGCCCCTGAGACAGCCAAGACCTCCATTTCAGACAAGGATCTTGCGGGTTTATTCCCCGCCCTCCTCTGCTAAAAAGAAAGGAAACCGACAGAAAACTAAAATGACTCCGGGCTCATCTTCATCCGCGGGACCCGCGGGGACGGACGGGTCTGCTTCCGTTTCGGTAAGCAACCAAGCCAAAATTGGTTCATTCCCCGCCCTCCTCTCCTAAAAAGAAAAGAAACAAAAAGGAGACTAAAAGGACTCGGGGGGACTCCTCTCCATTCGCAGAAGCCGCGGGAACGGACGGGTCTGCTGCCCCAGACTAAGACCAAAAGTGCGAAGAGCGGAGTCTCGATTACGTCGGGGCCCCTCATTCAGAGGCTATCCGGCGTTTTCAGCCCGCTGGCTTCAAACGCTTCCTCGTCATACGCTCCACTGATGGAAGCATGTTGGCTAAGGGCAAGATAATCCATCAGAGGAGAGCCTTAGCTAGCGTTATTGGTAGAGAGCTGAAGGTGACCCGTTTCTCGGACGGTAGCATTCTAGCGAATGCGTCGAACCCCACCGAGGCGGCCAAGATTAGTTTCCTTCGGACACTTGATGGCACGCCTGTGAATGTGACGCCGCACTCTACCATGAACTTCGTGAAAGGAGTAGTTTATGCGCGGGAACTCGTAGACTACTCCATAGATGACATCACCTTAGAGCTGGCTGACCATGGGGCGGTCAAGGTCGAGCGTGTGATGAGAAAACAGGGAGGGGCCTCGAGCCCCACCCCTACACTCTTCGTCACATTCAAATGTGATAAGCTCCCTGAGTCTGCATGCCGTTTAGTATCGTACCGCGTGAAGGCATAATGCCACTGCCGCGGATGTGCTATTACTGTCACCGCTTTGGCCATATTAATCGCTCTTGTAGGCGCGCAAATTCGGGGTTACCCGAAGTCTATGTAAGTTGCTCCAAGGATGCAGACCATAAGTCCAAATCGTGTGTGACCAAGTGTGTCAATTGCGGAGAGCCGCACCCCGCTTCTTCGAAGCAATGTGGTGCGTATCTCCTTGAGAAGGAAATACTGGCCGTTCATGCTCAAGATCGTTTCTCATTTCGCGAGGCTAAGGACTTGGTCCTGGCGCGCCGCTGCCTGGGACGTCCTATGACTCAATGTTAAGAAAGACACCCTCGGCTCCTGGCCCCTCCAGGCCTACGAGCACGGTCGTTTCTGCGCTCATTCAGAACCCTTCTGCGGGTTCTACTCACCCCGGGCGCTTCCCTGGTAAATCTGGGGGCACAAAAGGTTTACACCCAGCCCCGGCTAAAACAAGGGCTCCCCTCCCGTACCCAAGTGTGACCGTTTCCCGTAAGGCGAAACGGCCGCGCGCCTCCAGCGAATCGTTAGAGTCGCAGGAGGCAGCACCCCTGAAGTTTGGTCGTGAGGCCATCTTCCGGGGTTCCTAAATCTGCCCCCCGAAAGGAGAACAACACTAAATGAGCTTCGGCTCCTTCGCCCACACTCAATGGCAGGCTGGGTGGCTCGGAGACGGTGGATCCTCCAAAAGAGGGCCCCCGCTCGCCTAAGTTTTCCTCGAAGGTGACAGCGCCTTCAGCGCATTGTCCGGCCAACGAAGCGTACGGCCATTCCTGTGAAGGTCTTCTCTTCGAAGAGGGCCGCCGCATCTCCTCCGAGCTAGGCCTGGAGGGTATATTCCTTCAATGGAATTGCCGCAGACTCCGGGCTAACAGGGAAGAGGTGCAGAGGCTCGTCTCCTCCTGCTCCTCGTTAGCCATCTTTTAGCAGGAGACCATGCTGGGTACGTGCTCCCTGCCCTCTGTCCCGGGGTATAGCGGTTTTACGACTCCACCACCATGGGATGAAGACCGGGTGGGAGGATGCGCGATTTACACCCGGCATGATGTCTCGTTCTTCTCTTCACTGTAGATACCTCCTTTCAGGCAGTAGATGTGCAGCTAGACCTGGATAGGTGTTATACTGTTTTTTCCGTGTACATTATTCCACCGTCAGAAACTTCGACGCGGGGGACTTTCGCCGCGTCGTAGTACGGTTGCTGAGGTTCTTTCTTTTGCTCGGCGATCTGATCGGTAGACACCCCCTCTGGGGAGACTACCTGATCAATCCCAGGGGGCTAGTCCTTTCCGACTTGACTGATGAGCTGGAGATGGGTGTCCTAAATGTGGATGAATTTACGCATCACTGCCCGAGAACCGCTTCATTTTCCTGTCTCGATCTATCTCTGTGCTCTCCGGGTGCACAGCCTGATTTTGAGTGGGTGGTGGTCGATGACCTCCATGGTAGTGATCATTTTCCCATTCAAATATAATTTTCTGGGCCGCTGCCGCCCGAGATCCCGCCCCGGTGGTGTTTGGCGCGGGCGCGATGGTCTGCATTTCAGGAAATGACTAAATTCTCTATCTCGAATTTAGGTCGGTAGATGAGGCCGTGGAGTTCTTCTCCGAAAACGTCGTCGCCGCGGGCCTAACTACTATTCCTAGAACGTCTGGCCGTTTTGCACGCCAACCACTCCCGTGGTAGTCAGCCGAATGTGAGACAGACCTCAATCAGAAGCGTTATGCCAACACGCGCTATAAGCGCCGCCCAAACGACTTCACTGTCGGTGAATTTCATCGGCCTAGGGCTAAGTTCCCGTATATTTCGAAGCACGTCCGCCACTCTTTTTGGCGCGCTTACATGTGTTCACTTAACGGGAAGACCCCTCTAGCAGATGTGTGGAAGCTAGTCAAAAAGATTCGGGGCAAGTTCTCGCAGGCCTCCCCCTCCCGTTCTCCAGGAGAATGGGACCGCAATCTCGGACCCTGCGTCCGTGGCGGAATCCTTCGCGACCGCTTTCTCCGCATTCTCTAGCCGGAATGCTGCTCCGCCAGTATTCAATGCATGTCGTGATGTTCCGGAAGGCCGCCGACTGGACTTTACCTCCAGGGGCGGAGAGCCCTCTCGCTTCGTGCGCGGACACTGCCCCTGGTCCAGACGATGTCCACTATGCCATGCTTCGACACCTTGTTGAGCGAGGCATGGCCTTTTGTTAAATTTATTCAACAGGATCTGGGTGGAAGGTCTTCTCCCAGACTCCTGGTGAATCACTACTGTGCTCGCCTTTCGCAAGCCGGGGAGAGATCACTCTACTCCGACCGGTTTCCGCCCAATCTCTCTAACCTCTTGCGTGTGCAAGTTGATGGAGAAATTGGTAAATGTTAGATTAGCCTTTTTCCTGGACAGCGGAGGCCATCTGTCTTCCGCACAGTGCGGCTTCCGCAAGTTCCACTCCACGTCGGATGCTCTGCTCCGACTGGAAAATGCTGACTGCGAGGCTTTCCTTCGTAGACAGCATACGCCACGGTGTTTTTCGATCTGGAGAAGGCCTATGATACCGCATGGTGATACGGTATCATGGAGACTCTCCACACGATGGGGGCGAGGAGACGCCTCCCAATGTTTATATCTGAATTTTTGCGAGATCATCGATTCCGCGTACGGGTGGGGGGAGCCCTCTCCGGCCCAAAGGAGCAGGAATAGGGGTCCCGCAGGGAAGTGTCCTCACTGTCACACTCTTTGGCCTGACCATCAACGGCATCACCTCGGTGCTGCCGGAATAAGTTCTCGCTATGCTCTACGTGGACGACCTTTCGATCTCTTTTGGCGCGGCCCAGATGAAAACTCTGGAGCGTCGACTCCAACAGGCATATGAACCCCGTCTTTCGCTATTCCGAAGCGCACAAGTTTCGGTTTTCTTTGGCCAAGACTAAGGTGGTGATTTTCTGCCGCCATCCACGGCTCCACCCTGACCCACACTTGTTTCTCAATAGGGTACGCGTGGAAGTGGTTGAATCGCACCGTTTCCTTAGTCTTGTATTTGACCGACGCCTCACCTGGGAGGCTCATAAGGTCTATTGTACTCGCGCCATGGATATTCTTCGTTCTGTGACGTTCAGCGCCCGAAGCGCTGATAGGGCTACCGTTTTACCGATCCTTTTTATCTATCCTTTGTTCGTTCGAAGCTCGACTACGGATGCGAGTTTTATGTATCTGCAACCGAGCGCGCCTCCTTCTTTTTACGTTTTTGCTTTGTTTTGTTTTTGTTTTTAAGCTACGATCTTTTTATCCTTGGTATTTGTTTTTTTATATAGCCTGGTCGTAGTCTGTAGTGAGTACGGCGACTTATGCCCCAGTAGGCAGTGACCAGATGGGCTCCTAAAAAAAGAGAGAAAAAGAAGTGAATTTTGTCAAGTTAAGTCTAGGTTCTGTTATCTTTCGAAGTACACCCCTGCTCTTCCTGGCGGACACACTTGTCTTCACTTAACGGGAAGATCCCTTTTGCTGAAGTGTGGAAGTCAGTCGAAAGGATTCGAGCCAAGTTTTCGCAAGACTCCCCCAGAGAGAGAGAGGGAAAGAGGGCGCCCCCTCGCGTTCTCCATGAGAATGAGAGCCAGCGTCCATGGCATTCTTTCGTTTCCCAGTGTGTCGGATCTTCGCGCCCCTTACTTGTCCCATTGTCGTACTTGGGGTTGGTTCGTGCACACAGACTTGTGGACTATTTGATTAGTGGTCACTGATCCCATGGACGTCGCAGCATTCTTGCTTTTTTGTTTCTTGTTTTTGCCGTAATTTTGGGGGGTTTTGTGCTTGTTTGTTTTTTTAATCTAGCTTAGCATTAGGTTATAACAGGGTTGCTCAGAGTCCGGAGACCTTAAGGCAAATTTGTTAACTATTATCTTTGGCGGGCACAAACACCAAAATTTTTCCCAAATTTATGAACTAAAATTAAATACAAGTGATAGAAGATAATACTCACATTTAGTTGCTAGTTGATGGCTTACACTGCTTTAATTCAGCAAGGGCTTTGAAATTTGGTGTGTAATTGGTAACTGTTAGTCTTGAACATTCATCAAGGTGCTCATCTGTCAAAACAGTCCGGTACTTTGATTTAAGCGTCTTCATGTTGGAAAATGCTGATTTACAAAGGTATGTGGAGCCAAAAATTGAGGTCCAGTACATAGCACATTTTCTCAGCACACGATATTTTTCTTCAGCAAATAAGCTCCAAAAATTAGTACTGAATGCCCTTGTTTTAATTTCCAGATCATTTTGAAGGAATAAAACTTCTCATTCTAGGTTAGCTATATCCAATTTAAATAATGCTGATATTTTTGTTGCAATTTCCTCAATATCAACTTTTTCTTCAAATGGAAACCACATAAATTCCAAAATAGGTTTTAATTTTTCAAAGTCTATGAAACATTGCTCAAATTGTTGAATGAGATTATCTCTTTTGCATAACAGTCTTTGTTAAAATGCTCAAAATTATTTTCTTGCTTAAGTAGCTCTGACAACATATTAGGGAAGTGTTTCAGTTCGGAACGTTGCATTTGTGACAAATAGAGTTTTAGAGAATGGTGGGAAGCATTTATAGCACTAATCATTTGAGCAATGTTTTTATCTTTGCCTTGGAGTTCAACATTGAGTTCGCTCAATTTAAACATGTATGTGAGCGCTCTGCTTGCATGCAAAGTTTCATTTCTAGTAATTTTTATATTGCCAGTTAAAACTTTATTTAGGTTGGCTATTCCAAAATAAACCAGCGGGCACACTCAAATGCCATGGCAGGCACACGTGTGCCCGCGGGCACGGGTGTGAGCACCCCTGGGCTATAAAATGCTTACAGTGACTTACGCCTTAGTAGGCAGTAGCCAGATGGGGCCTGATAAAAAAAAGTCACTTTATATTCCCTCTTTGTTATCTCTTTGTCACTTCTTTGTATTAGTTCCCCGTTTGGTATCTCTTTTCCTTTGTCACTTTGTATTATTTTCCTATTTTTATCTTCTTTTTTTTCCTTTGTCACTTTTCTATAATTTTTTCCTTGTTTGTTATCTCTTTTCATTTGTCACTGTATTAATTCCATTTTTATTTCTTCTTTTGTCACTTCTCTGTATTATGTCCTTTTTTATCTCTTACTTTGTCACTTCATTGTATTATTTTCCTTTTTATCTCTTTTCTTTTGTGCTATCTATTATTTTCCTGTGTCTTATCTCCTTTGCTTTGTCACTTTTTTATTGTTTCACATGTTTATTTCTTTTCCTTTCTTTTTTATCTGGTCGGTTGTCCTCCCTCCTTACATTTCTATCACGAAGTGGTGTTTTATCCCTTCTATAAATTCTTTCCATTTTTGTGTTTAGGTTTATTGTTTTATCCTGTGGCTGGCGCATGTCATTGGTTTATTGCCCCAGCCGCACTTGTTTTTAGAATGTGTGCTGTATGCCCATAATTTAAGTATGCGTCTCTGTGTGTTGTACTTTTTTCTAATCATTTGCTTTTCCCCATTTTTATTGAGTGTCTCCCACGCCTCTTCTGACTTTTTGGGGGCAACCCTGTTTTAACAGGGCTGCCATTAAGATTCCATTAGGATTGGGCAGCTGCCACCTGGTTTTCCCTTAAACTTAGACTTTTTATCTGGTTCATAATGGGCTAACCTGTATTGCTCAATTTAAAGGTTATCGAGAAGCATCCCCTTTTTTTTTGCTTGTATGTAAAGTAGAATGAATACCAATGCCATTTTCCACTGTGAAAAGCCGACTAATCGCGAATATGGGTTGATGGTCAGAAGCTGCACACCCAAAAGTTTTTTTCTTGCAAACACAATATATTTATTAATTGAAAACTTGTTAACAAGAGAGCAACGAAAGGTACACACACTCGCTTGGTTACTTAAAACCTAGCTCCCATTTTTCCCATCCAAATCTTTTTTGGCATGCCGGCAAGGTTTGCTTATTTGATAGTGTGTGGTTAAGATAAATATATTCGGCCATTTATTATCAATGTATCATTTCTTTGTTTTTTTTATTTATTTCACTCGCTTATGTCTCTTTGTTTACCTTCCAGGGAATATAAATATGCAGTTAACTGATTCTTTTGTTTGCAGTGACATCACTATCAATAGTCTTGCTATTCCCGATACATTTTGCGCGCAAGAATCGGATTCAGGCTATCAGTGTCCCGACGGTATGAAATGCATGCCTCTGAATTTGGAAAGAAAAGTCAGTGGATTCAATGGTTTTGACAACTTCGGTGAGAATTTTTTTGTATTTACCTCTGGGGTTAGTTAATTACGACACCAGTCAGAATGACAATCGCTCGCAAGCCGGTCCTCGTTCAGGGGGTAGGGGATTCTTTCAGGGTAGTACTGTTTTGCCACTACCCAGCGAACAGTTGGGGAATGACACCCTTTTCATGTTAGAGTTGTCTGTGATGGAAGAGTAGATATTTGTGTGTGTAATACACAAAGGTAGGTGCATCTGCTTAGTGATTGGCTCTGTGCTTTATGTGCGTAAAAAGTTATTCGCCTCTACGGCAAGCTCAGTGTGTTCGCCAATAGGCGGCCAGCAACCTCCCGTACGCTGAAGTGTTGTGTTCGCTCGCGCTGGACTTGAACCTGCTACCCAGGCGTGAAAGCTCCATCTCGAGGGTCACTTTGGGATTGCACTTTAAATACTGGCGGGGCAACTTGACGACGTTGTTTTTGTTTTCTTTGTAGTATGGCCTTGTCTTCGGGACGAGTTATTGCTCTACAAACTGTGGGGCAAAGAAGATAGGAGACTGCCGAGGGCTACTTAAAGTTGTGTGCCATTGTGCCACAACTGTTCCTATGGACCTAATCCCCAATGCCGCGACGGCTTCAAGTTGCTTTTTGTCGTCTCCGAATTGGACACACTCGCGGGACGCACCGCCGTTTGATGCAGCGCTCGCCTGCACCTTATTGTGACGACTGCGTTGCCCCCCAGACTGTTCGGTACATTCTTGTTGAATGTCCCAGTCTGGGTGATCTTCGCGCACGTTACCTACCGGGACGAGCGGTATCGCTACCGTTTGTCCCTTGTAGGTGGGATGGGTTGTGTACAGACTTGCTGACTATCTGACTTTTTTTGTTGTGGGTCGCACGTTTCTGCGTCGGGGGAGGTGGGCCAACGCCGGAACGTGTTTCCTTCTTGCTTTTTTTTTTTTGCTTTCCTTATGTTTTATTTTTTTGTATGTTTGTTATTTGATTTGTGCATGTTTTTTAATCTAGTCGCCAGATAGGTTCCTTAAAAAAAATCCAAACTATATATTAATGGAGTTTGTGAAGGAGGCGGTGCTTCGTGCTCTTGCCCCGGAGGGAGCGGGCTTCCGTTCGGCGTCTGGGCTTACCTTTTTGTTCAGTTCATTTTGCTTCTTCCCCTCTGTTTTTTTTTAATTAGCCTAAGATAGGCTTCTCTTTTTTTTGGTGTCATGCCCTTGTTGGCGGTCGTCAAAGGAGACCCGTCTATGAATTAAAACATAATCACTGGTGGCTAGATGGTCATTGGCTCACAAAGAAGCTCATCCGCCCTTTGACATATCGCGTTCTGTTGGATGTCTAGCTACCTGCACACTCTCGATCGCTGGAAGTAGCATTCTGAAGCAAAGAATCAAAGAAATTGTTCAAAGAACTATCTTCCAGAAATGCCTCACTTTTATAAACAGTTCATTTTAATCAATTAAGAAGCAAAGAGGATCACCTAAGCGTGAACCTAAGACGAGCTAATCCTACTGACAGTGGTGGGTTTGAGAGACCCTTGACCCAGGTGTTTTGCTACCATTCTGAGGATTCGATGGGGCGAATTGGCCCCTTTGGTGGACTTTAATCCCTTGTATACCCCTCTAGCTCCAATGCCCGCAGTCTGCCTTTTCGGCTCCAATGCCTGCAGGAAGATCTACACATTTTCACCGTCTTTAAAAACTCTGCGTGACGCAGCCTCATTGCTTTTGCGCTTTAAGTTCGAGGGGCGTTTGGAATATGTACAACTTTTTGATCAAGGGGGGTTACATCTCTCAATAGGCTTTTTTCATACAAGGTTGGTTCTTCTTCAGTCCCTAACCTAACCATTATCATTACGAGCCTCTCTTCAAAGCTTTTCTGGTTGAGATGGTTGGGACTGCTTTTTTTACCCTCTGAAATTCCCCAAAGGGGGTTCAAATTCATCCTTTTGAGATCCTATCCCCCCTCTGGCTTGGTTCTTACCTGGGGTGGGAATGTTTCTGATTTCCGTATTTACTTGTAAGGACCAATGATACCATTTCAGCTCATTCCAAATAAATGCATTTTAAGTAAAACTATTTTCAAAACTTTATATCTTTTTTAAGTTTTAATATTTTTAATAGTTTATAAAAGTTCATCAGACTGTCTACATTGAGCAATTCTGAGAACCTGAAGAGGGATATAACCTGTACTGAGTTTTCCCACAGAGCCTCCAGGGAGTGTATATTGTTTGTGTGGTTGTGTACATTGCAATCTTCCATTGTGTGTTTGTGTGGTGTTCGTGATGTATTCCGGATGGGCATCCACGATGGTCATACCCAGCTTCTTCTGGTAGGTCAGAATGGCTGGGCGATGCCCTTTCCGCAGCCTGACCAGGTGAACTCTGCCCTCAGGAATCCCTTGTACTTGGGACGGGTTCGTGTACACAGCCTTGTGGGCTATCTGACTTTTCGGAGGAGGCTGGCCTCCTCTCTCGCCCCGACGCCGGAGTCTGCTTCTTTTTTGTTCTTGCTTTTTTGGGTTTTGTTTTTAATTTGTTTGTCTTAGGTTGTTTATTGGTTTGGTTTTCTGACTTATTTTGATTTTAATCTAGCCTAATATTAGGCTTGTAATTAAGTATGGCGACTTAGGCCCTTGTAGGCAGTCGCCAGATGGGCGCTATATAATAATAATGTCCGCAGGATGAAGAGAGTTAGTAACGTTTTAGACATTCTGTTGACTATCCTTTTCCTTTATTTCTACCTTGTATTTTCTCTCTGATTATTGTTTTCCTCCTCCTCTGCGGGGTGACATTTTCACAATTACACCAAAATTCCATTAATCAAAATTAATCCCAGAAGCCAAGGATTCGATAATGTACAACAAATTGTTCTTAAATCCTTTTTCTCTTTTCTTCTCCAGCCACGAGTATATTTACAGTGTACCAGGCAGCCTCACAGGAAGGCTGGGTCCTCATCCTGTACCGATCGATCGACGCCCTGCCCACCTGGAGAGCCACCTTCTTCTTCAGTACGATGATCTTTTTCCTTTCGTGGTTGGTGAAGAACGTCTTCATCGCCGTTATTACAGAAACTTTCAATGAGATACGAGTCCAATTTCAGCAGATGTGGGGGGTCCGGACGCAAATCCAGCAAGAAACAAAGACCCAGGTAGAATTTGAAGGTGGAACACTTGTGTAATATTGTCGTAGAATAGAGGTAGAACCCAGATACCGCCGATACACCTTTCTGTACATCTGCTACGACCCCTGTCGGAAATGATTTATCCAATCCGGGGCTTCAGTTGTCAAGGCAACCAAGATATAGTCGTTTTGTTGTGTTAGGATTTCATCGCCCTCGAAGTATAGGGCTTTCTCCACGCCACTTCTACATGAGTTTCGCTTACTCAGGTCACAAACCCTTTTCAAATTCACTCACTTCACTTCTGCAGTAGATCCCTCCCCCCTTTAATGTCCCTAAAATAAGAGCTCTGGAAGATGTTTAGTGGCTGAGAGATGCGTCCCATTATCTGGGACCGGCAAAGGAAACAAAATTCCTCCAAAATAAGTATGTAGAATGACTAATCTAAAGTACAATCATAAAGTCACTAAACCTTCAGGCAGGTTTAAAAACACTTCACCGATAAATTTCTTATGCCTTCAGGCAGGTTATAAACTCTTTACTACTAAATTCCCTAAACCTTCAGTCAGGTTAAAACCCCTTTACCGATAAAGTCCCTCAAACTTCAAGCAGGTTTAAAAACACTTTATCACCGACGGCTACTTTGATTCCCTCGTAATATCTACAATTTTGCGCTTATGCGTCAAAAGTATCTATTCCTCCATCCCTGAACCCTTATTGCTTCAACTCTACCATTTCTGGAATTCAACCACTCTTAAGGAATCTCACCACCCCGTAACCAGTCTCCCCCACAAAACAATCCACGCACACACACTTGTCACTCTGGTATTATTATTATTATTATTATTATTATTATTCTGAGAGCTACCAAGGCTTCTCCTCAGGAAGCAAAAACATTTGCTAAATTGATTCCACACAAAATACCAAAATGGTACTGAAGAGAGGCAAAGGCAGCCGTGAAAAAAGTGAAGGGCTAATAGTAAACTCAGATGAATAAGAAATATTAGAAGATGAGAAAAAGTTACTGTTTTGAAGAATGCATTCACACAGGACTTAAATGACGAAATATCCCTTGAGTGTACAATCTCGCTGGGTAAAGTATTCCACGCTTTAATTAACGATGGCATAAAACACCGTGAAAACTGTGTTGGGTCATCACTGGCACCCGGACCATAAATTTAGTACCAGTTGCCAGTAAATTTGTTAAAATCACAAATTTTATTTTATTTGTGAAAATTTTAACTCAAATCTAATTTTTTTATTTTGTTTTTTTTATTAAGTAATGATATTTGATATTTTTCAATTTCTACTTTTCATTTTTGTTATAGTTTTGATTATTTTTTTTTTTTCAATTGATATCTTTAATTTGTTTGACAATTTTTCTCTCTACCTCTTCGATATTTTTTGGCAAATTTCATACTTTTAAAATACAATTAAATGTTTAAATTAAAATCTCAAACACATATGATACAATATTTATTAATGTTTAAAGCTTAAACGCATTTATAATGTAGAAAATACTAATTTTTTATATTTGAATTGGATATACATTAAAAATTCAAGCATTCAAATGGAATTAAATGAAATCGTATAACTAATCGTCTCAATTTTACAACTTTTAAGATTTAAATACTAAATAATACAGTGATACACCACAACTCTTCTTGACATTTTGTACTTTGCACTTTAGTGGTAATAAAATTGCGATAGTAGCGAAATTTATATCACATGAGGACCGAATATTCGGTAAAAATGTCCTTCAGTGCACCTCTAGTCACCACCCAAAACTAAACACACACAAGCTGCACTGACCTGCCTGACACGGGCATACAACATGCCAATCGCTTGCACAATTAAGACAAAATCTACAGATATATTTCTGGGAGAACCCCGTCTGGTTGGCGGAGTTCGCCGAGGATGGCGACCTAAGGGATGGTTCTTATGGGCCATCTTAAGTAAGAAAATGCCATTCTACCATTGTCTTCCTGAGTAAGAAGGGTGAAATAGGTGCATGCTTAAAGGCGATTTATAATAGTACTTGGTCCCTGTACTTCAGCCGATGCATCTCTGACATGACGATATGCATTACCCCTGGTTGCCATTGGGTGGATAAATATAACCAAATCAAGGTCTACTAGGCGTATAGGCCCATGCCATGAAGTCATGATTTTCTATCTTATTCATTACTTCTATAACGCATGTTAATGGCCAGTCATTATTCTGCATTGTTCTGCCAATGATGACTTCCTTTAGGAAAAATTCTTTCATAGTCTGAACTCCCCCTCTCTTTAAGGTCCTTATGGGCGACAACCAAGTGTGGAAACTCCTCTACGTGGACGACAACAAACCGAAAGGATGGGCGCCGCCATATTTCCTCAAGTACATCCAATCGGCGCTGTTTTATCTCGTCATTATGACGGCCATCGTAGCGAATGCTATCGTAGCCGCTTCACTGCGCTTCGAGCACGACAGCAACAAAAAGAGAATCGAGTTTTATCAGCATTATTATTACATGGAGGTGCGGAATCTTGTTTACATTAGTGTTAATGCGCGCAAACTTCACCTTGTGGCAAAGCAGATTTGATGATGATTATTTTGAGATTGTTTTCTAGGTATACTTTGTACACGTTTATGTATGATTCTAGCTTGAAAAGCTTATTTAGTTGTATTCATCTCATTATTATATCTGGGAGAGGGTTGCCAGCATAGTTTCCGCCACTGCACGCAATGGTGCGGCTATACGTAGTCACACCCATAAAGAAATGACTACATATAACTACCTAGGATTAAGAGCTAGAATACATTGCAAGCGCTTTTTTCAGAAACGTTTCGAAAGTGCGTTGACTTCCATCTACAGCCTGTCAATGTTATTTTTTTCTCCTACCTAGAGGCTTAAATAGGTACAATCCGAATGAAAGTGTGGCTAAAGCAGATATCTCGTACATTATTGACTGGAATAATTATTTGCTTACATTGTATATATAAAAAACAAAAGAGACAACCTGAGGGGTACATTGTGGAGATAGTAAAAAGGAGCTAAAACCTCTTAACAAAATAAATTTGAAGTCACAAAGCATTGGCTATGCTTACTCATTCGGGGCTGATGATTAAAATTTAGTATGGATGCAATTTGCTGAACTAGAAAGGTATTGAGATTTGTACTGGGCTGAAATGTACTTTGATGAATTCAAATTTGGGTTTTCTTTTATGAACGCAGTTTATTTTACGATCGCAGATTTTTATACTGGGATGTTTTGTTTTGTCTAAGGAAGTAGGGTGGTTCATATTTAGCATGCTAGAGGTAAGGTGAAGTTTACCTTCAGTGAAGGGATACCAGTGTAATGTTCATATAAGCAATGGGTGACATTTCTGCCCCTTTCACTAAGATGAAATTTATGACAACCTCCACATGGAATCAGGTATTCTACTTTGCCCTGGTTCCTTATATTATTGTTCTAGTAGTGACCGTTTTATTTTATGGTCATTTGAAAAAGCTAAATTTCTCGCATTAAAAGAAAGAAATTCAAACCAATTAGATAAGGGCAATATGGTAAGGAAATGATTAGTTTTTCCCTGATTGGATGAATTAAGTGAGCTGCAATTTCTTTTGGTGTAGATTTCACGTTGGTTTTTGTATATTTTAAAATAAAAATACAAAATGTTGCCATTTTGTTGAGTTTAATAATTGTTACCAGCAGGTTTTGAAATGTTTATTTTTTTCAGATTGGATTTACGTTTTTCTTCGACTTGGAAATGTTGATTAAGCTTTGGTGCATGGGGTTTAGGGGTTACTTCAGACTCACGATACACAAGTTCGAGTTTCTTCTGGCCCTCGGAACCACGGTTCGTCTCATCCCTTCGCTCTTCATGACGGCATTGACATACTTCCAGGCAGGTTTGCCCTAACTTTGGAATAAATCCTACGTAGCCAGACTGAGGGGTTTTGTTTGCTCGGTTAACTCATCCGAGTCTTTAAAAATACTAACTGGTTTTGCTACTATCAAGTACGAGGTGTTATTTAAGTTCGATACTTTGTTAGATTTAACACTACTAGCACATAATTTTGTTTCGCTTAAATGCACGCAAACGTCTGATGATTTCCTGTCGCCATTCATCAAAGCACCCTAAGTAATATGTTTAAGAATAGAATCGCTAAATATTTTTAGCTTGGAAACAAAGTTCTCTGACATCCTTTTGTTAAAAGTTTATAGATTTATACAGGGTGTATGATTAGTTAATAGTGTAGTAGCTACTATTTCCTAGGCCTTGCGTGAAAGTGCACAGTGACCTAGAACCTAGGTAGGTAGACTAGCTCACTATGCACTTTCAAGCGAGGGCTAGGAAAGCCTAGGTCACTACACAATAATGAGGCGGGCACCCTCTTTGATATCTAAAGTTTCCAAAATTACTCATCAAATGACTCTTTCTCGTGAACAGCAACGTACTCTTTTACTCTATGATTACAAGTCCGGCCTAAACGCTGCCCAATTGCAACGTCGTATCAACCAAGCATTTGGAGAAGATAATAAGTTGTCGCACAGCCTATGATTGGTTTGAGAAGTTTCAGCGTGGCCAATTCGATCTCGAAGATGAACCAAGACGTGGTCGACCCTCACTTATTGACAATGACCGTGTGTGCGCCTGTGTCAAGCTCATCCACATCTGACATCACCCGAGCTGGCTGAAAGGTTTAGCGTCAGCCATACCGCCATTTTGCATCATTTAGAGGAAATGGTCAAAGTCAGTAAACTGGACGTATGGATTCCACGTAAATTGACCGACTTCGAATATCAGCGCCGCATAGACGTCTGCATGACACTACTGTCCAAGGAACGTCGTTTTGATTGGCTGACAAAGTGATTGCTGCAGATGAGAAATGGTATCTACACTCGAAAATGGCTCGCAAAAGAAACGACAGACAAAGATGCACCTGCACAACTTCAGGTAAAGGTCGGCCGACATCAAAAGAAGCGTCTGGTGGGATGTGAAGAGAGTGATTTACTGTGAAATGTTGAAATTCAATCAGTCTATCGACGCTCAATTATACAATCAACAACTGCAACGGTTGGCATTGGAAATTGTGCAGAAACGACCAGAAGTGACTGATATGTTTCTTCATGATAACGCCCGACCACACGTTGCAAAGCATACCCGTGAAATTCTCCTGGAGCTTTGGGGGGAGGGGACATTCTCCCTCACCTACCGTACTCACCAGACCTGGCGCCAACAGGCTACCATCCATTTCGGTCACTGCAGAACTTCCTAAATGGCAAAAGGTTCGCAAATGATGACGAACTGAAGACTGCAATTGGAGACTTGTTTAATACCAAACCAATTGAATTTTAGAAGAAAGCCATGCATGATCTATCCCGTTGTTGGAAACAGGTGCTCGAAAATAACGGTGGTTACATTGTTCATTGATATGTTTCTTTTGCTGCATTGTTTCGTTGTAAATAATTGGCAATAAAAATTGTGCATGAACTTTGTTTCCAACTTACTACTTTCAAACTAAAATTAATACTGCGTCTATCTGAAACTTGATTTATATCCATCTTTCCTTTCTCTCCAATCCGATCTTCTTTTTTTTTTACTCTCCTCTAGGAGATCTTAGTTTTCTGTGGTCCTTAATTATATAATTTTAAGTACATAATAATGTTTATAGGTGCTGCGGGTGGTGAGGCTAATCAAAGCGTCCCCCATCTTAGAAGACTTTGTGTACAAGATTTTCGGGCCCGGCAAGAAACTTGGGAGCCTGATTCTGTTCACGATGTGTCTTCTCGTCATCACCTCCTCCATCTCGATGCAACTCTTCTGCTTCCTCAGGGAATACCGAAAGTTCGAAACGTTCGCCGACGTAAGTGGAAAGGAGCTACGTTACAGCGTTATAGGACGTTCTAGTAACAAAGAACTGTATTCCCATTCGAGGCCATCTTTCTCGTTAAAGATGGCAAGTCTTAGGTCATTGTATACGATCGACAGCATTCCCAACCGTTAAGAGAAGTAAGTCACACCACATATGATCAAGCTCCGGATGAGTTACCGGGTGGTGTCAATTTTGCGGCAGTTGTCATTTGTTAAAGCGATCCACCTGCTTTGAATAGAATGTAGGTTTATACAAAAGGTCCCTTTCCTCTCACACTTATACTGTGGTTCTACAAGTCCCATCTCTTCTCATCTTTGATACGACAAGTGGCATAAGTGGTTCCACGCAGAATAGGAATGACTCTTAGATTTAAGATAGTTGTTGCCTAGGTAACCACAGTAAAAACACCCGTGAAAAAAGAGGGATTTAAATAAACAAGCCGCGTTAGGAATGTCCAAATATCAGGGATAAGAATGCCAGTAGCCCTGAAACGGACACTTAAAGCCTACGAGTACGTATCGCTACATAGAAATTTAGCTCTGTAGCCGAAAGAACGAAACAATACAGCACACTTCCCATTATTTGGAGTCTAATGGCTCCGTAAATGGCATTCCATCAGACATCGACCCGGAGGAAATATCCCTTGCACAGTACCTAAAACTAAACATATCGAAACACTGTACCTGCCTGATTGAAACATACATGTGTACTCGCTGCCCCTGATAAACAGATACAGCTCAACACACATTCACAATATGTGCGAAATTTGATGAACACTAAAGACAAAATCTACACATCTATAGGGTGCTCGATCTTAGGTAGAACTCGATCTGATTGACCTAATTTATCGAGGCTGGTTGGACAAGAGACGGAGCCTAATGAAATTAGTGATGATAATTTTTCAGGTGTTTTATGTTTTTCTAACTATCACTTCCAACTTTCTGAATTGACAATTGCTTCTCTCTATGCTAGAGACTAACTCCAAAGTTTATTTGTGTCGAGACTTAGTTCATGATCTATGTCCCTTTGTTCTGTTTCAGATTTCAATTTATTGAATTGTTCATAATTAGAGGATCTTTTATCTAATTTTTATTGCTTCCCCAAAAGAAAAATGAATGATCGACAATTTTTAGCTTCCAAGCCTTCATTTGGTACAGAAGAGGGCTCTGCGAACATTTCGTGTTTCTTCCAGCTATTAATCCCTTTGTTTGCATGTTGCCATAATAAACGAACCATCCTCCTCTTAGGTTTTCGGGTTTCATCGTTACAGATAGTGATTAATGGTTCATGTCCATTGTTTGCTCCAGACCGTAATGCTTTTGTTTCAGTCATGTTTCTTGTCTCTTTCAGGCCTTCATGTCCATGTTCCAAATATTGACGCAGGAAGGCTGGGTGGAAGTGATGGACGAGACCATGATCTATACTATGAACAGGATGGCGGATGAATTGGCCCCTCTGGTCGCCATGTACTTCATCCTATACCATTTGTTTGTAACACTGGTACGTACCAGTTTGAGAGTTAGTTTTTTTCTCCCCCCAAAAAAATTTTAGTTAAAGTTCTTGGAATTGAGTAAGGTTTGATGTTTCAAATGCCCTTTGCTTTAAGAAAGAAACCTTGTTTAATCCAATGGTGAAACTAATTAGTGAGATAGAGGGAGAATGGTGACTAAAGAATAAAACATGAATACTTAGGAGGAGGAACTTAAAAAAATGATTGAAAATATGAGAGTTGCTACAGGAACCCTCCTTAATCATGTGATTGAGAAATTTCAGAATTCTCCATAAATTCTACTCTTCGTGGAGTACTAGTGTGTTCTATGAAGGTACTCTTATCCACATACTGCTGACGGGGAACCACGGGGGGAGGGGGCTAAAAACGCTATTTGATGTCAAAAAACAGAATACTACTCGATACCTTCCCTACCCAACGAGTACACTCCCACAAACATTGTCATTCTGATCTTTATGTGCAGCTCATTCTTCCGTCACGGAATTTTGTCCCAGTGTGATGGACGGATGGGGCACTTTTCATCCATCATCAATTGACAAAGAACTGATCTAACCAACAAGGGCACTTTTACTAAGTGCCGAGGTGATGAACAGGCCAACGAAGAGGAAAAGGTAGATAAATAGAATGGTCAAGAATAGAAAAAAAAGTTAAGGATGACAAAGAATGCAAAAGAAACCGCCCCACCCTTACTTGGAGAGGTACGTTATACACCTCCAGGAGTAAGGTTCGACAAGGGCAAGCACTTAAAAGTATGAACTCGAGACTCGTTTTGCGAGTCAAGTTCATAAAAGTCGAACTTAAACTCTTGTAGCTATTATGAGATTATTGAAATTCTCGAATGAGCGTTGAACACCCTGTTTTCGCCGCGGCTAGATCTTGTTAAGCTTGTTCGTGGCCGTCATTCTCGATAATCTGGAGTTGGATGAAGATTTCAAGAAGCTGAAACAAATGAAGGCGAGGGAACAGAGTGCCGGGATCCAAGAGACCCTGCCCCTCCGACTCCGAGTATTCGAGAAGTTCCCTGATCGACCGACCATGGCCCGACTCCACAAGACTCCGTCCGATTTCTCGCTGCCTAAGGTTAGTTCTAGGATCTGGGAGGCCATGACTCTCGAGATCTGAACCACCCACTTGGAGAACTCCACCACATTTTACCAACCTTTTTATTATAAAATAGTTGACAAAATTGTTTTTGAATTTTTTTTTTCCGTCTCATCTTATCCTCCCCACCTACTCACAATCTCAGGACCCCTTTCAATATAACCTCTTCAAGAGACCGCTGGTGATGAGCTAATGCCATAGCACCCTTCCTGATTGTTGCCTTGTTCGATTGAACCGAACCTAGGGGGCAACAAAGTAAGTTTGTGCTATTCCCATCTTGAATCAACAAACGTAATATCTCAGAACACCCGTACATACTCGGGTAGGCTATTTACGCGCATTTTTTTAAAGAGATAATCTCGTATACATCTACCCATGTTGAGTGACAAGGCATGGAGATCTCCATCCCCCCCACGCCTCACCCATTCCGGTCCCTCTAGCCCTTTAAGTAGTCTCAGCTTTTTATTACTCGGTCCATTTGTTCTTCACAAATTTGAACTCCCTAACTTTACCACTTTTTTTATAAACCTATTGCCAAAAATAGGTTTCGCGGAGATCGCCTCACTAGTTCTCATTTTTGATAAAAAATGAGAGGTTTAAACCCTTACTATACAGACTTTCTTTTTCACTATTTTTGAGCACTCTTACAGACGTCACTTTCTCTACCCTTTCGTTAGCCCATTCTTTTACTAACACCGTAAGAGGCACGGCGATGTGTTTACCTGGCCCCCGTGATGACGGTACTTAGCCTCCCCTCCGCCTTCCACTAACAGTTTTCTTCCTTCTGTAACACCTCTCCTCCTCTTCCTCAAAGCTTTGTTTCGACTAAATAGAGCTGCTCCCTCGGCCCTGTTCCTGGTTCGGAATTAGTCGCTGGCAAACCTGATTCTTTGGGACTGCCTGTGGCTTGCTCCCTCCCCCTTGGCAATCGCAGCGGACTATTGACAGCTACCAACCCATCTCCTCCAATCCCCACTTTATTTCGCTGCTATGAATGGTGGAACTTCGCAGTCGGCGCTCGGTCCGCAAGACCGGTCTTGAACCAAGAAGAGACGAGATGAGGGATAATGACCCACCATGATACGTCCTCCACTGTCCACATAGGTTAATCCCAATGCGCGGATGTCCGTGTCCCATCAACAGAAGCCCAGCGACCGCGCCTACACGCCCATTATTGCTTAGAACCCGCTCGTTGCCTGCGCCAACGGGCATCTAAATTGATTACTGGAAACCAGATTTCTCGTTTCTGGCTCTTTCGTCGATGAAAACCAGCTTAACGGAACGTCTATGGGTGGCGTCAGCTCTGTTTTTGTCCTAAGAAATTCTTTATTTCTAAAATCAACGCCCCAAAACCCAATGAGTACAACTACAAGTAAAGTGAAAAGCCGCACATCCCTTCCCTCCCCAACTCTTTCCTGTTTGTTAACTATTAATCATAGTGCAGGGGCGCCCGTCTTACCACCCTCAACCGCTAGATTAAATTCACCTCTATCCCTTCTTGAGTCGCCCTTGGGTAGTTCTACTTCTTTAAGGAGGTTCCTCCTCCCCCTTGTGTGCTGTCTCGTAGGCCCTTCCATGACTCTCCTAGCGAAGATAGTGTTTCTCTTCTCCAATTGATACGAGTTCAGGGGCTTCCGACTTACCCCTTTGTGCAGTGGCCAGGCCAATGTCAGCACGCCTGTTCCAGAGGTGCCCTCAGGCGGGGAGGCCCGGACAAAAACCAAAATCGCAAGTGCGCTGAGCGTAGCTTCGATTTCGTCATGCCCCCTCATTCAGATATTACCTGGCGTTTTTGAGCCCGCTGGCTTCAAACGCTTTCTGGTTATTCGCTCCACTGATGGCAGCATGTTGGCCAAGAGCAACATGATCCATCAAAGGAGAGCATTAACTAGTTTGATTGGTAGAGAGCTGAAGTTGACCGGTTTCTCGGACGGGAGCCTACTGGCGAATGTGCCTACGAGCACGGTCGTTTCCACACCCATTCGAAACCATTCTGCAGGTAAAGCGCAGTCGCCAGATGAGCTCTTAAAAAAAAAAAGGTCCCCCCGCTCCTCGTGCCGACTCTGCCTTGCTAGAGCTGGCGGCACAAATGTTTCGCACCCAGCTTTAGTTAAAACCAGCCTCCCCCCTCCCTCCCCATTCTGATCGTTTCATGTAAGGCGAAACGGCCGCGCCCCACCACACAGTCGTTAGACTCTCAGGAGGTGGTAGTAAGACCGTATTCCGGGGTTCGTAAAAGTGTCCCCCGAAAAGAGTACAGCATGAAAGTAGCTTCTCTTCCTACGCCCCACCAATGCTGGTCTCAGCGGCTCGGAGACGCGGGATCCCCCCCTCCCAAGGTTTCGAGACGGAGGAAAAAGAGACGCATAGCCAGCTAAACCTCGCCCGCTAAGTTCTCGAAAGGCGACAGCACCTTGTTTGACAAACAGCAGCTGGAGTTCTTCCTCCGGGAAACATATGGCCATTTTCCTGAGGATCTTCTCTTCGAAGATGGCCTCCGCATCTCCTCTGAGCTAGGCCTAGAGGACATATTCCTTCACTGGAATTGCCGCTGACTCTGGGTCAATTGGGAGGTGCTATGGAGGCTCGTCTCTTCCCGTTTCCCGTTAGCTATCTTTTTGCAGGAGACCATGCTGGGTGCGTGACCCCTGCCCACCCTCCCGGTGTATGATGGTTTTGAGACGCACGACCACAGTATTGGGGACGTGCTAGAGGATGCGCCATTTACACCCGGCATGATGTCCCCGTTATATTTTCTATAAATATACCTCCTTTCAGGCAGTGTAGCTACACCTAAATAGGAGGTATCCAGTAATTTCTGCTTCAATTTCACCGTCAGACGAATTCGACGCGGGGGATTTCCGCGTCTAGGTTTTTTCCTATGTTCGGGGGGATTTGAAAAGTAGATAGCCCCTGTGGGGGGACTACAAGATCAATCCCAGGGTCAGGTCCTTGCCGACCTGATCGACGAGCTGGAAATGGTTGTCCTAAATGTGGATGAGTTTCTGTATTATTGTCCGAGAACCGATTCATTTTCCTGTTTTAATCTATCCCTGTGCTCCCCATATGCACAGACTGATTTTCTGGGGCACTGCCGCCTGAAAAACTGTCCCGGTGGTGCTTGGAGCTGGTGCGGTGGGCTACATTTCAAGAAATGACTGATTTCCCTGTCCCAGTTGAGTAGTTCAGGTTGGTAGAAGAGGCCGTTGGGTCTTTTCTGACAGCCTCATCGTCGCTAGCCTAGCTACTATTCCTAGAATGTCTTAGTAATTTTGCATGGCGTTCGCCTCCTTGGTGGTCGGTTGAGACTCAGACAGAAGGGTTATGCCTACATGCGCTATAAGCGCCACCTGAACGATTTCGTCGAGCTAGGGATTGGTTCCGGCATGTTTCAAAGCACGTCTGCTGCTCTTCCAGGCGGGCATACGTGTCTTCACTTCACACCTCTAGTAGAGGTGTGAAAGCGAGTCAAAAGGACTCAGGACAAGTTCTTTTCTTGCAGGACTCCATTCCCGTTCTCCAGGAGAACCGGATCGCCATCTCAGACCGCATCCTTGCCAGTCTTTCACGACCGCTTTCTCCACATTCTCTAGCCGAGATTTTGCTCGGCCAGTAATCATTGCAAGTCGTGATGTCGCTGAATGCGCCGACAGGACTTTACCTCCAGAGGCAGAGAACCCTTCAACGACAGGTTTACATTGAGCGAGTTGCGCTCCGCTCTCGTTTTGTGCTCGGACCCCGCCCCTGCTCCAGATGATGTTTCATAAGCCTTGCTTCGACACCTAGGTGAACGAGGCATTGCCTTTCTGTTAGATCTGTTCAACAAGATCTGGACAAAAGGTATCTTCCCAGATTCTTGTGCTCACTTTTTGCAAACTGGGAAGAAATCACTCTCCTATCTAGTTTCCGCCCAATTTCTCTAATCTACTGTGTGTGCAAGTTGATGGAGAAATTGGTAAATGTTAGATAAGCCTTTTTACGCACAGTTCAGCTTCCGCAAGTTCCACTCCATGTTGGATGCTCTGCTCCGCCTAGAAAATGCTAAGTGCGAGGCCTTCCTTCGTAGACAGCACTATGCCACAATATCTTTTGTGGCATGGTGATATGGAATCCCTTCACACGATGGAGGCTACGGGACGCCTCCATCTGGTGGGTTTAGCTATTTTTGTAGCAGTAGGTCATGAGCAGGTTGCATTGGTCAGTTGTATAATGTGGCTATGAAAAATGGGCGCAAGGATAATATGATTAGTTTCACATGTGTAAAACGGGTGCTGTATGGTGTTATGTAAGAGGTAAGCATGCAAGTCGTGGTTAGCCCTGTGAGAGGTCTGAAAAAATGGGAAGGCAGCTTGAGTAGATAATATAGTTCCTGAGACTTGAAAAAATAGGTGGTAATTTTATTATAGAATGGGTTTGGTGGTTGTGTTTTAAGGTATTTATCGCCCCTGTGTTCTCCACTCAAATATGGCTGCTCATGAATGATACCATGGCACGTCATCTTTTCCACATCTCCCCGAAAGGTTATATTCAAGGTAGTTTGGATATGTTCGAGGGATGGACAGGATAAGATAAGATGGGCACTGTTTTCAAGCTGCTGGAGTTTGTGAGGGGCATCGTAGCTTACTGAAGTTTGTGCCTGTCATCTTTAGGTGGTTTTCGACGGGAGGAATAATTGTTGTATGGTGTCTATTGAGACCATGATTGTGCATTGTGGTGGACGGTTTTGTAATAGTGCCTGAGGACTGGAAGAATGCTGCGACGTTACCTTTGTTTATGGGTAAAGGGGAGAAATGCGAATACAAGAACTACAGAAGGATGTCCTTTGAGTGTTATAGGCCAGGTGTCTAGAAAAATTACGTTTGGGTGTATAAGGAGAATGAAGAGATGAAGAATTTGAGTATTGGGAGCGGATAATGGTATATATACCCTTAGCCAATTGTTTATTTAGTCCTCCGAATGTTAATCAAATGCGGGCATATGGTTGTTTTCTGGTATATTTCAGAATATACACTTGATCTAATACCTAGTTGACCCCTCCTTAGCTTTAATTACTGCTGCAATACACTTAGGGATCGAGTCAACCAATTTCTTGCAAATGTCAGGTGTAATTTTAGCCCATTCTTTTGCAGTTTCTGATACAAATCGTCTTTATTTTAAACTGTCGTGCTCCTAATAGCTTTACCAAGGACTCCCCAAAGGTATTCAATGGCGTTTAAGTCCATATTTGAACCGGCTAGTCTATAGGAATAATGCCCTGTGTTTTAAACTAATTGAGTGGTATTCTTAGCTCTATGGCACAGGGCATTATCATGTTGAAAGATAACAGCTTTTGACACGCATGGATGTAATTTAGTAATTGATGGCTCTAAATCTCCGATAACATGGAAACATATGTAAACTACTGTATATTACATCCCAAATTAGCAGTTTTATTGTAAAGAAACGTAAAATAGGTAACGGTAGCAGTTTTGAATTTTTTAGTCCGCTACCCACTACTCCACTAGTTTTTGCTTATAGAAACCGCTTCCGCTACTCCGCTACCATTTAGAGTCCGCAAGTAGCGGACCGCCCAACACTGCTTCTGACCACTGCTAAGTATTCCATTTGGAATGATTCTTTTGCCCATTGAAGACGTTTCTTCTTGTTTGTATCAGATATCCATGGCTTCTTCCTGGCTTTTCAGCCTTTGAGGCCATGGTCTATAAGCCTCCTTCTTACAGTTCTAGTCGATATTTGTGACCCTTTTTCTGCCAATTCTTGGTTTTAACTTGACACCTTTAGTCTTCCTGCAGCGCCTGAGAGTGGTTTGAACTGCCCACTGAGAACATCCTATCTTCTGAGCTATTTGTCTTTGGGACATCCTATTTTAATGGTGATAGTGATTTAGAATTTGTCCTCACTTAACTTCATTCAACTCAAAATTTCTAGGCATCTTAGTGATTATTAAATATAATTACTAAATATTATGGCACAAACCTGTGAAAAATAAATATAAATTTTTGCAATATATGGGCAATTATGCACATTTATTGCTAAATACCAGAAAACCCTAAAAAAAAGATGTTAGAATATTATGGTGTATCGTGTTGCTTATGGTAAATATGATAGTAGCATGTTTCCATAGTGATATGAAAGCACAATTTGTAATTTAAAGACAAAAATAAAGAGTAGCCTCATATACTTGGCCAAGAGTGTATAGATCAAGTATTTTTACTGAGGCAGCTGAAAAACGAGGGTGAAGAGATGTAAAATGTATGGTGGGTTTATGGATTTGGAGAAAGCTTAGGATAGCGTAGATAGAGAAACATTATGGTAGGTGCTAAGAATGTATGGAGTGATTGGTAGATTGTTGGATGGTGTGAAGTGTATTTATGTTGAAAGTAAGGCGTGTGTTAGGTTGAAAGATAGACATTGTGAGTGGTTTGACATACATGGGAGTGTAAGACAAGGTTACGTGATGTCATGACTGTTTAATATCTTTGCGGTTGGAGTATTGATAGCAGTACTAACAGGAATGAGGAAAAGGGGTATGAGATGGATGAAAGAGGGATCCATTCTATGCTGATATAAGCTGAGTGAAAGAAATTAGGGAGGGTTGGTTGAAGCTTTTGATAGGGCATGTGAGAGGAGGGGGCTAAAAGTGAATGCTTAAAAGAGTATTGAAGGGTGAAGGTGGTATATGATATTAATCAGTGGTGTCACCTTTGAACAAGTGTGAAGTTTTAAATATCTAAGATGCAGTGTAAGTGATGGTGGTAGAGATGAAGCAGATTGTGACCACAGGGCTTTAAATGGTAGCAAAGTCTCAAGGGGCGATCAGAGTGTTATGAATGGTAATGGTTTGATTGTGGAATGTGCCTGGAAGCTGAATGAGAGTATGCCAGTGACAACATTGGTGTATGGGAGTGAGACCATGGTATGGAAGAAGGAAAATTTTTGATTGAGAGTAGTGCAAATATACAACTTGAGAGGGATGTTTTGGTGTGCGAAGATTGGATGAATGACTGGCAAAAAAAGATGTTTATTAATGTGAAGAAGGGCGTGACTGAAAGTGTTCTGTGGTGGTATGGACATGTAAGAAGAATGGCTGAAAATAGACTTGTCAAGAGAATATATTTATGGGAGTGAGTGTGTGTGTTTAGGGTTTGTAAGACCGCTTAAAAGAAGGGTTGGTGATGTGGAGCGTTTGAGAAAGAAAGGTATGTTTGGTATGATAGGTGTGCATGGAGGGGGGTTTGTGATCCCTGAATGGACGAGATGCTACAGCTCATAGCACCCTCATTGCCCATTGCACTCACAGGAACGAAATTTTCGGTGTATGGCGTCCCCAATCAGTAGCCGCTATCTGGGTTTAGTCAGTTTTTACAATCCTTGCTCCTGCCTTCCTGATGAAGGTATATGTTTCTCCCAAAAGGAGGGGAGGGAGTAATTTTTAGTGGCGTTAATGCGCTCCGGCCCCCTTCTTGTGGGAAAGTGCTGACAATTAACCATTAATAGTAATAATATTAATTTTGGCTCCTGATTTGATCACTACCTGCAGGTGAGAGAGAGCTTCCTCCGTCAATACCTCGAGGATGAATGTGATGAAGAAGAGGAGCTTTTAATTAAGATGCGGATGGAGGAAGCTGAGAGCACTTATATCACCTACAAAAAGCGCCGTCATGTGGGTCTTCTGACCCTCCTGTCGCGCCCTAGGAATGCTGACTATGATCAGAAAAAGACGGGAATCATCAACATTATTTGGTGAGTTTTGCTCTGCCACACTTCTGGCGAGCGCCATATCAGAATGTTGAACTTGAATATACATATTAATGACATTGATGCAGTTATTATTTGTATTATAATTTTATTATTCTTATTTTTATTTATTAAATATTATTAAATAATTCAGATTTGTAAGAACTAACCTTCCATTGGTGGCACACAGTCTGACACAGGCAGCTCCAGCCATATATGTCCTTATACATACATAGCCAAGCATAAAAGCACTGTATCCACCTCCTTCCTCTGTTCACACACACAACACATCACTCTTCCGCCTCTGAACCTCCTGAAGGGATCTCCGTACCCGCCAACCTACCATCACCAGGCTAACCCATGGATACTAGTGGTGTGGGGTGACTTTTGAAGATGAGGAAGCAATTCAAGTTTTACAAAAATAAATATGTTGTTCATTAAAAATAACTATAAAATTGTAAGCTACTCAGTTTATTTAAATTTTTCTTTGGTATTTTTTAAAACTTTATTTAAATTATTAAATAGCCTCTGTAAGTATGCATAACCATCTAGCCAAAATGTTCTATCATATTGTCCTACATTGTATTTGTGAGTGCAACACTATTTTTGATGATAGATCTAGTGTTGGCATAGTCCTACCTGTTTTAATAATAGTTTCACTTTCATTATAAGCCATCACACTAAACTTGCTTTTTAATCATTTTTTCAATAATGCAATCACATTTTCTCCCAACTTCATTTGCATCCATTTTGTTTAAAAGGGGGTTTATCACTTAAAAAAATGAATAAACAATACGTCACACTTATCTAACCACTGCCTCAGGGCTACTGATCTCAAAGATCCGAAGGGTGACTAATTGAAATATTAACAAAATGCTTAAGATATAAGAGCTTAACCATAGTAGAGTTTTGGCTATTTAGTTGCTTTCTTTCCTAGAACCAGTATTTAAATATAACCTAAAAAATTGTTTAAGCTTCAGAGCATAATAATAGTTACGTCAATGTCTCTTAGATATTTTGTTGCTTTTTACTAGATTCTAGCAGCTTGGCAGGGTTGCCAGATGCAAGCTGATAACTGTAGATCCAGATTTGCTTCCTTTTCTGTATACAAATAGGTTATTTTTTTCTTCATTCTAACACAGCATTTAAATATATAGATAAAAATCATAAAATTATAATGACTGTATATTATTGCTAAGAAAAGCAAAACATCTTTTAAACTATTCATTCCAAAGCACCAAAAGGCAGAACTATTATTGAAATTAAGAGAGAGAAAAATCTCGACAAAAAGGATCTATTTCTTCAATTGCAGCCAGGCTCATCAGGGTCTAACGCCAATTCGATTGAAATGGAACGGTACCGTATGGCGTATACAAGTATAGGCAAGCATAAATGTGAGAATAAAATTGATTCTGCTGTCATATTAATTGTTGGGGTGTAATTTATTTTATTTTCTTAAATAGGGGAAGCATTGCTTCCCTTGCTTCCATTGACTGCACGCCACTGATGGATACCCTAGGTTTCCCTCCTATTTGTAACCCCATTCATACCAGACTGACTGTGCCCCATGTGCTCATTGACTGGCCCCTGTATTCCACCCCCCACCACCGCTTCTTTGCTCTTCCTCTGGTTCTCCTTCCTTTCTGCCATTCTTCTTTCTGGAGTAGTTGCACTTGTGTTTTCATCGCAGTCTCACATTTCCATCTTTTTTTTGGTTTTATTGTTCCTGTTATTCTTGTGTTTTTTTAAATTTCATTTTAATTTAAAATTAGCCTCATAATAGGCTTATATTTATGACCCCCATAAACCGCCTCCAGATGACGCCCATTTAATTAAAAACTTTTCTCCTACTTCATGTTTACCTGTAGGTTGCCTCAAGGTAGGTTCCTTTATTATACAAGAGGGTGGCTGCTAATTTCATGCATGGTTACGGTCACAGTTAATAACATTTTACGACCAACAACTTAGTCCATGGTGCTGGTCTTATTCTCTCACGACACCAAAGCGGCGAGTACTAATTTTTTTTTTTTTCTCTTTTTGAAGTGACGTCGACAATCAGCGTCTTCTACTGGGCGATTCTGGCAATATCCCGCTTCCCAAGGGACTCCACTCGCATTCTTTCAAGCTTCATGCACGCATCGACCAAAAGTAAGTGGTCCTTCTAGGAGATCGTTTGTTTACTTGTGCTTCTAGTTTTTGTACGCACTTACGAACATTGTAAGGCCGTAGGGCTTGGGATTTGCTCATTCAATCGACAGCCTTTTTAATTTTCTCTGTTCTCTTCCAGTCTTGTTTGTCTACCTTTTTCATTTTGCTCCATGATTATTCCTCTTTTGTTTCTGTCTGCCTGTCGCTCTTTTTAGTTTTCCCTCTCCTTATTTCTCTTTCATCTCTGTATGCTACTTTTTTTCTCTCTCATTTCGCAACTTCATTGTTGTTGATGTTACTCCGGCTATATGGCCGACCAGTCTAGAGACCCTGAAAAGAATATGTCCTGTACCGGGTTCTCCCTCAGAGCCCTCAGGAAATGTCTATTGCGTGTGTAGTTGTGTTCCTAGCAGTCTTCCATAATGTGTTTAATTGTGTGGTGTTCGGTGTTGTATTCTGGGCAGGCATCTGCTAGCTCAGAAGGGCTGGCAATACCCTTATCGCAGCCTGACTAGGTAAACTCTCCTCAAGGGGCAGTGCATGTAATAGGGTATTGTGTGTGAGTGCCTGAATAGCACCATTATAATCCAATTTTAAGACTATTGTGTGAAAGGAAATTTTGCCAGGGGATTCCTTGATGAAAAGATGCCTCTGTCGTGGTTTAATTAAGTCATTTGTTGATTCGTGTTTCCCATTCGGGCCCTTTATCTCTGATTTCTCCTTGGCTTCTCCGGGAGGTCATTTCGGCGCAGTGTACGCGGATCCTTAAAGATAAAGACTCACCACTTCGACCATCTAAAGGAGAACGGAGATATCGGCGCTATGAATCGCACGCTCTCTACACGAACGGTGCACGACATTGATATTAAGATGTTGCAGGCGAAGAGGCAACAAGCCGAGATGCGAAGGTAAGGGCTAGTATCTGCCATGTCCATGGAGGTGATGATCTATGGATTTGACTTTACTCATCTCTCTGTTGTTGTTAGTAAGAATGCGAGCGCTGTTTTGTTTTTTAAATGGGAGAGAATGAGGACTGTTAGTTAACGCTAGTGAATCCCGTTCCAACTTTTATTTATCTCTTATTCTTTGTCTTCTATATTTTTCCATCCTTGCTTTGATGTCCTAGATATGTGATTCCAGACTCCGGTTGCCATGAATACCGAAACATGGATAAAGCTTATGATCCAGCGTGTGTCTGGAGCTGGTTAATAAGGTAGGGTATTTACCATTTAGCCAATATCTCTGTTATTTATTCAAAGGCAACCAGGAGGCTGGGTTAAGGAGTCGGAAGGTTCCTGATAGGTTTTAGTCTTATTGGCGTTAATCCCCCTCCCCCTCTCCGCAGGAACCAGCGTGAAGAAGACCTCCGTGAAAATCATCCATTTTTCGATACACCCTTGTTTGCCGTTGGCCGGGAAAGCGCCTTCCGCAAGATCTGCCAACGCATCGTCTACGCTCGTTACGACACCACCTACAAAGACCCTATCACGGGCAAGGAACGCAAGATCAAGTACAAGAAACTGACGTAAGTTTTGCCATGGCAACGAAGCCAGGGTTAAATTGACAACGAGGAGCCTTCCTTAGCGCGGATCTCCACACTTGAACATGAGCATTATCAGAGACCACATTTATCTTATGCATTAGAATTATTCCTGCATCGAGAGACTTGCCTGTCCTCAGTCCCCTTTACTTGTTCATACTTGTCGCCCCTAGTTAAGGTCGCCACCTCAACGGGGTTCTCCTAGAGATCCGGGATCCGTGTATCTGAAGGTCTTGTCAAGGTTGTGCTTGTGTCGACATGTTGTGTTGAACTACGTCTGTTTCCTGGTGGCGACGGAACCTGATACCTGTATCGGTCAGTCAAGTTCGCTCTTTTGGGGAGCGCACCAGGGTCATATCAGGGCGACCCATGTGGGAGGAATGTTTCGTCCCTCCAAAGTTGATATATAGTGGAATGTTGAGGTGATTTCGATCCTCAGATTGGATGTTTTGCGGTGTTATGAGTGCTGATTATTTTGTGGGTAATAATTTCTTTGTTGCGAGGGGGTGGGATGGACTCCTTGGAATATCTCTGTACACCACAGGCACACTACATCAAGATATTCCACCACCTTGTACCAGACCTACCATCACCTACAAAACAATCCACACATACAGAGAAAAATTAATCCAATTCCTGTGTCCAAACGATCTCCCAAAGGCCATTCTACTACGTCACACACCGGTCGCCCCGGCAAGGCTTCAATGCGTTCACCATCCTCCTAAACTAGACCCATACAAAGACCACACCGATCTGATGAACCTAGATACTTACACCCGCTACCGACTAGAACCAGATACAACTCAACCCGCACCTAGAACCTGCTGAATGCTTGCACTTCTTAGACCCGGATAGACTGAGTGTAGCGCTGTTTTTAGTTGAACCCGGTCTTGATGTCCTTCGTCGAGCCCGCTGACCTTGGAGCAAGCCTCTAAGCCATGGGCATCGAAAGAAAATGGTAACAAGGACCAAGCTGTCTATGTTGAGTCCCCTCCCCCCCATGATTTATCGGGCTCCCTTACAAAGAGAGCATTTTCTAGGAGCGAAATTGGAAAATAATGGGGTGGGGTTTAATTTTACTGGCGTTGAAGAGCTCCGACCCCCGTTGGTGGGAAACTGGTAGATGTTGAAGTCTTGATGGTCGAAAAATTAAGATTGGCTTTGTCTTGTATTAGTTCCTCCTCCAGCGAATGCGAGTTCCCGGTGTCAGTCTTGAACAGGGGGCGTTATCCTTGCAGGAACCTCCTCGGGCTCGTGACCTACTTCGACTGGCTCACGATTCTGATTACGACCGTCTCCTGCGCCTCCATGATGCTGGAGACCCCGAAGAGAAGGGTTGGACAGAACCCCCAGCTTCAGGTATAAGTGTCTCCGGCTGAGTGGAACTAACTTTGCCTTCTATGAACGATGTTAAGCTACGTCGGGTATGGTTAGTCGCCTGATGGTTTTCCCTATTCGGGGCGACTTTGTGGCGATTCGTGGTTCAGATTCCGCTTTAAATTTCTAGTTCTCTACTGACATAAGCACAAGACGGTGGGAATCGGTGGTAAAACAAAGGGCAACGCCACCTTCCCTCGTTTTGGTCTCATAAATGAAAGCATTGGGTCCTGAGTTCGTATATTTGAAATCCTCCGTTCATTAATACGAACGTGCACCTTCGTGAGGCTAGGATAGCTTGATAACACAGATTCGAATGCTTGAACGCTATATTATTTTTTTATTATTATCCCGTATTCGCTTGCGTTTGGGACAGGCGGAATACCTATAACGTTGTCCAGTGCGTGTTGTAAAGGCGACTAAGGCTGGATAACCGGCTCGATGGCCTGGGAAGCCGCGCAGCCTGAAAGTTCTTTTTCCCTCCGCGCCCGCTATGCAGTGAGTGGCATTGATCCAGCCCCTCTTTATGGAAATCGGTTGATGATGATGAGTTTAGGCGAACTAAGGTTCATTTAATAGTACTACCATCGTGTTGTTAGCTGCACGTCTTATGAGGCGACTGAATACGTATAAAGGGGATTAAACGGTGGGTTGGGAGCCCGCTTTCATATATAGTGACCCCTTGAATAGGATCTGTTATCTCGTCAAGATCGAGGTACCCACCGTCTATGTAATAGGCCCATGAATTGGAGCAATTACTTCGGCTTGGATAGGGAAGCTCGCCGGCCCCCACTGACTCTCTTTAAGGAGATATATTCTATATCCCTCTCCAAAGTGTATCTTACCATTTTTCATCCTGTGTGCATGGTACAGTTTTATACGACCCATCCTCCATATTTTTATTTTGGGGGGCGGCGTATTTCTGAGTGGTAACCTACTGGTTGACGTGGGACACGAACCATGGGTGGCTAGATGAGGATTCTATTTGACTAACCATTCCAACTTCATACTGTGGCATTTACTCCTGCTTAATCACCCGGCAGTATAGTTATGTTAACATGTCTATGCATCATTGGCATTTTGATTTTTATGTGAATTTCATTATCTGGTCAGCTAACCGCGTCCACGATTGGAAAGGAATGTGTACCGCAATTGATTATAATATGCCCCCGCTATACCAATATTTAAGATGATCAATGTTTGCCTTTTTTTTCTTTGTCACATACGGGTCGCCCGGCAAGGCTCCAGTGCGGTCACCACCCAAAACTAAAGTTGAGCGTCCAAACACAGGTCGCTTGGCAAGGCTTCGGTGCCGTCACCAACCTAAAATAAACACATACCAACCCCACACCGGCCTGACCTACAGCCATCTGCACCCGATAGTACCAGGAACCAAACACAGTTCAACGCATCTTCACAACATACCCTACATAACCACATCAGATAAAACCTGCAGATCCATGGAGTCCCGGAACCCTGAAGGAACCCCGTCTGGTCGGTAGAGTTTGTCGAAGTTGGCGATCTAAGGGATGAACCTAGTCGTAGCCAACTTAGGTCTCTTAAGTTCTTTCTATAAGTTGGTGACCGCACCGGAGGCTTGCCAGGGCGACTTGTGTATGACAAAGACAAAAAAAGAGCAAATATTGGTATATCGCATTATCCCTTCCATCATTCTCCCTTGAGTACTTTTTTATCTCTGGAAATGGTACAGCCTCTCAGCACCACTGTGTACCCCGCACTGGTCTTTTAGGTGTATCACGGCACCTCATGTTGCAGTTGACATCTGTAGGATCGCTTCCCCTCTCGGGCCAAAGGCCTGCAGGAGGATCTGCGGTTATTTATCTTCCACAGACTTTAATTTCCCCCAATATTCAGGGTGGGTGGGGGTCAAGATGTCTTCTTATAAACTTTCTCGCAGAAATGCTCTCGTTAGTTTTCGCTTTAAATAATAATAATTGAATGCAGGATGTTGGTATTTAATCCTCCATTGTCGCTTAAGTACCGGGCGAGTTAGGAAAGGCGCACTCATCCGACGGAGAATCGACACTCGCCATACGGGGCAGGAAAAGGACCCCGTAGTTATAACTACCCTTCCCCCACCCACTGGGGCCCTAAATCGTGATACTCCTTCGTAATTGCCCAGCTGTTCATTGTTCGTTCATTTGACGCCTTTGTTCGCAGCTGGCAGAGTACTTGTTCGTTGTCTTCATGAGCGTCGAATTGGCAATGAAGATCTTGGCCGATGGGCTTTTGTTTACCCCCAAAGCTCTCATTCGAGATATGGCAGGAATTCTGGATTTATTTATTTATATGGTAAAGTGGCATTATTTATTGTGGCAGGGGGGGTCAAATATCCTTTTGGTTTTCTATATAGATTATTTACAGGAAGAAGAAAATTAAATTTATAAAGGCTTTTCTTAGTAAAAGAGAGGACTTGGAACTTCATGGATATTTTCCATTGTAATCGGCATCGTTAGTCTCTTGGAAGGAAAGCTGGTTATGGAAAGCTTCGCTAAGAGTCCCACAGGTTGCATATGTGGGCTACCTCCCTCCTTCCCCCCTTTTTATGTAAACCATTTTTTTAGACTATGTAGTCGGCACGTATCTACTCCAATAGATTTCATCACCACACCTCTTTAAGGCCCATTAAGAACAAAGCAACCCATCATTTTTCGCCCCACTTGCAATCCTATCAATTGGGTGCTGTGTTCTGTAGCATCTCTCCAATCAGGAGCAGTCTATGGGTAGAAGGCCACAAGCACTCCATCACATACACCTTCCATGCACACCTACCCTTCGCGTACCAATCATCTCTCTCAAATGGTCCATTTGCACTGCTCTCAATCAAGATCTTTCCTTCTTCCATACAAGTCTCTCTCCCATACACCAACGTTAGCGCCAGCATACCTGCATGCTGCCTCCAGTCACATTCCACACTCAATCACTAAGGATTATCTTGCGCTCTAATCGCCCTAGAGATTTTCATACCATTTAAAACCTTTGCGGTCGCAATCTGGTTCATCTGTACCACTATCATTTACAATACATTGGGTCAAGGGTAACACCACATAATCTAATATTACAACTCGCTCCATTCTTACCCTCAAATACCATTATATTACATCTCGCTGCATTCTTGCCCTCAAATACCATTATATTACATCTCGCTTCATTCTTACCCTCAAATACCATTATATTACATCTCGCTTCATTCTTACCCTCAAATACCATTATATTACATCTCGCTCCATTCTTGCCCTCAAATACCATTATATTACATCTCGCTTCATTCTTACCCTCAAATACCATTATATTACAACTCGCTCCATTCTTGCCCTCAAATACCATTATATTACAACTCGCTCCATTCTTGCCCTCAAATACCATTATCTTTTATCCCTTTACTTTAGGCTCCCTCCTCATGCACACCTACCAACCCTTTCGATCAATATTTCCAAACACTCTCATAAGAAGTGAAAATGTTGTAGAAGAGATCTGTTCCCCATTGGGACACACTTGCTTAAAAGATGTGAGGATTTGAGATTCCCCTTGTAATAGTGCAGATTAGTACCATAATCCCGTAAAAAATATCTTGTGTATTTTAAGTTGTTATAAATGAATCTGACCTTCATTTCCGTCGGAAATGAAGTGTCACCTAGATAGGAGACCCTCTTTTATACATTTCCCCCAAAGCAAACACTTGTTCAATAACACACCATTCGCTCTTTAATAAAAACTAACTCTATTCTTGCCCTGTTCAAAAAGTTTAAATAATGTGAGTGGAGCCTAAAGATTATGGTGAATACAACTTCAATATGAAAATGAATGAAATTGAAGGCATCAAACATGAACTAACTCCGGTTAAAAATATATGGCAAAGTGAAACAAAAAACTGTCCGTTAATGGCAGCTTTTTTTTTATTTTATAATGGTATAAATATAAATTTGTGAGGCCTAACAAACCAATTACAATTTATATTAGGTGATCCAGAAAGTTTCTGCTCGCTTAGAAATATAAAATAAGAATATTAAATTTATTAATTATATGTGGAAAACTCACAAAATATCGCTTGAGTAAGCAATAAACGCAACAAAGCCCACAGGGAAAATTAATACAGGGATTCCAAGTGCTTTCGAACTTTATTTCGAGTTCTTTATCAATTATACAATGGCCATTCTGTTCTACAACCTTTTCCCATTTTATCAGTTTGAAAAATGAAAACTAAATTCTTTTAAGAAATAAAAATTTCTATGCAAAACCTTTTGAGCTAATAAACAGCTTTCCCTAATAAGTGACAAATGAAAACTAGGCTAGCCATTTTAGGCTACTTACTAGGACTAGGCTAAGGAATGGCTAGGAAAGCGCTATTGACCCTTTTGCCAAGTGATTCGGAGAAAACTCAGAAAATTTTAAAATATCTTGATATAATTATTTTAGATAATTATAAAAATGACTCATTTTTTATGTATAAAAACAAAAATGGAGGGAGTCTGCAAATTTATTGTGTGATAGCATGGGACTAATGTTTATAGATACATGGAGTTTTATGGAAGAGAGGATTTGTATGCAATAGATGGTGTGAGGGAATCCCCACGTGGAAGATCTTTAGCAGAAAGGAACTCCCATGTGCAGCAAAAGGTCCGGCTAGGACTAAAGTGGTAAGCCTACCCCACCCCACCCTTCCACAAGTGGTAGCCTCGAATCGAGTCCCCCATGATTCACCTTTATGCGGGCTAAAATAGCTTTGCCAGAAGATTCGAGGCCCTTCAAGAGTAGAGCTGTTTCCCGCTAACCCCCAACTCCGGGGAGAGCCTCGGATATAAATAACGCTCGACTCCCCGGAAGATGCACACAGTTGAGAAGTCTCGCCAGAACCAAGAAGATTTCCCCATGGTTCCAAGTCAAGTGCTAGCAACAAAGCAAAGTGACAGCTGGACTATTTTGTGTATTTGGAATTAGCCCCAGCCAGGAGGTAATTCCACTGAAAGATCGCCCCGAGTGATTTTCCCGACTTCTTTCATCAACTCCTTTCGAAGCCCAACTCATTTCGGGTAGCCCAAATACTCTCCCTTGGACTGGAAGTTACCCCACCCCCCTTGCTTTTGGAGAACCGTCATCACTCCAACCTCCCGCTTTGAAGTTCGAGCGGCCTCTCCTCAAGAGCAGAAGACATCCGTAAGCCAACCCCCCTCCCCCCCTTCAGTAACCCAATTGAGTTAATCTTGTCCCCTTCGTTTATTGATGTGATTTTTGCCCGTTAATTCTTTGAGGTAATTTTACCCTTCAATTCTCTTATTAATTTTTTTTTGTAAATAAAATTCTATTTTTGTACAAGTCTCTTTAAATAACCTTGAACTTTGCCATTGTCCATAATTTGCCTGACCTCGTTGCACTCTCTCGTTACTCAGCCCGTCTGAACGCGTGGTTTTCCGTCCCTTTTGTCGGTTCACTTTCAAGCTAGTGGTCCTCTCCCATAGATATAATATGGTATTGATATAATATAATGTCATACCACGACAGATGGGTTCCACTCGAGTTGCCAGGGTATGAAAGTGTGAAGTGACTGTCTATAAGGGAGTATCCATATAGGTTGTCAAGGAAAGTAAAATGAAGCAGGTACAACATTTTGTAAGGACATAAGAAAAGGAGCCTGCAAAAAGCTAATTAATAACCTATAGGAGGCATTTCCTGTTCCTATCACCCAGTTCAGTTCCATCTAGCATCCTCATCCAATCTATTCTTACAACTCTCGGGGAGGATGCTTCTATCACAAGACGAGTGAGTCTATTCAATTCATCTACTACTTGATTTATAAACTAATTTCTACCAATCTCTTTCCTAACTTTCCTAAACCTAAACTTGTCCTAAACTTAAATTTGCTATGTGTACAATCCTGTTCACTAAACATAAGAACCTTACCTATGTCTCCCCTATTATAACGTATTGTAGCACTGTGTATTTTGATAAAATATGTGTTTATAACAATCTCCCTTTGATTGGTGATTATGGTCCTAATATGCACTCATAACCCTCACCCCATTTCCTATTTAAAAGGTATTCAGGCTAAATTTTTTCAGGAACATGTTAATATATCGTTGAACAGTCAATGGCGTTGAACAGTCAATGGCGTTGAACATACAAAGTAAAGTTTCAGTTGAGAAAAACTTAACTGACATGGAGAACTGGAAGCCATTTGAATATTGGAAAAGATTTACCTGCATCATGATGATTTGCGCCGGGTATCAAAATGTCGACATGACTGCTATTCAATGCTCTGTGAACAATGTAAATGCTGTAAGACGTGACTTGGACAGCTGAGAAAGAGACTACGAAGCCGTGATGAGCAGAAAGGGACACAACAGGCATTCTGGCCACGTCTGCATGCCAGAATTCATTTAACAACTGCAGGTCTAGGTGATGGAAGACCTCGAGCAAGAGAATCCGTGCTTTGGCGAGAAAGATGGGTGTTGGAGTCGCCACCATGAAGCTGGCCTGGAAGGAGGACCTTCGCTACCACTCTTACAAGAGGCTCAAGGAACAAATTCTGACAGCTAAGACCAAGGAGAACCACTTGACGAAGGCAAAGAAGCTGAAGCATCCTGTTGAGCCGGGGACGATCTGGTCATTCTCAGATGAAAATAACTTCTGCTGCGGCCAGTTGTACAACACCCATAACAGTAGGTGGCTTGTTTACAAACTATGCAACATTTCACATATCAGGAAGATCAAGTTCCCCCAAACTGTGATGGTCTTTTGGTGTCTCGAGTGAGGGTAATGTCATGCCACCCCACATATTTGAGCAGGTTCTTATGCTCAATTCAGAAGGCTATGTGGAGCTGCTGGAGATTGTGGTCAAACCCTGGCTGGAGAGAGTTGCTGCTGGAAGGCTATACCTCGCAATGTGTCAGAAATGGTTGTCGGAGAATTTTGATGATTTCACCAGCGCCACTTTCTGGCCTTCTAATTTTCCCGTTTGTAATCCGATGGATTGCTATGTGTGAGGCACCTTTAAGAAAGAAACCAATTGCTCTGCTTACAACTCCAAGGCCGAGATGATGGCCAAGATCAAGGAGATGTTCGAAGATCTTCCTAGGGACACAATGAGGGACGCATGCGCTAGTTTCTGGAGCCATTTTGACGGCGTGCTTGAAGATGAGGCCGGCTATTTTGAGTAAATTTTTATCTTCCAGACATAATCGTGTTATTTTTAAATTAGATTTAGTTTTGGCGGAGATATTGCGTTTTCTTTTATGCAAATCATAAAATTTAGACTGAACACCCTGTATATCTTTGTATGTAGATGTAAGTATATGCTAATGATTACCTATACTCTAAATACCCCTCCCCCTCCTAAAAAGAAACTCCTATGGGGGAGGCGGTTATGGCTCCTTTTGATGACATCCCATTTTCTTGATAAGTCAGGGGAATGTTGAAAATTTAAGTAACTTTTTTATTTTTTTGTAAGGTGTCTTTGGTGTTTGTATGCTGGATGCCCGAAGAAGTGTCGCCCCAGTCCGGATCCCATCTCCTCTTGATCTTGCGATGCCTCAGGCCTCTGAGGATCTTCAATTTGGTGCCTCACATGAGGAAGGTCGTGTCTGAGTTGGTCCGTGGTTTTAAGGAGATTCTCCTGGTAGGTGTCGCAGTCCCTTTTTCAGACTGGCCTTTTTCTTTTTTTAGACTGGCCCTTTCCTTTTTTTGGACTGGCCCTTTCTTTTTTGGACTGGCCCTTTCCTTTTTTGGACTGGCCCTTTCCTTTCTCGGACTAACCCTTTCCTTTCTCGGACTAACCCTTTCCTTTCTTATACTGGCCCTTCCTGCAGTGGGGTAGGCTGTGTAGAATGCTACACCTGGTGCCTCAATGAGCAGCATATCCTCCCTGCCTGACTGTGGATAGGGAAGGCCACCACTTGTTCCCTGTACTCTGGATGCGTTCGTTCATTTCGAATTGCGGAGTTATAAGAGGAGGAGGGTGACCGCCTCCATTCTATATAGCTTTTTATGCCTTGGGTGCATTCTCAGGCGCCAGAGGGATTCGGACCTCCCTCCGACGCTGGAAGATGCTTTTACCTTTCAGTTTTGCTTTAGCTGCTTTGATTTATTTATTGATTTTGTTATTTTGGCAACATGACTGTCGTATCAGTCACCTGGCGGGACACCCTAGGAATTTCCTTTCTAGCTCTGGCCTCAAATGGATCCTTGTGTTTTCCCTGGTCCCTAAATCAAGTATTATCTTATGCATTTTGGCTCAGGTTTGTACTTTTGGTGGCCTCCCCTCTTTATCCAAATGTCTTTCCTGCTTGCTCCAGCATGGGACTCTGAGTCAAGTTCAAGAAAGTTTCACACCCTCAGGATAATGGATGGGGCAAAAGGTTCGCAGATTGGACTCCAGCTGACAAAAGAGGCTCCTGTGCAACACCAATAAGATGAGAGATAAACTTCCATAATAACCCCCAAAATAGCAGAAATTTCTTGAAGATGTCCAAAAATTAAGATGAGAAAAGATGTCTCTTAGAAAACCCCATCATCAACGGTTTTCCTACAATATGGGGTCAGCATGTATTGATCCCACTATAAAAACTACCCACCCCTTTATGCCCTATTAAGTCTGACGGGATCCAGCGCTCCGTCCGGCCCTAGCTTAGCCACTCATCCTTCCTTCAGATAGCTTGTATTTCTCCCCTACTTCGTCGCTTTTCATACAACCTCTCACAAGGTAGATGCTGACCTTCTTCTCAAGCCAACCCCCCGTAAGGGGCGCGGTGATTTGCCATCCTGGCCGCCGTCCGGCCCCAGCTTAGCCTCTCTTCCTTCCTTCAGATAGCCCGATTTCTCCCTTACCTCGTCGCTTTTCATACAACCTCTCCCACAACTTTCTCTGGTCAGCCTCTAATTTCACAGGGTAGATGCTGACCTTCTTCTCAAGCCAACCACCCCGGGCGGGGCTGAGGGGGGAGGGGACATTGTTCCCTAACCCCTGAGCTCCGGTTCGAGATGGGTTTTTTTTAACAACCTGATTCATCCCCACCCATACCTTCCTCACATCCCTTTTCCTCTCCTCTTCACATTCTATCAATTTTACGCCGTGCCTAAGGTGGAGCCGCCATGCCGATGGACTGCCAGGCCTGTAAGCACCTCTTGCAGTGCGGGCTACTGCAAGAGGTGGTGAGCGATTGCGTCCCGTAAAACAAAGAGGGTCACCATGCCCAATGATGCAAAAAATAAACATCTCCCCTTAATTCCCCCTAAAACAACGGAGCCGCCCTCGTGCAGCTCCACAGAAAAGATGGAGGTCCCCCTGTGCTTGCGCAGGGCACCCTCCATACTTCTTTAACCGGAGAGGAGGCTTACTCCTCTCCTACGCCTACGGGTGTAGGGGACTCCCCTTCACCCCCTTCTCTGGAGGTGCTTTTGGGCACCTCCCTATCTCCAGCGGCAGTCCCTCCTTTGCTCTCTAAGGGGACTGCCAAGAAAGCCAGCAGGCAGCCCTTTGCCAGCCGCTCTACATCGAAGCGGCTCGGTTGGGCAAACCCCCTTAGGGGGGAGAGGGAAGCCAGGCCGCTTCGGTCGCTTCCCTCAAAAGACCTGCTGGCAAGAATATTGAACCTTGCCGGGGTCAAAGCCCATGCCTCCCCACACAAGACTAGTGACGATACTGCCAACGGGACCTGCGATGTCTTTGGGGGGGGGCAACTGGAGGTCCCCGCTGAGATAGACATGGTCCTTGAGGAAACCCAGCCTCAGACGGTAGGGCCTTCCACAGGGGGGAATCCGGGCTCGGCGCCAAGCACCGAACCCGAATCCGCCATTATGCAAGGTCCTCCTCAAACGGATGTGGTTTCCGAAGCAGTACAAGGAGGGAAGGGATATCCTCGAACTGGTGCTCCAACGACTACCAGGACCTTCTCCATTTCGGAGAATGACCTGGCTGAGGCCGGTCCATCTGGCCTGGGGGCTCCTTCCGGCGGAGGTGAGAAGCGGGTTCATTCACCGCCCTCCTCTCCAAAAAAGAAAAGGACAAAAAAGACTCGGGGCTCCTCTCCATCCGCCGGGGCTACGGGGATGGATGGGTCTGCTGCCATTTTGGCAAGCGACCAAACCAAGATCGGTACATCCGGCCCCTCTGCCCCCCCGGTTGCGGAGCCCCTGACTAAGACGAAAAGTCCACAGGGCGGAGCCTCGATGACATCAGGGCTCTGATTCAGAGGTTACCTGGCGTTTTCGAGCCCGCTGGCTTCAAACGCTTCCTCGTTATTCTCTCCACTGATGGCACCATGTTGCCCAAGGCCAACATGATCCATCAAAGGAGAGGATTAGCTAGTGCAATTGGTAGAGAGCCGAAGGTAACCCGTTTCTCGGACGGGAGCCTTCTAGCGAATGCGGCGAATCCCGCCGAGGTGGCCAAGATAAGTGCTCTTCGGACACTTGATGGCACCTCGGTGAGTGTGACGCTGCACTCTACCATGAACTTTGTGAAAGGAGTATTTTATGCGAGGGAACTCCTTGACTACTCCATTGAGGACATCACCCTAGAGCTGGCCAACCATGGGGCGGTCAAGGACGAACGTGTGATGAGGAAACAGGGAGGGGCCTCGAGACCCACCCCTACACTCTTCGTCACGTTCGACTGTGACAAGCTTCCTGAGTCGGTGCATGCCGGTTGGTACCGCTACCGCGTGAAGGCATTCGTGCCACTGCCACGGCGCTGCTATTACTGTCACCGCTTCGGCCATACGAATCGTTCTTGTAGACGTGCAAAGTCGGGGTCACCAGAAGTTTGTGTAAATTGCTCCAAGGCCGCACACGATAAGTCCAAATCGTGTGTGGCCAAGTGTGTCAATTGCGGAGAGCCGCACCCCGCTTGTTCGAAGCAATGTGGTGCATATCTCCTTGAGAAAGAAATCCTGGCCATTTAGGCCCAGGATCGAATCTCATTCCGCGAGGCTAAGTACTTGGTCCTGGTGCGCCCGGCTCTGCCTGGGACGTCATATGCCTCAATAGTTAGAAAGGCACCCTCTGCTCCTCGCCCATCCAGGCCAACGAGCACGGTTGTTTCCGCGCCCATTTGGTGCCCTTCTGCGGGCTCTACTCAACCCAGGCGCTTCCCTGGTAAAGCTGGCGGCAAAAAGGGTTCATACCCTGCCCCGGCTAAAACCAGGGCTCCCCCCTCTTTCCCCAGCGTGACCGTTTTCCCTAAGGCGAAACGGCCACGCGCATCCACCGTGTCGTTAGACTCACAGGAGGCAACATCCTTGAAGATGGTCGCTAGGCCATCTTCCGGGGTTCCTAACGCTGTTCCCCGAAAGGAGGACAGCAACAAAGGAGCTTCGGCTCCTTCGCCCACGCCCCGAGGTGGAGCGAGTGGCTCGGAGACGGTGGTTCCTCGAAAAGAGGGCCACCCGCCTCCGAAGCCGCAACGCCCGCCTAAGGTTTCGAGGCGGAGGAAGGAAAAGACTCGCATGGCGAGCCCAACCTCCCTCAATAAGTCTTCGAAGGCGACAGCGCATTCAGCGCTTTGTCCGGCCAACAGCGCCCGGGGTTCTGCACCCGGGAAGCGTACGGCCATTCCCTTGAGGGTCTTCAGTTCGAGGAGGGCCCCCGCGTCTCCTCCGAGCTAGGCTTGGAGGGCATATTCTTTCAATGGAATTGCCGTGGACTCCGGACCAACTGGGAGGAGCTGCGGAGGCTTGTCTCGTCCCGTTCCCCGTTAGCTATCTTTTTGCAGGAGACCATGCTAGGCGCGTGTCCCCTGCCCGCCCTCCCGGGCTATAAGGGTCTTGCGACCCCACCACCGCGGGATGGCCGGGCTGGGGGGTGCGTGGTTTACACCCGGCATGATGTCTCCGTTCTTCCTTTCTCTTTAGATACCTTCTTTCAGGCAGTGGCTGTGCAGCTGCAACTGGATAGGAGGTATACTATCATTTCTGGGTACATTCCACCGTCAGCTGACTTCGACGCGGGGGACTTCCGCCGCGTCGTGGCACGGTTGCCGAGGCCCTATCTCTTGCTTGGAGATCTGATCGGCAGGCATCCTCTCTGGGAAGATAACTCCATAAATCCCAGGGCACAAGGCCTTGCCGATCTGATCGAAGAGCTTGAGATGGGTGTCCTAAACGTGGATGAGTTTACGTATCACTGTCCGAGAACCGCTTCATTTTCTTGCCTTGACCTATCTTTGTGCTCTTCGGATGCACAGCCTGATTTTGATTGGGGAGTGGTCGATGACCTCCATGGTAGTGATCACTTTCCCATTCAAATATCATTTTCAGGGCAACTGCCGCCTGAGAGCCCACCTCGGTGGTGCTTGGCGCGGGCGCGGTGGCCTGCATTTCAGGAAATGACTGAATTTTCTATCTCAGTCGAGGAGTTTCGGTCGGTAGATGAGGCCGTTGAGTTCTTCTCCGGCAACCTCATCGCCGTGGGCCTGACTAGTATTCCTAGGACGTCTGGCCGTTTTGCACGCCGACCACTCCCATGGTGGTCGGCCGAGTGTGAGACGGCCCTCAAACAGAAGCGTTATGCCTACATGCGCTATAAGCGCCGCCCGAACGATTTCACTGTCGCTGAATTTCGTCGGGCTAGGGCTAGGTTTCGGTATATTTCGAAGCACGCCCATCGCTCTTCTTGGCGGGCATACGTGTCTTCACTTAACGGGAAGACTCCTTTAGCTGAGGTGTAGAAACGATTCAAAAGGATTCGGGGCAAGTTCTCGCAGGACTCCCCTCCCGTTCTCCAGGAGAATGGGACCGCAATCTCGGATCCCGCGTCCGTGGCGGAATTCTTCGTGACCGCTTTTTTGGCATTCTCTAGCCGTGATGCTGCTCCGCCAGCATTCAATGCACGTCGTGATGTCGCGGAAGGCCGCCGGCTGGACTTTACCTCCAGAGCCGGAGAACCCTTCAACGACAAGTTTACTGTGAGTGAGTTGCGTTCCGCTCTCGCTTCGTGCGCGGACACCGCCCATGGTCCGGACTATGTCCTATACTCCATGCTTCGACACCTGGGTGAGCGAGGCATGGCCTTTCTGTTAGATTTGTTCAACAGGATCTGGGTGGAAGGTTTTCTCACAGACTCCTGGCGAATCGCTACTGTGCTCGCCTTTCGCAAACCGGGGAGAGATCACTCTACTCCGACCGGTTTCCGTCCAATCTCTCTGACCTCTTGCGTGTGCAAGTTGATGGAGAAATTGGTAAATGTTAGATTAGCCTTTTTCCTGGACAGCGGAGGCCATCTGTCTTCCGCACAGTGCGGCTTCCGCAAGTTCCACTCCACGTCGGATGCTCTGCTCCGACTGGAAAATGCCGTCTGCGAGGCTTTCCTTCGTATACAGGACTACGCCACGGTGCTTTTCGATCTAGAGAAGGCCTATGATACCGCATGGCGATACGGTATCATGGAGACTCTTCACACTATGGGGGCGATGGGACGTCTCCCAATGTTTATATCTAAATTTTTGCGAGATCGTCGATTCCGCGTACGGGTGGGGGGGAGCCCTCTCCGGCCCAAAGGAGCAGGAAGAGGGTGTCCCGCAGGCAAGTGTCCTCAGTGTCACACTCTTTGCCCTGAGCATCAACGGCATCACCTCGGTGCTGCCGGAAGATGTTCTCGCTACGCTCTACGTGGACGACCTTTCGATCTCTTTTGGCGCGGCCCAGATGCCAACTCTGGAGCGTCGACCCTAACAGGCATTGAACCGCGTCTCTCGCTATGCCGAAGCGCACAGGTTTCGGTTTTCTTTGGCCAAGACTAAGGTGGTGCACTTCTGCCGCCATCCACGGCTTCACCCCGATCCAGATTTGTTTCTTAATGGGGTGCGCCTGGATGTGGTTGAGTCGCACCGTTTCTTTGGTCTTGTATTCGACCGACGCCTCACCTGGGAGGCTCATATTCGCAGCCTTAGGGTCTCTTGTACCCGCGCCATGGACATTCTCCGTTCCGTGACGTTCAGCGCTTGGAGCGCTGATAGGGCAACTGCCTTACTTTTTTATCGATCCTTTGTTCGCTCGAAGCTCGACTACGGATGCGAGTTTTATGCATCCGCAGCCGAGCGTTTATTGAGGAAGGTGGATTCGATCCACCACACCGGCCTTCGCCTTGCGACCGGTGCCTTCCGCACTTTCCCCATTGAGAGCCTGTTGGTCGATGCTGGGGAGATGCCACTTGCTCTGCGCCGCGTGCAGTGCATCACTCGCCTGTAGGCGCGAACCCGGCGCCTCCCTCAGTCGCCAACAGCTCTCACTGCATCCGTAGCTGATCTCGATGGTGCCTATGCCGCCGAGAGACGCCAGTCATACCCTAAGCCCTTTGGGTTTAGGGCCAGGAAACTCCTTCGAGAGGTAGATATAGCTCTCGGGCCGGTGGTGCCCCTGGTTCTGCCCAGGACGCTACCCTGGAGGGTACCACATTTGGCTATTTGTCGCCACGCCTCTGCTCCCAAAGCTTGTACGGCGCCATTGTGTCACGCTGGAACCGTGTCAGTGTATACGGATGGCTCCAAGTCCCAAGAGGGGGTCGGCTTCCACGCCGTATCCCCTCTGTTTGAAGTCAGCGGGGCTCTACCAGGCTCTGCGTCTGTCTTCACGGCTGAGCTAGTGGCAATACACCACTCGGTACGGGAGATTACGCGATGTGCCCGGTTCGGAGACCGGATTGTGATCTATAGCGACTCACTAAGCGCCCTGAGTGCTCTCGGGGCATTGGAATCTCCGCATCCCCTGGTTCGCGATATCCGTAACGCCATGGTTTTGGTGAGCCGGGCAGATGTCGAGATTATCTTTTGCTGGGTTCCTGGACATGAGGAATTGCGGGGAATGAGCGCGCCAAAGATTCCGCGAGGACTCTGCGACCGGACCAGCGTTTCGCTCTTCATCACACCGACTACATGGCAGGAATACGGGCAGCTCTTCGGACTGCTTGGCAAAGAAGATGGGAGACGGTCGAAGGGAACTTAAAGTTGCGTGCCATTGCGCCGGGACTGTTCCCATGGACCTATCCCCCAATTCCGCGGCGGCTTCAGGTTGCTTTCTGTCGTCTCCGAATCGGGCACACTCGTGTGACGCATCGCTATTTGATGGAGCGCTCGCCTGCGCCCTATTGCAACGACTGCGGCGTCCCCCAGACTGTTCGGCACATTCTTGTCGAATGTCCCAGTCTGGGTGATCTTCGCGCACGACACCTGTCCCGGTACCGGGATGGGCGGGGTCGCTACCGCCTGTCCCTTGTACTCGGGATGAGTGCGTGCACATCGACTGGTGGACTTGTTGACATTTAGTGGGAGGCCGGCCTTCTCCCTATTATTTAAGCAGGGTTTGTTTTTTTTTGTTTTTAGCATTTTTTTTCTTCTCTTAGGTTGCACGCTCCTGCGCCGGGGGGACCTCCCCCCGACGCAGGAGCTTGCTTCCTTTCCTCCATTTGGGGTGTTTTTTTCGTTTCTTTAATTTTATTTTAAAATAGCCTAGAACTAGGCCAGTTTTAATACGGCGACTAATGCCCATGTAGGCAGTCGCCAGATGAGCTCTTAAAAAAAAAAAAATGCCCCATTAAGTAAAACCTCTAATTTTCTTAGTGACATCTCTTAAATTTCATCATTGTTTGTTTACCTTTAAACTTGTTTTCTTTTTCTTTCTGTGCCTTCCCTGGTTTATTTTGGATTATATTGCTCTCGTTGGTTAACATTCGTTTTTCAGTTAAGGAAAGACTTCCTTTGTCCAGAAAGTTCCAGGGCCTGTGCCATAAAAAATAGATTTATTATTTAAAATATCATTGAAACTATAATATTACTTAAATATGTCTAATTAATAAATAATTCTAAGCACAAATGGCATCTGGCATGCTATGGTCTTTTTCCTCCCGCTAACTTAAACCCATCGTACAACACATTCCCGGTATGATTCCGCAACAGGTGTAAGTAGTCCTGTTATGCTATTCCCTTAAATTTGTTTTATGATTCCCTTGCTTCAAAAATGGGGAATAAAAAGAGTTAAAATAAAATTCCGCTTGATATTAGGAAAAAACTCTATCTGAAACATAATCTATGATATAGGAGGTATATGGACAAAATGCATTCAGTGGTATAAGCGTTTTTGCCATGGTAGAGAAACTACTGAAAATGACAAAAGAACATTTCATTCTGCTACCACTCATAGTGCTGAAAACATTGGAAAAAGGGAATTAAAGGCAATGCCTGTACCTTACTTTCTTACACAGCAGCAAATGGAAGTTCATTCTGCTATTTGCACTGATCTGATCGAAAATACAAAGAACAATGAAATATTCGGCACATGTATCAGTACTACTGAAGATGACAAAAGATCATTTCATTCTGCAAATTCAAACAATGATGAAACATTCAGCACATGTATCAGTACTGGAAATAAAATATGGTGTCTTCAAATATGATCCACAAATGAGATGACAAAGTACTGAGTGGATAGGCGCCACTACACTTACAATCAGGAAGCGGGTGTCATAGTACCAAGAAAAATAGTAATGTTGATTCAATTTTTTCACTACAGAGGCATTGTACACAAGTTTTTCTTACAAAATCACTGTTAATTGGAATTTAACTGAATGTTCTCAAACTTTTACTAGATAGCATTAGATAAAGTGTCTTGACTTATGGGAACACTGAAAAAGGATTTCTTCCTCATGACAATGCATGTCTGCATATGGCCTTAGACTGAATGATAATTATTATTTGTCGCCCTCCTCCAATTTATCGCCTTGTGACTTTGGGGGACTCGCATCCTTTCCTTGGTCTTGTGTGTTTGACCGACGCCTCACCTGGGAGGCTCATATTCGCAGCCTTAGGGTCTCTTGTATCCGCGACATGGATATTCTTCGTTCCGTGACGTTCAGCGCCTCGGCTACTGCCGTACTTTTTTATCGATCCTTTGTTTGTTCGAAGATCGACTACGGATGCGAGTTTTATGCATCCGCAGACTAACGTGTATTGCGGAAAGTGGACTAAATCCACCACAACTGCCTTCGCATGGCGACCGGTGCCTTCCGCATGTCCCACACTCCGCAACGTGCACAGTGCATTATGCGTCTATACGCGAGAGTCCAGCACCTCCCTCAGTCGCCAACAGCTCTCATTGCATCCGCAGCTGAACTCAACGGTGCCTATGCCGCCGAGAGACGCCAGTTATACCCTAAGCCATTTGTGTTTAGGGCTAGGAAACTCCTTCGAGAGCTCAGTATAGCTCTCGGGCCGGTGGTGCCCCTGGTTCTGCCCTGGACGACACCTTTGACTATTTGTCGCCACGCCTCTGCTCTCAAAGCTTCTGTAGCGCCAGGTGTATTGCGTTCGGCCTTTTTGGAGCACACTTTGTGTCACACTGGAACTGTGCCTGTGTGTATGGATGGCTCCAAGTCCCATGAGGGGGTCAATTTCCACTCCGTATTTCCTCTGTTTGAAGTCAGAGGGACTCTGCCAGGCGCTGCGTCTCTCTTCACGTCCGAGATGGTTGCAATACACTACTCGATATGGAAGATAACGCAACGTGCCTGGTTCGGAGATCGGATCGTGATTTATAGCAACTCATAAAACACCATGAGTACTCCCGGGGTATTGGAATCTCCGCATCTCCTGGTTCGCGATATCCGTGACGCCACGCTTTTGACGAGCCGGGCGGATGTAGAGATTCTCCTCTGCTGGGTTCCTGGACATGTAGGAGTTGTGGGAAATGAGGGACCCAAAAGTCTGCGAGGACTCGGCGACCAGACCAGCGTTTCACTCTTTCCTCACACTGATTACATGGTCGGAATACGGGCAGCTCTCGGCCTGCTTGTGGCAAAAAAAAATGCGACACGGTCGATGGGAACTTAAGAGTTGCGTACCATTACGCCACGACTGTTCCCATGGACCTACCCCTTAATGCCGCGACGGTTTCAGGTTGCTTTCTGTCATCTCGGAATTGGGGACACTCGCTGACGCACCCCTATTTGATGGAGCGCTCGCATGCCCCTTTATTGTGACGACTTCGTTGCCCCCCCCCCCACACTGTTTGGCACATTCTTGTTGAATTTCCCAGTTTGGGTGATGTTCGTGCACGTTACCTGTGCCGGTACGGGGATGAGCGGGGTCGCTACCGCTTGTCCCTTGTACTCGAAACTGGTTCGTGCACACAGACTTGCGGACTATACGACTTTTTGTGGAGGAGGGTGGCCTGCTCCACTTTATTTGACTGTTGTAGGTCGCCTATTGCTGCGCCGGGGGGGGGGGGAGACTGGCCTACGCCGGAACGCGCTTCCTTCTTGTTGCCTTTTGCTTTATTTTCATTTTTTCTTGTTTTTTTTTTTACCCTCTGACTTTTTTATCGTTTTTATTTGTTATTTACCTAATATTTGTTTTTTTAATATAATCTAGACATAAGCTGTGGTGAGTACTGCGACTTTTGCCCTAGTAGGCAGTCGCTAGATGGGCCCTTAAAAAAAAAATTCACATTAATTGACAATGTTCCGGTGCAGTCACCATCAAAGACTAGACATCTACACTCCCTGCCATGAGGAACCAGACACGGTTCAACACGCATTCATAACAGGCCGTCCAGTCAGAGTTCGTCGAAGCTGCTTGCTTCGGAGACGGAACTAAAAATCTCCCACTCCCACAGGTATCCATTTTGCTCATCGTCCTCCTGTTCGTGTTTGCCAGCTACGGCGTGCAGCTGTACGGAGGCCAATTGGCTAGCTGCAATGATGCGAGCATCGCCAATCGTTCAGATTGTCACGGCGTCTTCATGAGACAGATTTTTGTCACTAAAATGAAGCTTGGGCGAGGACAGGATCATCCTGCTATGCTTGTGCCCCGAGTTTGGTAAGGAGAGAAGTCTTTTTCTTCTTTTCTCACATATCTCCAGCATGTTTGGAATACTAGTCCATAATTTGCTAGTAAGGAATCAAGTTTTTGGAGGAGGATATAGGTGTTTTTGTTAAATTTTATTAACTGATGTTCCTAGAGCTTCCTGATATGTTTTTTAATTTCAAGTGTGATATTGTCATAGCTTGGGATTAGTTTATGATAGGATCGTTTCTAGTGTCTTATTCATTCTTTTTGTGCTTATTTTCTATTCCCTTTTTGTTCACTCTTATTCTTTCCTGTTAAGCGCTTATACTCTCCACTGAATAGAACCTAAAGCTATTATCAATTACACTATGTAACACAATTTTTGTTCCTGGCCAGTAAGTGTTATTTTCCAACTCCTTTTATTTTAAAACAATAGAAAATAGCCATTATTTGTTTTAAATGTGTCTTTTATGATTTATATAATCAATTTTTTACTAAAAAGGGATTTTTTTTTGGGGGGGGGGCGCTCATCCATTGAAGGGCTAAAAACCTTCTACAAGAAATATATAAAAAATTAAAGTGAACTGTTTTCCTCGATTTCCGTTTATAATGTAAATCACTTTCCTGGACAAGCCTCCATATTTAGTTTCCCATCATATTAAATTAAAGCTTACAGCTTCTTATATATTCTCATTTTTTTCTGAAATCAATAATAACCATTGCATTATTTTCTAAATGGGCAAATTTAGAAATTCAGTGACCTAACTACAAATGCTAAGTTTGGGGTTTAAAATAGACATTTTTCATTTACTTGAGGTTACGAACAACCTCAAAATAACTTTTAATCCAGGAACAAGAAAATTTTAACTTTTGTTACATAGTGTTATTTATGCTTGGATCTTAATTAGGATAACTGCAAAATAGTACATTGTAGTAGATAGCTCATGTATAATAGATTTACAGCATTAGTGCTTTTCAGGCTCTTCCGTTCCACATTTCATCCTTTACACTATAAAGGAGCTAGCCTCGATACATTGGTATTTGCATTATCTTTGTTAATAATGGGTGATAAATATGAGGTTTAACCATTCAGGACTAACCCAAGGCGCTTCAACTTCGACAACATTGGTAATGCCATGCTGGCACTTTTCGAAGTGCTGTCCTTCAAAGGTTGGCTTGATATCAGAGATATTCTCAAGTTACGCCTGGGGAATGTAAGTCTACTCGCTTAGTCTACATGTTTAATATGATGCTCACTTGAATGGAGCTGTCGTTTTTTGTGTCTCTTGCTCAGAAGTGAGCCTGGTCGTACGTAGAACCGTATTTAGTGTCTCGATGTTATATAGAATCTACGGATTAGATACGCAGCTTTCACTGTATCAATTTTCTACCCCCCAGAAAGGCATGGTTTAACTTAAGTCTTTAGTTGGTGCCATTATTTTTCATTTGCGCCATTTTTCGACCTCAATGAAAATTTAGTCTAACAATTTTATTCATTATTGTTAATTAGAATGGGCAAAATTATGTTAAAGGGTGATGGAAAAAAGTTGTCTGCTCGCATGCCGTTTTTTGCAGGCTTCATTTCTTGTCTCATTGTCACTGCAGTTTTAATATATATGCGCTAGAAATATTGGAAATGCCTTAGACGTGTCCAATAAGCTGTCTTTATTCTATTGTACCCGATTGGATGCCATTACATAGAAAAAAATTGTTCAGTTATTGTTCCATATTTTAAGTATTTCGTGGTGGCTATAAAATTTTGAGATTTTGCATTGCATTGTGCTGCATACAGTAATGGATGTCATTTATGTATTTTTTATTTTCGCGCTATTTAACCTGAAATGTGTGTCCTGTGTCGTCTTTGTGGTTGTTTATGTGTATCATCTTTGTTACGTCCATATTCTATTTACGCACTTTTTTGCTACAAAAGCTAGATTTGTGTTGCTTTGGTTTTGTGGTTTATATTTCATCTTCAGCAGCATGAGAAGTACTCTAGTACACAAGTTAGTTAATTGTGCGAACCGTCCCTTTCAATCTTCAACGAGGTCCCCAGACCAGATTGTGAAATGTTCATAAAAATCAGACTGACGATCTCTGATAAGCTCGAGAAACTAGGCTGGTCTAAATTGAGGGAAGTCTAGGAAGAGGGTTGCTTGTGCCATTATCTATGCGAGTAGGGAACCATTTGTAGCCAAGAGAGAGTCACACATTCCACATCAGGGGAGTGTGGTAATGAAACTTGTTTCAGCAGGTTCAGTGATTAGAGCGTGATATGTTGCGTGTGCGAAAAGAGGAGTTAAGGACGAGACAGCGGTGTTGTGATGACGCAAGGAGCTGCCTATCACCATGAGCAAGTAAAGCAACCCCGTCAATAGGCAGCCAATTCTTTCCCTGTGCTGAAGTTTTGTGTCCGCTCTCGCGAGGTTGAACCTGGCTCCTAGGCGGCGTGGAATCCAAAACCTTATCTCTCCACTAGGCTAATGAGAGTTCCACTACAAACAGTTGCATTTGTTAAAATCATAGGAGGCAAAACACGTGGAAGAGAAAGTGAGAAAATCACCCATACTCTGCCTTATTCACCTGCTACAGACCCGATTCAGTCTTGAAATTTATCCACTAATGGATTCATTACTATTGTGACCAGGGGCTAAGCGTATCATTTTGCCAAGGATTTCGAGCTCCAAGCGTCCTCTCTTACAACTTATCTCTTAGAACATGTGATTCTCCTCACTTATATGGAATATAGCTCTTTTTTTGCAAATATACCGGGTTTTGAAAAAGTTCTGTTACACTCGGTTTTATTTATCCTTCGAGAGGTTTACGTTTGTGATAGAAAAAGTTCTACTTTTCCAGCACTTGTCATTAAAACGTCTTTTCCATTGTGTGCAGCTGTGTCGAAATAGAAGTGAAAAGAATCGCTATCTCAGCTCTCCTGCGCGCGGACCACAACAACTCCGACATCGCCAAGCAACTCAACTTCAGTCAGATGACCGTCCACAGAGTGGCGGAGAGGCCCAAGAATGGGGAACACCTCAAAGATGGACCTCGTTCAGGCAGACCAAGTTGTTAACCGTTTGGCTGTGAGAAAGGCCTTCTAAAGTGCCCCGAAGTTCAAAATAACTGCGCTCGAGAAGAAGAATATCTCGATGGTCACTGTGTCCAGGGCCGTCAAGGAGGAGGTCGGCAAGAGCTTGAGATGCGCGGAAAGGCCTCTGCCCACCGACCTTATAAGAGAACAACATCGGGAGTGCTGTCGTCGCCGCCTCTACGACTTGAAGAGTCATGGCAATCGAATTCTCATTTTTTCTGATGAAATTAGCTTCACGGTCGAACCGGTCATCAAAAAGCAGAACGATCGCGTGGTAAGTTCGGTCGGGACGTCTCCGAGATCTGCTACGTGACCACGACCAAGTACGCGGTTTCCGTGATGATGCTCAACGCCGTGGCTTTGAAGAGAGAGAAGATTTCGCTGGTGTGGTTCGCGGCCGGTTACAAGCTCGCCGCCGCTGATTACAGGGACATCTTAGCTACGAAAGTCCTGCCTCGGTTGAGAAAGAACACTAAGAAAGCGGACTGTCTTTCAGCAGAACGGTGGCCCGGCTCACACGGCCAAGATCGTACAGGAGTGGTTGGGGTTGAACATGAACTTCTGATCGAAGAGCTTTTGTCGCCGCAGTCGCCCGTCGCAATCCCATCGACTACAGCATGGGGGCGCATGTCGAGGGCAAGGCCTGCAACGTCCGCCACAGCAACGTCGACGAGCTGAAGTTCTCCGCCAACCGCCCTGGGCCAGCATGAGAAAGGACTTTATGCGCAACGTGTCTGCGGCCTTCCGGTCTCGTCTGGAGCGCGTGCTCGCCGCTCGCCCCTTCACAATATTCCCATCATTCAATTCACTATCTTTTCACTCCACATATTTCTTTTATAATTTCTTCCTTCTTTTGATTCATTCTATCACACACCCTACTTAAATTATTACTATAGGCCACATGCTCATTTGAAGATAATGCAGGATGGGCAGATTCTCGCAGGACACCCTCCCGTTCTCCAGGTAAACGGGACTGCATTCTCTGTCCCCGCGCCTGAGGCAGTCTTTCTCGACCACGTTCTCTAGGCTAGATGATGCTCCGTCGGCATTCAATGCACGACGAGATATCTCAAAAGGTCGCCGACTGGACATTTCCTCCAAAAGCAGAGAACCTTTTAACTACAGGTTTACACTAAGTGAGTTGCGTTTCGCTCTCGCTTCATACGCGGACACCGCCACTGGTCCCGACAATGTCCTGTCTCCCATGCTTCGACACCTATTTCTGCTATATTGTTCAACAGGATCTGGACAGAGGGTATCCTCCCAGACTTTTGGCGAATGGCTAGTGTGCTTGCTTTTCACAAACCGGGGAGAGATTGGGCACCAATGTTCTCGTGTCGATGTTGCCGGAAGTTCTCGCGTCTACTCCTACAGGCATTGAACCTCATCTCTCGCTCTGCCGAAGCCCATGGATTTCGTTTTTCTTTTGCCAAGCAAGACTAAGGTGGTGCACTTGTGCAACCCTCCACGCCTTCACTCCCACCCTGGCCTGTCCCTAAGTAGTGCTGACCTAGATGTAGTACAGTCGTATTGTTCCTCACCTCTTGTTATTGACCCTAAACCTCACATGGGAGTAACACATTGACAGCCTTCCGTTCTCCTCTACCCGTGCCATGGATATTCTCCGCCATGTAGCACTTACCACATTGTACTGATAGAGTTACTCTTCTATTGTTCTAACCCTCCCCTGTTCATTCTAAGGTAGATTACGGATTTGAGTTCATCGCATCTGCAGCCGGGCGTTTATTATGAATTTTAACTTGTGTGGCATTATGCCCCGACTTATGCTGTGGACTCTCCCTCGCCCCTCTCCCCAAACGCTTTGACGGTTTCGGGTTATTTTTTGTCGCTTCTGAATCGGGCACAATCACGGGATGCAACGCCATTCTTTAAGTGTTCCCCTGAACTTTAGCCTGACTACTGCTTGGTCACCCAGACAGTGAGACACCTTTTGGCTCAATGTCCTTGTCTGGCGGAGCTCCATGAGTCGTACCTGTCCTAGTACCGCTACCGCTTGTTCCTCGTGGTGTTTCCAGACTCCTGCACACCGGACTGTAGTTTGGTATAATTATTTGTCTTGTTGGTGCCATGCTCAAGCCCCTGATGAAGCTGGGCTTCCCCCCAGTGCCTTTCATCTCTGTTTTTGTCATATTTTTTTGTGACTTTAGTTCTTTTCTAGCTGGTTTCTTTTGGGGGAAGCTTTCTATCCCCCCCCCCTCTATTTTTAATGTAGCCTAAAAATAGGCTAGTTTTAGGTTTCAGCTTCTATACCCTTGCTGTCAGTCACCAGAAGGAACCCTTTGAATAATAATAACAATCAAACCTCAATCACATTTAACCCAGACATGGAAACCCAATCTCCCTAGGCTAAATGAGGGACAGAAGTGTGAGATTGATGGCGAGTGAAGTGTGCTGTCAATTTTGGTGTATATTTGTGAACTTGTGTTAGTGGCTAAGTTTAAGTGTGTTTTGGAAATGTTGATACGAATCTTTTAACAGGGACCTGTGTGATGAGGAGCAAAGTAAGTTCAGAAAGAGTAACTTGGTGGGGTTTGAAGTTTAGGACTGGGTAGGGAAAATAATATGGTAGGGTTTATACCACCGATCTGCACTCTCTAAGAATCACAAAATGAACACAATAAAATCCATCTCAAAAACCTTTATTATAATATGCAAGTCACAGGATGAACAACAGCTTATACTAGCAGATATAATACTAGTCAAAACTATCAAACTAAATCTCAAAAACATTATTTCTACACAATTTATGTTGTATAAACTGTATAGCCAATTTTGTCATTGTATAATATTTCACTCTTTGTATGAAGATCTGATGTCTTGATTCGCATGAATCCACTAGGTCAAGATTGGCCAAAGACTTTTCCATATTCTCTTCTAATCCTTCTCACAATTCTTATAAATCCTCTCCCGCCCCTTATCCCTTCTTCTTATTTTCATATATATAACTGAAACAGGTAAATATAACACTTTATTTTCTTGGAAAATTTCAAAACACTAATGAAATGTTAGAAAAAATATAGTGAACTACAAACTGAAAGGCAATCTAAAATTGAATGCACAAAAGATATTTAAAAACTAGGAGCCAAATGCAAAGTATTATGATCATGTAGCATGGATTGAGAGATTAAAAAAAAAATTATGGCAACTTTGGGGGGTTAAAATTAAACAACCTAATTTGTTTCCAAAATGGGTTTTGAAGTCTCAAATTAGGACTTCTTTAAAAGGTTCAAAATGTGTTTTCTGGTTTGTGTTACTGTTATTATTGATTCCTGATGGGGTGGGCTGTTATCACAGCGCCTTTCCAGTTACTTAAGCATCTCTTGTAAATTAATTCGTTGTGAACTGTTTGTCATTAGCATTTTTCATATCTTCTTCCATTCATCCCCTCCGTCTTTACCCGCATCTCCCTTCACTTCTGCAAGGGGATTCGAGAGCTGTTGAGTTCCTGTACTCTTTTTTTTATGAGCTTCTTAATGGAGGCCCAACTATATTCTTCCTGAACTCAGTATTTATGTTTAAGAAGATTTGCTGCTCTTGGCCATTAGTAACACTCTTCATTATCATTAGAGGGAATATGCCTGTGCTGGATTTAGCAAATTCATTTTCTGATTGAATGATCAATCCATCATTTCCCACCTAAGGCATCAGCCATCTACATCCACATCTTCATCTTCCTCGGGAGTATGATCGGGTTGACGCTGTTTGTCGGGGTTGTCATCGCCAACTACTCCGAGAATAAAGGCACTGCCCTCCTCACCGTCGACCAGCGAAGATGGTAAGAAGCAAGACCCTTGCGCCCCATTTATTTGTGTGTGTGTAAGGTAAGCGACAATAGTGTCTTAACTTCCCTGTGTGTGTTTATGATAAGCAAGAATGCCACTTTGTGTGTTTCTGGGTCAAAATGCAGACAGCCTCATTCAGAAGTAGTTCTCAAGAGCTACTTTGTTGCACAAATTATTGCTCTAATGAAAAATGAATGAAGATCATGCTGTTGTTTGTTGTGAAAATGTGTGTCCTTGCAAAGGGCTATGTAAAATATGAATCGTATTGCGATGTTATGAGAAATGATTATAGTGTGGTGCAATGATTGTATGCAACTGGATTATTTATTGTGTAAAAATGCTTGTGTATTGTTTCAATAGGTGTGATTTGAAGAAAAGGTTAAAGATTGCCCAGCCTCTGCATCTGCCACCGCGGCCTGATGGGCGTAAATTCCGTGCCTTCATATATGACATCACCCAAAATATTATTTTCAAGCGCTTTGTCGCCTTCTCCGTGATTTCCAACAGTAGTCTGCTCTTCGTTCACGTAAGCATCTCTCTCGCCATTTCCTTAGAAATTTCTCGAACCTAGAACACAGTTTTAACCAGTGTTATACTCTACTGCATGAATACACCACTTTCCAGTTGAGTAAAGCCACATTGTGTGTGGTTATTTACATGATTAAGTCCTGTTGGGGAGGCTTGCATGTAGAGACCCACAGTTTGACTCGCACTTTTAAAATATAGGACCCACTGAGGAAGAAAAAGCACCAAATGCAACTCGGTGTTAAACCTGTATCAAAAGACAATCACTTCTTGTGTTCATAGCCCAGGATTCAAGATAACATACCTACTTTTCGGGAGCTTCTGAGAGAAGCTTTATCTGTTTTGAGCCTTTACTCTACTCTTGAGCTTTTTTCTAAAAAACACATTCTTGCTGCTCTTGTTTTCTCTTGACTCTTGATATTTATTTTCATATATTGGATTCTCTTTCTTTCCTCGATTATTTTTGAAGCCTACCCTTGGGAGGTTACCTCCTAGCCACAGCATGTAAGCATTTTTTATTGGTCATTCTTAATCTTCCTCACAAGGGCCAGTAGAGATTGCCACCCTTCAACCTCCGCCTAGTCTCTAGCACCTCTAGTAGTCTCTTCTTCGGGTTATTGTCCTCTCTTCTTCTACCTTGCCCCAGGATTATCTTAAATTAAACCTGGCAGCACTCATGAATGATGCTATGGCGAGTACTCTTTCCCAGAGGTCTTATAGATAGGTTATGTTGAAAGATGTGAAGTGGATGAGGAAGGAACGGGATAGGATGTGATTGGTACTGTTTTCGCGTTGCTGGAAGCTGCATTAGGGGCAATTAGATGGCGCTTGTAGCGAGTGGTAGTATTCTGGTGGCAAGTGGGACAGAGAAACTAGTTCAACAATCTAGGGTCTATTTGAGTGAGTAAATGTCAAGCTTTGGAGGTGGGGTTAGGAATGGAGTGTATGTTGTAAATGTAAGGGAAAAAGCAGCTTGCTCAAAAGGTGTAGAGGTTTTAATGCAGAGCACTATTTTGGAATGTTTTGTAAATAGGGAAAACAGCAAAGACCCCTAAGATCCAGTCGAGGCTAATTCAAGAAATAAAGAAAAGTGGGGAAGTCAGAGTTGACAGACAGTTAAAATGGAGAGAGGATGTGAATAAATAATTAGTTACATAGTTACAGGGAGTCAGCAAGGACTACTTAGTCCACTCTAAGGCCAGTCCCATAGTATGCTAGTAGTACTCTTTTGGACATTGTCGCCACGATGCTCACGCACGCGACATTCAATCCATAACAGGGCTCCGTATTTAAACAATATCATTATTCATAAAATAACTGTCAATTTAGTTTTTAATTCACTCTACTAGCATTTACTACCTCCGCGGCGAGTGCGTTCCATTTATCGATGATTTTAAAGGTGGAATTTTTTTCAGCCATTTTTCGTTTAAAACCGTTGTTCCGTGCCTAAAAAAGATTCATAATTTACGTTTTCGAATTTATTTAAAATTTTGAATACTTTGATAAGCTCACCTCGCAATCGCCTAGTTTCGAGAGTCGGTAGTTTTAGTATACGAGTATTTAATCTTTCGATTTACGTCATATTTCTAATCGAGGGAATTAGTTTAGTTGCCCGTCTTTGAATTCTTTCCATTTTATTGATGTTTACATGTGTATAAGGTGACCACAATTGTATCGCATATTCTAGGTGTGGCCTTACTAAACTTTTATATAGAGGTATGATTATATCTTGCTGTTTGGAGTGAAAACTTCTCGCAATAAATCCAAGCATTCAGTTCGCCTTCTTTCACGCTTCGTCATACTATTTGTTAAACTTAAAATCCTTTGAAATCCGCACCCCAAAATCTTTTTCTTCGTCCACGGAGATGAGATTTTTACCACACATTTCATTGTTAAAACTTGGGTTATTTCGACCTACGTGCAAAACTCTACACCACTTGTCTAAATTGAATTTCATGTTCCATTTATTAGACCATTCGAAGATTTTTATCTAGATCCCGCTGAATCAATTTGCTATCATTCTCATTTAAAATTTTACCCCAAATTTTAGTGTCGTCCCAACACAGACCCCTGGGGTACGCCACTAATTTTATTTTTCCACTCCGAAAATTTAACGTTTAAAACTAATCTCTGCTTACGATTACTTAGCCACGCCTCTATCCATTGTAGGAGGTTACCCCTAACTCCATGAGCAAAAGGTTTAGTTAGTAATCGCCTATGAGTAACGGTGTCGAATGCCTTAGCGAAGTCTAAGTAAACTATGTCCAAGGATCTACTTTCGTCATAGCTTTTAATCATGCTGTCCTAAAATTTTTAAAGATTAATTAAACATGAACGTTTCTGTCTAAAGCCGTATTGACTATCATTTATGAGATTATGCGCTTTCAAATGATCTATCAACTCTTCGCGAATGATGGATTCCATTAATTTACCTACGATAGATGTTAAACTTGTGTGTCGATAATTGGTCGGAAGTTCTCTTTTTCCCTTAAAAATAAGAGTTATATTCGCTATCTTAAAATCTAATGGCACGACGCCTTCTTCTAAACATTTGTTGAAAAACATCGTTAGTGGTTTCACTAACACGTTTCAAATTTCTTTTAAATGCGCCGGATAGATTAAATCACGGCCAGGAGATTTACTGGATTTAACTTACTCATATAAAAATCTATTTCTGCTTCGAAGAATTCGATATCGGTTAAAAGGTTATGCTCGTTAAAGTTTATCACGTCGTTCGTTCGTGGTGTATTATGTTCGTCTTCGTTTATAAATATCGCTGCAGAAAAGTTATTGAATATATTGTATCCAAAACTAATTTGTTGTTGCCATTTTTGATAGGTCCTATTGTTTCCTTTATCAGGTTTCTATTGGAGACATTATCGAAAAACTTCTTAGGGTTATGTTTACTTTCTTTGGCAAGTTGAATTTCCTTCTGACGTTTAATGCCTCTTATTTCTGTTGTTATATTTTAAAATACCTTCCTAGGCAAATTATTTCAAGTTTGTGTTATTTTATAAGAAAGAAAACCTTGTGCTATCAGCGTTAAATTTGTGCTTGAAGTCATTATTTCTAGTGGCTGCTCATTATCTAGCTGAAACATTGTCATAATTTATATTAGTGAATCCATTTGCTATTTTAAAGACTTCAATAGTTTGGGGGCCTAGATACTGATTGCCCAGTTTAAGTAATTGAGCTGCCTCACAATCTATCTTCGTACAATCTATTTCTAAGTTCAGGAATTAACTTGCCAGGCTGGATGGGGTTTGATAGCCTTACCTATCATTACCATCATTGTGTGTTCTGCTTATAGAATATGGGGGCTTTGCTTCCCGGGGCACTGAGCCCTTTTAAGGGTTTAGTTGCCTTTGACGCCCTTTTTATTGTAGGAATATTCTTCTTGACCCACACACAGGCAAATTAGTTTTCACCTTAAAAGTAAAATATTAAAAAGTCAAACTTGACTTTTATAATTAGTTTTGCACATTTTTTTCAGTTCTTCTCCCACTGCACTTTTCCCCCCACCATTATATTCTACTCCTTTGAATTACACTTTTTTACAAAGATGAGAGACCTGATTCGGAGCCCCTACTTTATAAAGTAGTACCACATTACTACTCAGCCTTTCGTGAGTGCCCCGTAAGGGGCACGGCGATTTGCCTTCCTGGCCGCCATGCTGACGTGACTCAGCTCCCCGTCCGCCCCCCCAAGCTGGGGCCGGACGTATCTTCCCTACTTCCTCACTTTTTCTACAATCTCTCCCACAACCACCCTCTTCTCGTATCGTCCTCTAACTTCCTCTCACCCACCCATCCCGGATCGGGGGGGGCAATGACCCCTCACCCCTGAGCTCTGGTTTAAGGGGGTGGGCTTCTAACAGCCTGCTTCACCCCTAGCCACACCTTCATATAGCCCTTTCTCCCTCCCTTCAATATCTATCGATGGAGCCGCCCTAGGTGTGGTCTTAAATGGCGGCATCTGGTTCCACCGGCCCCGCGTTCACCCTTCGCAGAGCGGGCTACTGCGGGGAGTGATTAGCGTTTGCTTCTCTTATAACGAATAGGGTCCTGATGCCCGATGATGAAAATCTAAAAAATTAAACTTCCCCTCTCCTCTTCATCACCGACGGAGCCGCCTTCGGGCAGCTCCACTGAAAAAATGGAGGTTCCCTCCCCCTCCCCTGTGCTCTCGCAGGGGACCATCCAAAACTCATTAACTGGAGAGGAGGCTTACTCTTCTCCTTTGCCTACGGGTGTAGGGGACCTCCCCTCACCCCCTTCTCTGGAGATGCCCTCGGGTGCATCCCTCTTTCCAGCGGCAGTCCCTTCCCCTTTTACTTTCCAAGAGGACTGCCAAGAAAGGCAGGCGGCCCATAATTGACCGCTCCAGGTGGGAGCGGCATGATAGGGCCAATCCCTTTAGGGGGAGGAGGGAAGACAGGGCCCGTCGGCCTCTTCCCTCCAAAGACCTGCCGGCTCGAATTTTAAGCTTAGAGAAGGTCACCCTACCTGCCCCCCTGTCTTACCCGACCAAAGACGATGGGACCTGTGATGTCCTGGGGGGGGGGCGGCACATGGAGCCCCTCCCACCCTGAGATGGACATGGTCCTTGATGAAACCCAACCTCAGAAGGTTGGACCTTCCATGGGGACGAACCTGGGCTCGGTGCCAAGCACCGAACCCGAGTCCGATCCTGTGCAAGGTCCTCCTCAGACGGCTCGGATCTTCAAGGCTGTATAAGGAAAGGCGGGATCTCCTCCTTCGGCTGGTGACCCTGTGAATGCCAAGTCCTTCTCCATCTCGTAGAAGGATCTTACTGAGGCCAATCCATCTGGCCTTGAAGCTCCTGCCAGCGTAAGAAAGAAGAGGGTTCATTCCCCCCCCCCCCCCCTAATCTCCTAAAAAGAAAAGAAAAAAAAGACCAAAAAGAATGGAGGCTCCTCTCATTCCGCATGGACTGCGGAGACAGATGGGTGTGCTGCTACTTCGGTAAGCAACTAAGCCAAAATCGGCACGTCTGGCCCCGTTGCTTCCCCGGCTGGGGAGTCCCTGACAAAGACAAGAACTGCGCAGAACGGAGCATTGATTACGTCGGGGGCCCTCATTCAGAGGCTACCTGGCGTTTTTGAGCCCGCTGGCTTCAAACGCGTCCTCACCATACGCTCCACTGATGGCAACATGTTGGCTAAGGGCAACATGATCCATCAGAGGAGAGCCTTAGCTAGCGTTATTGGTAGAGAGCCGAAGGTGACCCGTTTCTCGCACGGTAACCTTCTGGCAAATGCGTTGATATCCCTCCAAGGCGGCGGCCATGATTAGTGCCCTTCGGACACTAGAGGGCACCCCTGTGAGTGTGACGCCGCACTCTACGATGAACTTCGTCAAAGAAGTAGTTTATGCGAGAGAACTCGTAGACTACTCCATAGATGACATCACCTTAGAACTTCCTGAGTCGGTGCGTGCTGGTTGGTATCGCTACCGCGTGAGGGCATTCGTGTCACTGCCGCGGCGGTGCTATTACTGTCCCCGCTTCGGCCATACGAATCGTTCTTGTAGGCGCGCAAAGTCGGGGTCACCCGAAGTCTGTGAAAGTTGCTCCAATGCCGCACACGATAATTCCAAGTCATGTGTGACCAAGTGTGTTAATTACGGAGAGCCGCACCCCGCTTCTTCGAAGCAATGTGGTGCATATCTCCTTGAGAAAGAAATCCTGGCCGTTCAGGCCCAGGATCGACTCTTAATCCGCGAGGCTAAGGACTTGGTCCTGGCGCGCCCGGCTCTGCCTTGGACATCTTATGCCTCAATGCTAAGAAAGACACCCTCTGCTCCTGGCCCCTCCAGGCATACGAGCACGGTCGTTTCAGCGCCCATTTGGAACCCTTCTGCGGGTTCTAGCCACCCCATGTGCTCCTCTGGTAAAGCTGGCGGCACAAAGTGTTCACACCCAGCCCCGGCTAAAGCCAGGGCTTCCCTCCCTTTCCCCAGCGTGACCGTTTCCCGTAAGGCAAAACAGCCGCGCGCCTCCACCGAGTCATTAGACTCACAGGAGGAAACACCCCTGAAGTTGTTCGTGAGGCCATTCCCCGGGGTTCCAAAAGCTGTTCCCGGAAAGGAGGACAGCACTAAAGGAGCTTTGGCTCCTTTGCTCACACCCAGTGGCGGGTTGGGTGTCGCGGAGACGGTGGATCCTCCAAAAGAGGGACCTCCGCTTACGAAACCCTCCCGCTCGCCTAAGGTTTCGAGGCGGAGGGAGGAAAGTCTCGCATGGCGAGCACAACCTCCCCCAATAAGTCCTCGAAGGCCAACAGCGCCCGGAGTTCTGCCTCTGGTAAGCGTACGGCCATTCACGTGAGGGTCTTCTCTTCGAAGAGGGCCCCCGCATCTCCTCCGAGCTCGGCCTAGAGGGCATATTTCTTCAATGGAATTGCCGCGGACTCTGGGCCAACTCGGAGAAGTTGCGGAGGCTCGTCTCCTCCCGTTACCCGTTAGCTATCTTTTTGCCTGAGACCATGTGGGGCGCATGCCCCCTGCCCACCCTCCTGGAGTATAAGAGTTTTTCGAACCCACCGGGAAGATATGCGATTTACACCCGGCATGATGTCTCCGTTCTTCTCTTCGCTTTAGATACCTCCTTTCAGTCAGTAGCTGCACCTGGATAGGAGGTATACTGTTATTTCCACGTATATTCCACCGTCAGCCGACTTCGACGTGGGGGACATCCAGCACATCGTAGCACGGTTGCCGAGGTCCTATCTCTTGTTCAGAGATCTAAACGAGAACCGCTTCATTTTCTTGCCTCGATCTATCTTTGTGCTCTCCTGATGTACAGCCTGATTCTGGGTGGGGAGTGGTCGATGACCTCCATGGTAGTGATCATTTTCACATTTAAATATAATTTTCTGGGCCGCTGCCACCCGAAAGTCCACCACGGTGTTGCTTGGCGCGGGCACGGTGGTCCACATTTCAGGAAATGACTGATTTCTCTATCTGGAGTTTAGGGCGGTTGATGAGACCGTTGAGGTCTTCTCAGGCAAACTCATCGCCGTGGGCTTGATTACTATTCCTAGAACGTCTGGCCGTTTTGCACGTTTACCACTCCCGTGGTGGTCAGCCGAGTGTGAGACGGCCCTCAAGCAGAAGCGTTATACCTACATGCGCTATAAGCGCCACCCAAACGATTTCACTGTCGGTTTATTTCGTCGAGCTAGGACTAGGTTCCGGTATATTTCGAAGCACGCCCGCCGCTCTTCTTGGAGGGCATACGTGTCTTCACTTAAAGGGAAAGACGCCTCTAGCAGAGGTGTGGAAGCGTGTCAAAAGGATTCTGGGCAAGTCCTCGCAGGACCTCCCTCCCGTTCTGCAGAAGAATAGGACCGTAATCTCGGACCCCGCGTCCATGGCGGAATCCTTCGCAACCGCTTTCTCCGCATTCTCTAGCCGGGATGCTGCTCCACAGCATTCAATGAGCGTCGTGATGTCGTGGAAGGCCGCCGACTGGACTTTACCTCCAGAGGCGGTAGAACACTTCAACTTACAGGTTTACTCTCAGTGACTTGCTGTCCGATCTCGCTTCGTGTGAAGACACAGCCCCTGGTCGGGACGATGTCACGTACGCCATGCTTCGATACCTGGGTGGGCGAGGCATGGCCTTTCTGTTAGATTTGTTTAACAGGATCAGGGTAGAAGGTATCCTCCCAGATTCCTGCTGAATCGCTGACCTCCTGACCTCTTATGTTTGAAGTTGATTGAGAAATTGCTAAATGTTAGATTAGCTTTTTTTCTGGACAGTGGATGCCATCTGTAATGCGCAGTGCGGCTTCCGCAAGTTCCACTCCACTTCGGATGCTCTGCTCCGACTGGAAAATGCCGTCTGCGAGGCCTTCGTAGATAGCACTACGCCACGGTGTTTTTCGATTTGGAGAAGGCCTTTGGTACCATATCTCGATACGGTATCATGGAGACTCTCCACAAGATGGGGGCGAGGGGACGCCTCTCAATCTTTATAGCTGAATTTTTGCGATATCGTTGATTCCGCGTACGGGTGGGGGGAGCCCTCTCCGGCCCAATGGAGCAGGAATAGGGTGTCGCGCAGCGAAGTGTCCTCAGTGTCACACTCTTTGCCCTGAACATCAACAGCATCACTTCAGTGCTGCCGAAAGATGTTCTTGCTACGCTCTACGTGGATGACCTTTCGATCTCTTTTGGCGCGGCCCAGATGCCAACTCTGGAGCGTCGACTCTAACCGGCATCGAACCGCGTCTCATGACGCCGAAGTGCACAGGCCTCGGTTTTCATTGGCCATGACTAAAGTGGGGCACCTCTGCCGCCTTCCACGGCTCCACCCTGACCCAGACTTGTTTCTCGATGGGGTGTGACTGGAAGTGGTTGAATCGCACCGTTTCCTTGGTCTTTAATTTGACCGACGCCTCATCTAGGAGGCTCACATTCGTAACCTTATGGTCTCTTGCACCCACGCCATTGATATTTGTTCCGTGACGTTCACTGCCTGGGGCACCGATAGGGCTACTGCCTTACTTTTTTATCGATCCTTTGTTCGTTCAAAGCTCATCTACGGATGCGAATTTTATGCATCCGCTGCTGATCGTGTGCTGCGGAAAATGGCCTCGATCCACCACACTGGCCTTCGTCTGGCGACCGGGGCCTTCCGCACTTCCCCACTTCCCTCATTGAGGGCCTACTTGTCGATGCTTTGGAGATGTCACTCGCTCTGCGCCTTGCACCGTGCATTTCCCTCCTGTACGCGCGAGCCCGTCGGCTCCCTCAGTCGCCAACCGCTCTCACTGCATTTGCAGCTGATCTCGACGGTGCCTATGCCGCCGAGAGACGCCAGTCATACCCTTAACCCTTCGGCTTTAGGGCCAGGAAACTCCTTCGAGAATTAGAGAACTAAGTATAGCTCTCGGGCCGGTGGCGCTCTAGTTCTGCCCAAAACGCCACCCTGGAGGTTACCACCTTTGACAATTTGTCGCCCCGCTTCTGCTCCTAAAGCTTGTACAGCGCCGGGAGTATTGCGATCGGCCTTTTTGAAGAACACTTTGTGTCACGCTGTAATCCTACCAGTGTATACGGATGGCTCCAAGTCCGAAGAGGGGGTCGTTTCCCATGCTGTATACCCTCTGTTTGAACTCAGCGGTGCTCTTCCAGGCGCTGCGGCTGTCTTCACGGCCGAGATGGTTGCAATACACCGGTCGGCACGGGAGATTACGCGACTTGCCCGGTTCGGAGACCGGATTGTGATTTATAGCGATTTACAAATCGCCCTGAGTGCTCTCGGGGCGTTGGAATATCTGCATCCCCTGGTTCGCGATATCCGTGACGCCACGGTTTTGGCGAGCCGGGCGGAATTCGAGATTATCTTCTGCTGGGTTCCTGAACATGTAGGAATTGCGGGGAATGAGGGCGCCAGAGTCCGCGAGGACTGGGCGACCAGACCAGCGTTTCGCTCTTCCTCATACCGATTACATGGCAGGAATACATCAGCTCTCCGGTCTGCTTGGCAAAGAAGATGGGGTCCCTGAATTTCCGTGCCATTGCGCCGCTACTGTTTCCATGGACCCACCCCTAATGCCGCGACGGCTTCAGGTTGCTTTCTGTCGTCTCCGAATTGGACACACTCGCGGGACGCACCGCCATTTGATGGGGCACTCATCTGCGCCTTATTGTGACGACTGCGTCTTTCCCCAGGCTGTTCGGCACATTCTTGTTGAATGCCCCAGTCTAAGGGATCTTTGCGCACATTACCTGTCCCGGTACGGGGATGAGCGGGGTCGCTACCGCTTGTCCCGTGTACTCGGGACGGGTTCGTCCACACTGACTTGTGGACTTTTTGACTTGGGATGAGGGTGGCCTCGTCCGCCGTATATAACTGTTTTGTTGTAGTTGGCTTTTTTCCTAGGTCGCACATTCCTGCGCCGGGGCCTTCCCTCGACTCCCAAGCATGCTTGCTGCCCTTTTCGTTTTTCGTTTTTTCATTGGGCTTCTTTCTTATTTTTTTGTTGCTTTTTTATGTATACTGTTATTTTAACCTAGCCTAGTACTAGGCTGTTGTGAGTACGGCGACTTATGCCCAAGTAGGCAGTCGCCAGATGGGCTCCTTAAATAAAAAAAAACCCTTCTGTGAGTGGAATCATCTCATTGCCCTTTCCTTTGTTTTTGCTATTGTGCAGTGGAATAAAGACCACATGGTGACAAAGACCCTGGTGATCATGTCGTCTCTCCTCAATATGGTGTTCGTGTCTGAGGTCGTGATGAAGCTAATCGCATTCACCCCGCGGGGGTACTGGCAGAGCCGTCGAAACCGATACGACTTAATGGTGACCATGCTGGGAGTTGTCTGGATCATCCTCAACTTCACATTCAGGGTAAGAGCATCTGTAGGATTTTATTAAAAATTCTTGAATCACTACTAGTCTTTCAATTTATATTTCTACTACTATTAAAGGAATTCCACCCACTGCTTATGGGACCTCTTTTGATGCAGCTATTGCTGTACCTGATGAGTAATCGTAATTAAAGGAATTTCTTCAAAAACATGAAATTTGTGTCAATTAAAGAATACAGAATGGAACTTGCCTGTGATGTCTTTATCAATAGATCGTCCTTTTCTCTAATTCAACAATGTCTTTTGGAGAATCAAACCTTAATTCATGCAGGGATATGATCAAAAAATGGCACTTGGCCTTGCTTAATGCAATTCTGAATCATACCAGTTAGCTGTCCAATTAACTCCAGCTACAGAACTATATCAGCAATGTGCCCCAAAGTAGGTCAGCAATTCCATCAGATAAATAAGTTAGAATATTCTGTGCTTGTTGCAGCCTCAGCTAGTGTTCAAAAAGCAATGCTGGCTGTGATAGAACGAGTTAATTTCAACTCCTATCCCATATTATTAAAAACCACGATGCTGTCCACGTGCATCTTCGATTCGAGGCTTGGAATCTTATCTCAGCTACCGGATGCCAATGTTTAAACAAGGAGGTTATCGTCCCCCCCGTTCGCCCCCATACGCCGACCTCGCCAGATCGAGTTAGGCTTATGAACAGATAAGGCATTTTTTCTCCGGCCCGGCTGTGCGTTCCCTCCAAGCTTTCACTCCATTTTCCCCCACGCCAAGGAGATGTCCTGGCTATTTATATGGAAACTTTACCACTAAGATCAGATTGGAGATCCAGATTTTCGTCGCGAAACATCACCACGACCCTCTCTCCCTTTGTGCGCCAAGGGACCTCGACCTCGAGATTCACCATCACTTGTCCAGAAGGAGGACAATATTCCTTGAGTGCCAAAGGTTCGAGCCTTTCCGACGTCAAGTCCCCAAGGCTTCCCCCCCTGTTGTTCAAAGGAGAACAGCATTAGAACAGCCATTGTTCGTTTTGAGCCCTTCGCCAAGAAACGGTTCTCACCCCCCCTGTTGTTCAAGGAGAACAACATTAGAACAGCCATTGTTCTTGAGCCCGTAGATAAGAGACGGTTCTCATTCCCCCCCCCCCTTTGTTCAGAAGAGAACAAAGTAGAACAGCCATTGTTCTTCAAGCCGTTCGTCGAGTAACGGTTCTCCTTTCCAAGACGCCTCGTCGGGATCCTTTTATCCCCCCCCCCCTTCGGCTGGAACTCGCCAGCGGACCGAATATTCCTTCAAGTACCTTCCACTGCACCCTAATGAAAAGTTACGTAAGCCAAACGTCACCTTTTGAGTATTGATCCCTTTTTGTCAATTCTATCCTGTGCTTTAAATTGTTTATCGAACCATCCCATCTCTTTAACTCTATATTTGTTTTACCTTTTTTTAATCCCTTAAATCCTTGGATTAGCCCGAGTCTCCACGACCCTTTCCATTCTGTTTATGTCAATATTTTCCGTTTTTGTGTATTGTTTATAGTTATTATTAATAAAACTCTATTTTATTAATGATAGCAATATTATTATCCTTGAGCTCAGTTCCACTTCTTAAGCATTTTGAAGATACATAATATCGGCCGCCAGACAGTAACGCACTCTAAAGATAATTAAGGAAGTTCCCTCAACGAATAGTGTTATATATAGTATCGTCGGGAGTCATTCTACGACATATATATATATATACTATTTAATTTGGTATCAGGTGTGTAAGGTTTAACGCTATATCTTTGCAAACACTGGTCTCAGTCGAGTAAAGCATAGTGTTATTCGTTACAATAATAGAATATAGTAGTTCCCTTTTGTTTTAACGATTGCTATCCCCTTTTTTTTTAAACTTAAGAAGCTGGAGTAGCTCAAGGAACTGTTATAATAATTTGTTTGTGTTTTCTTTTTGTGATTTTTGTCAGTGGTTATTTAGATTGAGAAACCAAGTACGAATAGGTCAGTGCCCATATTTAGGTAGGCTAATTCTATAGAGGCATAATTCTTGTTGCGAGGAATTTTAGTTGGTTGACTAGTGCGCCCCCAAGTGCAAAGATGACTCAGTTTGAATTCTTTAAAGCGCAAGGAGAATCCTTGGGACTTTCCGGAAAAGAACTAATTAAGTACATAAAGAGGAATGGATAAGACAAGTGTACCTTCACCATCAGATTAAACTAGCTCAGGATGAAGAAAAATATCAAAGAAAAGAGGTAGAAAGAGAAAGGGAAAGAGTAATCCGACAAGAGGAACGAGAAAGAGAAATACAACGAGAGGAACGAGAAAGAAAAATACAACGAGAAGAACGAGAAAGAGAAAAACAACGAGAGGAACGAGAAAGAGAAATACAACGAGAAGAACGAGAAAGAAAAATACAACGAGAAGAACGAGAAAGAGAAAAACAACGAGAGGAACGAGGAAGAGAAATACAACGAGAAGAACGAGAAAGAAAAATACAACGAGAAGAACGAGAAAGAGAAAAACAACGAGAGGAACGAGAAAGAGAAATACAACGAGAAGAAAGAAGGAAGGATTCGCGCTCCTTCCCAGGAAAGCTGACAAAGTTTCCGAGCCCCGTAAAACCCCAAAACTTCTTTCCCCAAAACCAACAACGGGACTCCAAACCTCCCGTTAAGACTTCTCCTCCATCTCTCTTCCCGAAGCGACCAACCATATGCTTCACCTGTGGTGTAGAAAACCACATGAGCTGGAATTGCCCCCAAAATTCTAGGCTTAAAAGCGGACCAGCCCACCAAGTTCACCAGATTAATGCAACCCCGGCTCCCCCGGTGGTGCAGACCCAACCAGAAACTTCTCCCCCTCCGTCAGGCCACCAGGTAAATTTTGTTTTTGGTAAAAGTTCATCGGGAACTTTGAAATATGAGGAGGGCAGCGTGGACAGCTGTCGAGTATTGACTCTCGTCAGGGACACAGGATGTACGTGCTTCATCGTGTCCGACGAACTCCTCCCAGTGGCCTCTAACCACGAAAAATTTGCGGTGGTACATGACCAACTTGGGCGGGCGAACCGATTCCCCGTCGCTAGATGTTACCTGCAGTGTCAATATTATAATGGCTGGGCTGAAGTCATTGTAGCACCCATAAAATTCTGTTCCGTACTTATAGGACAGAGCCCCCAAGTAAGTTTCGACCCTGTGTTTCAGGCCGCCCTTCCTCAAGGCCGAGATAAGAAAGAAGCCCAGGAGCCCGTCCCCATCAGAACCCCGATACCGTCCGATTTCTCGGAGACCCCTAACCAGGACTTTAGGACGGCAAAAGAGGAGTGTGAATCACTAAAACCCTTAGGTGATAAGGCCCCAGACAAGGACACGGAGACTGTCCCTGGACCCCAAGAAAAAAAGAACCCCCAACGCGCCCATGGAGATACCTTCGTAGAACTGGACGAAGCATCGGCGCTTGAAGAGGATTGCCCCGCGGAGTCCCTTAATGTAATCCAGACAGTGTGCATCCAACCTGATGCCGATTACCCTCCTCCTTCCCTACCAGGCGAGTCTTTGGAACCCTCTGACCTGGATAGTGACGCGCAGCTGACACCACGTCAGAAGAGTCAGCTACAAGAACTAATTAAATGGAATCACCATTTACCCACCCTATTAGCTCTTTTCGAGCAACTGCGTGAAAATGGCCTCACCATTGGCCCCAGCAAATGCCAGTTTGCCCACGAAACCATCAAATATTTGGGTTTCAAAATAGGACAAAGCAAGTTAGGTCCCCACGAGAACAAGATTAAGGCAATCGCCCACATGCCCCTCCCGATTACAAAGAAGCCATTAAGATCGTTCCTAGGATCAGCTTCTCCCTATCAGCGATTTGTTCCGAATTTCGGTGCAATTTTGGCCCCCCTATGCCCCCTTCAGGAAAAGAATTTCTCCGATCGTTTACGTTGGAATGATGTCGCTGTTTCCCATTTTAATCAGCTCAAAAGTAAGTTCATTTCTGCCCCCATTTTAAAGTTGCCCAGCCCGGAAAAATCTTTTGTGGTTAAGACCGACGTGATCAACGAGGGCATTGGAGGTGTACTCCTTCAATACGTGGATGACAGAACGAGTCATCCAGTTGCATATGCTAGTCGTCAATTATTACCACGCGGAAAGAGATATGCCACTAGAGAAAAGATAGCTCTATCAATTATCTGGGTCATAGACAAATTCAAGTTGTACTTGATATGTAAAGAATTTCGAATAGGAACCGACCACCGTCCGTTAGCCTATATTAGGAATTTGAGACACTCAAACGGCCGCATCATGCGCTGGAGTTTACTCTTGCAAGAGTATCAGTTTAAAATAAATTAGATAAAAGGTTCCGATAACCAGGTCGCTGACGCACTCAGTCGGAATGCGTTACCGAATAGCGTAGAATAATTGTATTCATAGGATTAGTATCTCCATGTAGGTATATACCGTCTTGTACGACTTAATTTAAGATTCTTTTGTAATATAATTAATTAATGTATATGTCTGAATTCTGTAACGCTCAATGTCTAATTTTTTTTGTATGTCTATATATTTGTTCTTATTAATTTACGTATAAATTATTTTGTCCCGTATGTACTAAGTTTATATCATTTCATTGTTCCATGCCCTTTTTTTTTCTTTGATTAAGTTGTATTAAAGGTTATTTTCCCCTGTAATCTAAAGATCAAAATAATCATATGTATTGAGGTAATACTAGTTAGGTGCAGGAAGGTACGGTTGGTACAAGAAAACGAGTTCCCCACAACGGAGCTCTATCGTTGTCCCTTCTCTCTTTTTTTTTTCGAAATGACAACTTCCCCTGGAATGGAGGGGTGTGATAGAACGAGTTAATTTCAACTCCTATCCCATATTATTAAAAACCACGATGCTGCCCACGTGCATCTTCGATTCGAGGCTTGGAATCTTATCTCAGCTACCGGATGCCAATGTTTAAACAAGGAGGTTATCGTCCCCCCCGTTCGCCCCCATACGCCGACCTCGCCAGATTGAGTTAGGCTTATGAACAGATAAGGCATTTTTTCTCCGGCCCGGCTGTGCGTTCCCTCCAAGCTTTCACTCCATTTTCCCCCACGCCAAGGAGATGTCCTGGCTATTTATATGGAAACTTTACCACTAAGATCAGATTGGAGATCCAGATTTTCGTCGCGAAACATCACCACGACCCTCTCTCCCTTTGTGCGCCAAGGGACCTCGACCTCGAGATTCACCATCACTTGTCCAGAAGGAGGACAATATTCCTTGAGTGCCAAAGGTTCGAGCCTTTCCGACGTCAAGTCCCCAAGGCTTCCCTCCCTGTTGTTCAAAGGAGAACAGCATTAGAACAGCCATTGTTCGTTTTGAGCCCTTCGCCAAGAAACGGTTCTCATCCCCCCCTGTTGTTCAAGGAGAACAGCATTAGAACAGCCATTGTTCGTTTTGAGCCCTTCGCCAAGAAACGGTTCTCACCCCCCCTGTTGTTCAAGGAGAACAACATTAGAACAGCCATTGTTCTTGAGCCCGTAGACAAGAGACGGTTCTCATTCCCCCCCCCTTTGTTCAGAAGAGAACAAAGTAGAACAGCCATTGTTCTTCAAGCCGTTCGTCGAGTAACGGTTCTCCTTTCCAAGACGCCTCGTCGGGATCCTTTTATCCCCCCCTTCGGCTGGAACTCGCCAGCGGACCGAATATTCCTTCAAGTACCTTCCACTGCACCCTAATGAAAAGTTACGTAAGCCAAACGTCACCTTTTGAGTATTGATCCCTTTTTGTCAATTCTATCCTGTGCTTTAAATTGTTTATCGAACCATCCCATCTCTTTAACTCTATATTTGTTTTACCTTTTTTTAATCCCTTAAATCCTTGGATTAGCCCGAGTCTCCACGACCCTTTCCATTCTGTTTATGTCAATATTTTCCGTTTTTGTGTATTGTTTATAGTTATTATTAATAAAACTCTATTTTATTAATGATAGCAATATTATTATCCTTGAGCTCAGTTCCACTTCTTAAGCATTTTGAAGATACATAATATCGGCCGCCAGACAGTAACGCACTCTAAAGATAATTAAGGAAGTTCCCTCAACGAATAGTGTTATATATAGTATCGTCGGGAGTCATTCTACGACACTGGCCATTGAGCTAAATTTTGATAATCTAAAATTGCCAAACTGTCAAATTTACTCATCGGCTTCCCCTTCAGCCCTAAAATGCTGAACCCCATTCGAAACCTCGGAGTTCGCCTTTCCAGTGGAGCCTTCCGTACTTCTCCTGTCAACAGCCTTTACTACGAGAGTGAGGTACTCCCTTTGCCCTACCATAGACTTCAAATCTGCATGCGATACCTCTGCCGAGTACAGCAAGCCCCTGTATCAGAGGTCTACAGATGCCTGTATGCTGCCGAATCAACGGCGGCGTCCCATCCCCTGGTCACAGAAATTTGCAACTGGCTGATCCAATATGCGTCCCAATATAGAATTATTTTTTGCTTGGTCCCTGGGCATGTGGGGGTCCTGGGCAACCAGAGGGCTGATCGGTTGGCCCGCTCAGCTCATTCTGTGTCCCCTGAGAACTCGGCACTGCCTTTTAGGGACTACTTCCCTTCAATAAGAAAGTATATTTTTCAACTGTGGCAGAATGAATGGGATGACTGTTCATCATCCAAACTATACAAAATTAAAAATTCTATTCGCTCTTGGCCCTCGAGTCGTCATAGAATGCGGTCGTTGGAGGTGGCCCTTTGCCGAGTTCGCATTGACCACACGAGACTTACTCACGGCCATCTTGTTTCAGCCCTTGCTGTCGTTCTTGCGGTGGGGACCAATCGGTTGCCCACCCTTTATTGGATTGTAGCTATTTCGCCATTCTCCAGTTGTCCTGTTTCCCCGACCCTTTTGACTATTCCTCAACACACCCGTCTTCGATTCATATTGGCGGGGGAATCTTTTAACCCTTCTTTTTTTTAATTTTTGTCACAAAGTTGTCTCCTCCACCTTTTATAAATGATTTGCCTCGTTTTATCCTAGCTGCCATATAGAATCCACTTGGATTGGGCAGCAACCCACTGGTTCCTTACCTTAAACCTCAAACCTTAAAATTGCCAAAAGGTCATAGCATCTATATTTTAACATCTCTGCTCAATTCCTGCTCCAGTACCGCAAAGCTTACATTAATTATTACTACAGTGTTGATTAATGGGCAAAAGACTTCATGCCTTGTTGATTCAGCAGTTACTAACAACCTTATTAATGAAAGAGTAGATAATCACCTATAACTTCATATTGAGCTAGTACAACAAAGTATTACACTCGCAGCACCTGTAACAGGTGTATGCACTGCCGATCTGCAGTTAAATAAGTATTATCCTAGAGTTCTTCTATGTAGTAAATGACTTAGCCAATGATATTTTTCTCATGTAGATTTCCATAAACATAAGGCAAAACTTAATTTTTTTAATTATGCTACGTGCTTCCGTTTAAGAGTGGTACTCGTAGATGCACCTGAGCCACTGATATTTGCACATATGAAGAATGCTGCCAAGCAACTACGAAAAGTTTTGTGAATTAAACTTATCCGACTAGGAATTCATTGTTCACGAGATTTTCATCTCTTTCCGAAGCTCTCATTCAGTATAATTACATACTCCTGGACAATTGGCCATTGCGAGATGTTGAAATGCAGGGTCACAAAAAGCTAGTGTGTATCATCTAATCTTCCACTGTTAATATATATACGGATCTTGCTGATCATTGATGCCTACCCACTTCCAAGTATATAACCTATGGTAAATAACGGTAAGCACCACCTCTGCTGGAACTACACGATCGATCCCAGGGGTCATGTCTTTGACGAGCTGGAGATAGGTGTCCTAAATGTGGATGAGTTTCCGCATCACTGCCAGAGAACCGCTTCATTTTCTCGTCTCAATCTGTCCCTGTGTTGTCCGGATGGGCAGCCAAATTTCGGGTGGGAGGTGATCGATGACATTCATGTTAGCTCACTCTTTGTCATTCAACATCATTTACTGGGACGCTGCTGCCTGAGAAACCGCCTAGGTGATGCTTAGAGCGGGCGCGCTCGTCCGCATTTTATGAAATTCCTTTTCTTTTTTTTCCAAATAGAGATGTTAGGTCGGTTGAGATCTCCGGCAACCTCATTGCTATGATCCTAACTACTCTTCCTAGAAAATTAGGTCGTAGTTAGTCGATGACCTCCATGGTATTGACCACAAGCCCATTCAAATATGTTCTGGTCTGAGCTCCTGTCGCATGAGAAATCAACTCCGTGGTGTTTGGAGCGGGCGCGGTGGTGTGATTTTCTGAAAATGACTAATTTCTCGGTCCCAGTCGAGTAGTTTTGATGAGGTGGTTCAGCTCTCCGGCTGCCTTTCCAAGAACGTCTAGCCGTTTCGCACACTGTCCGCTTCCTTTGTGGTCGGCTGAGTGTGAGATTGCCTTAAGAGAGAAGCGATATGCCCTCATGCGCTATAAGTCCCGCCCGAACAATTTTACCGTCGGTGAATTTCGTCGAGCTAGGGCTAGGTCAGGGATAGAGATATGGAACCTGCGGCCTCCGGTGGCTTCTCGAAATAAATTTTAATTTATATAAAAAACATAAACTCCAAGCATTTATAATACGAGGGCCGGTCAATAAGTTTTGTAAATCGGTATGGCCAACAGAGGAAGGGAGATGGCTGTTTGTGGGGGTGTTAGGACAAGTTATGACAAGTCAAGACCTGCAGCCGCACGTTCCTGCCTCGTCTATTTAAGAAGCAGTAGCTGATCGCAGATCGTCGGTCAGAATTTTTTCAACAATGAAGAAGGTCGAGCACCGCGCAGTGATCAAATTTTTGGACCAAGGAAGGCAAGAATGCAAAAGAGATCCATGAACGCATGGTTGCAGTGTACACCGACACCGCCCCTTCCTATGCAACCATTGCTCGCTGGAATAGAGAGTTCCGCCATGGTCGTGAGTCCCTTGAAGATGACCCCCGTCCAGGACGCCCGTCAGACGTGACCAACGAGGACAATGGGGCCCGTGTGGAGAGGATGATCCTCGAAAATCGACGGGTGAAGGTCGAAGAAATCGAGCGAGAACTTGGAATATCACATGGAAGTGTTATCAACATCATCCACGACAATTTGGCCACGACCAAGGTCCGTTGGGTCCCTAGAAACCTTACTCTTCTCAACGTCGTCAAAGTTCGGATGAGCTACTGCTCCTGTACAACCAAGACACGGCGGGATTTGAGTCACGCATAGTGACAGGTGATGAAACGTGGGTCCATCACTGGGATCCCGAGACCAAGCTCGAAAGCATGGCCTGGAAGCACAGGGGCTCTCCGACCCCTATCAAGTTCCGGACCCAACCCTCAGCCGGGAAGATCATGGCCACCATCTTCTGGGATTCTGAGGAAGTGTTGATGGTGGACTACGCGCCTCGTGGAAGGACCATCACAGGCCAATATTACGCCGAGGAACTGGCTGGATTGAATAAGTGGATCCGTCAGAAGCGGTGCGGCAAGTTGAGACACGGTGTCCTGCTCCTCCACGACAATGCCCCTATCCACAAGGCCAGAGTTGCATAAGCTGCCCCTAGTGACTACATTTTAATCCGCCAGCTCAAGGCTGCACTGCGTGGACGCCGGTTTGGGGACGATGAATATGTCCAGCTCGCCGTCCAGGAGTGGACTGAACAGCAGTCGGGAGATTTCTGGTTGTCGGGAATTCGAAGCCTCAGGGACAAGTGGCGCAAGTGCATTGAAGTCGAGGGTAGTTATATTGAAAAATAAAACACTTTTCCTCATATCTCGTTTCCTTATATCCGAATTGCAAAATTTATTGACCGCCCCTCGCATATAAAAGAATATAGCCACTGAACTCTTACAAGATAGGTACTAGCTAATGCTAAAGCAATCTCAAAGAAGTCATTAAATTATTATGCACGTTGTGTTGTGGCTGAAGGCTGCCGACTGGACTTCACCTCCAGAGGCAGAGATCACTTCAACGACAAGTTTACGCTTTGAGTTGCGCTCCGCTCTCGTTTCTTGCGAGGACACCGCCCATGGTCCGGGCGATGTCCTCTATACCATATTTCAACACCTAGGTGAGAGTGGCATGAAATTTTTGATAGATTTGTTCAACAGGATCTGAACAGAGGGTAGCTTCCCAGACTCACGGCGAATGGGTACGTTGCTCGCTTTTCGCAAACTGGGGAGACATCACTCCCCCCTGGCCATCATCCGTGCAATTTCTCAAACTTTCTGTGTGTGCAAGTTGATAGGGAAATTTGTAAATGCTAGACTAGTCTTTATCTTGGAAGGTAGAGGCCACAAATCTTCTACACAGTGCGGCTTCCGCAAGTTTCACCCCGTTTGATGCTATATTCCGGCTAGAAATTGCCATCTGCGTGGGCTTCGTTCGTATACAATACTACGCCGCGGTGTTTTTTTGATCTAGAGATGGCCTATGATATGAATTCCTACAAGATCGTCGATTTCGCCAACTCTGGCCCAATAAGGCAGGAAACGGGCGTCCCGCAGTGGTGTCACCATTGTCGCACGCTTTTCCGTTACCAACGGTATCACCTCGCTGCTACCGTAAAAATGTTCTTGCTACGATCTAAGCAGACGACGTTTCGATTTCTTTTGGTGCAGCCCAGATGCCAACTTTGGGAGTGTTGACCTCAACAGGCATTGAACCGCATCTCGCTATCTCGAAGCGCACAGGTTTCGCTTTTCCTTGGCCAAGATTAAGGTGGTATACTTCTGCCACCATCCACCACCCCACCCCTACATGGACTTGTTCCTTAATGGGGTTCGCCTGGAAGGGGAAGGGGTGGATTCGCACCGTTTCTTTGGTCTTGTTTATGACCGACGCCTCACCTGGGATGCCTATATTTGCAGCTTTAGAGTCTCTTCTACCCGCGCCATGGACATTCTTCGCTCCGTGACGTTCATCACTTTAGGTGCCGATTTGTTCATCGATCCTTTATTTGCACAAAGCTCGACTACGGATGCGAGTTTTACGAATCCGCAGCCAAGCGTGAATTGCAGAAGATGGAGCTGATCTGTCACACTGGTATCCTTCAGGCGACCGGTGCCTTCCGCACACCCATATTGAGATCTTGCTTGCCGATGCTGCGGAGATGCCACTTATTCAGTGCCATGTACAGTCCACTGTACGCTTGTATAGGCGGACCCAGTCTCCCTCAGTCGCCTACGGCTCTCATTGCATGCGCCGCCAAAGGACGCCAATTATACCCTAAGCCCTTTGAGTTTAGTCCTAGGAAATTCATTCGGTATCTCGATGTATTATAGCACTCGGGCCGGTAGCACCTCGGTTTTTGCCCATGACACCACCTTGGATGGTATCACCTTTGACTACTTGTCGCCACGCCTCTGTTCCCCCAAACTTCTACAGCTCCGGGAGTATTCCGTTCGATCTTTTTGGAGCACACTTCGTCTCACGTTGGATCCCTACCAGTGTACACGGATGGCTCCAAGTCCGAAGAAGGGGTCGGCTTCCACCTCGTATTCCTTCTGTTTTAAGCCTGCGGGGCTCTCCCAGCCGCTGCGTCTGTCTTCACCCCCGAACTGGTTGCAATACACCGTTTAGTAGGGGAAATAACGTGTCATGCTTTGATTCGGAAACCGAGTTACGATCTTCATCGAGTCATAAAGCGCCCAGAATGCTTTCGTGACATTGGAATCTCTCCACCCTCTAGTTCCCGGTATCCGTCGTATACGGATGGCTCCAAGTCCCACGAGGGGGTCGGTTTCCACGCTGTATCCCCTCTGCCAGGCCCTGCGTCTGTCTTCACGGCCAAGCTGGTTGCAATACACCGCTCTGTATGGGAGATAATGCTACGTGCCAAGTTCAGAGACCGGATTGTAATATATAGCGACTCACAAAGCGCCCTGACTGCTCTCGCGGCATTGAAATCTCCTCATCCCCCGGTTCGCTATATCCGTGACGCCACGGTTTTGGCAAGCCGGGCGGATGTCGAGATTATTTTCTGCTGGGTTCCTGGACATGTAGGAATTGCGGGGAATGAGGGCGCCAAAGAGTCCGCGAGGACTAGGCTACAAGACCAGTGCTTTGTTCTTCCTCACACCGATTACATGGCAGGAATACGGGACCTACCCCCCCCCCTCCCCAATGCCGCGACCGCTTTAGGTTGCTTTCTGTCGTCTCCGAATTGGACACACTCGCGGGACATGCTGCCATTTAATGGAGCGCTCATCTGTACCTTATTGTAACGACTGCGTTGTCCCCCAGACTGCTCGGCACATTCTTGTTGAATGTCCCAGGCTGGGTGATCGTCGCGCACGTTACTTGCCCCGGTATCGGGATGAGCGGGGCCTCTCGTTTGTTCCTTGTACCTTAGACGTGTTCGTGCATTACTGACAAACTTTTGGAGGAGGCTGACCTCTTGCATTTTTTTTTTTTTATTCCTGGTGTTGGGTGCGTGTACCCGCGACGGGGAGAGGAGTGTCTCCCAAGAAGTATGCTTTACATTTGGTTTTTCGTTTTCTGTTTGCTTTCTCTGTTGTTTTTTTGTGTTATTGGCGCGGTTTTTGTTGTCACTATTATATTTTAAGAACGGAATTTATGTTTGGTTTTAAATAATATTGGATATTTTTTTTCTCTTAATTCAGTTATGACCTAGGTATATTTTAGGTTATTATCCAAGTTCATTCTAACAGTTCCTTTAGAGTTTGAAAAAACAAAATGGTGGAGTTCTAAAAAAAATATGATTATCGAATGTTTCGGATTGTTTTTAAAGCTAAAAGAATTTACAGATGGTGAAGTTCGAAAAATTTAATAAAATATAAGCATGGCTGCTTTTTTATTTTACTTTTTCGTACATTCGAAAGTTTTAGCGAAGTTATTTCTAAAATAAATTTTCAATTTTAATCTTTATGAGGAGGAAATAGCTGCTGGCCCCTAAAAACAAGTAAAGCAAAATGAAATTATAAGAGCAAATTTAGATGAAGTAAAAAAAAAGAATGGTGAGGATTGTTTTTTCCGAATTTAAAAAGAATTCTGCAAAAAAATAAATTCTGACCTTTAAACCTAGAAAATAAGAATGAAGGTAAAAGAAAATACCAAGAGTAAATTATTAGGAGACCAGGCAATGGCTTCGCCACCTCTCCCTACGTGGGAAGCTTGCGCTTCGCTACTAATATCAAAATTTAAAATCTAAAAAAAAAGCAGTTATGGTTCATTTTTTATAAATTTTCTCAACTTCGCCAATTATAATAATTTTTAAAAAGGAACTCTAAACTAAATTCCCCCCTCCCTTTCAAAATATCACGTTGCTAAAATATAGTTATAGAAGAAGATATATAAAAATAAATTCTCTGAATTCACCATTTGTAATTCTTTGGATTTTAAAAAATTCACAAAATTTCGATACTTCTATTTATTTCTGAACTTCGCCATTTTGTTTTTTGATATCATAAAAGAATTATTAGAAATAACTTTGATAAAAAAAAATAAGTCATAACCAAACTAAGATGAAATTATTATTCAAATACTCAAAAAATTCCCCTTCTTAAATTATAGAGTTAGTGATGAAGTGATGATGATATGTACTGGAAATTTCTTTTTGCATTTTTAGACCAAAAGGCCGTTGAGAAAGTCAGATAGGTCGTCAGCCACAAAACGAAGGTTTGTCTGCAAAGCACAAGCTCCTCCTGTCAGGAGGAGTGGCAAAACTGCTCCTCTTGTTTGTTATAATATATATATATATATATATATATATATATATATATATATATATATATATATATATATATATATATATATATATATATATATATATATATATATATATATATATATATATAGACTAAGATTAGGTAAATTTAAAATTTCGACGACTATGCCTTTGGCGACAGTCACTAGTTTGTCGCCTTTATAAAAAAAAAGCACTCTTGGCGTCTGTGCCTTCTCTTGAATCCGCCAGAAGATGGCATAAAAAAATCCTTTCATTTTCACTTCCTCTATCTTCGCCGCTTTATTAATCTCCGTACAAACTTTCTGTGAGTGATTCCCTCTTTTGTCTGCTCAAATTTTGCGAGACCAAATAAAAATGTCCCCTCTTAATCGTGTTTTCCTTAATCAGACCGACGAAACGTTGATGTTTGGCTTCATGGTGATCATTCTTCGGTTCTTCACCATCACTGGAAAACATCCCACGCTGAAGATGCTGATGTTGACGGTGGTCGTGTCTGTTTTCAAGAGTTTCTTCATCATCATGGGAATGTTCCTCTTGATTCTCTCTTATGCCCTTGCCGGCTGTATCCTCTTCGGGAATGTCAAATACGGCGAGAATATTGGAAGGTACTGTCACAAATCGTCGCCTTTTTTTCATTAAGTGTCAACTACAAAAAAGAAATAGACCGCTTTTGAAGTTTTTTTTTTACGGTTTTAGTTTATTGGATTTTACAGTGCTTCACTTTCATCTCTGATATATTTTTTATCTGCAGCGTTTCCGTAGCATTCACAGCTCTGTATTATCACCCCCTCCCCGCTCTAAATCCACTTTGTCCTTCCCCTACCAATTTCTGAGTTATCCCTATACCATCAATCAAAGTTTTTCCATACTCTTAACCTACAACAGTCAATATATTTAAACCTTGTAGTTCTTGCATTCACGGCGCTATTACTGCTTTCTTCCAGTCATCAGGCACTCTTCTACTTTCAAATGACTTACAACACAGCCACCAGACCCATTCCATAACACAATCTCCAACACTTTCGGTGTCTAAGAAGGACATTACACAGTGTCATAGGATGGAAAAACGGAAAGAGATTGATTGAATTTGAGGAGTCATGATAAAACTCCTGGTGAAACTCACGAACTAATCCAAGACAACTTTACTCCTTAATCTAAGATGGGAGAACGATCTCCCAACTCAGTGTCTCGGCTTGTTTTACGTGTAGAGACATTCATTTTCGCCTTTAACTACGTGCTACTTGCAACGAGGTGTTAGTTTTATATTCTTACTCGCTCACACCGGTGAGGTATTAGCTTTGATGAAATTATTGAAATTCTTCTCTTCTTCTAAATAGGCTAGACAAATAACATCGATCAATTACACCTAGAATCATTTTCTAATTTGGGAACCACTAATACAGGGTCACCCCCAAAAAACGGGCCCTAAATTTCGATAGGCCTCATTTCTTAATTTTCTGCAAGGATTGAATGAAACTTTGGTGATAACTAGTTTATTGTGTTTAAAACATCATATCAAAACATGAGTCTTTGGACTTTTCTTATTTATTCTAGAACACGTGTTCGAGATGACCTCCATTTAGCTCTGTGCATTTCTTGAGGCGCAGCACAAAGTTGTCCATGGCGTCCTTACAAACTGACCGACTAATGGCTCTAATCTCCTCCCTGATGTCTTCCTTGAGTTTTCCATGATGATCCTGGGTCTCCCTGCGTACACTCTGTCTTTAAGGTAGCCCCAGAGAAAGAAATCTGGGGGTCTAAGGTCTGGGCTGTGAAGTGCCCACTCAAAATCAGTTTGAGACTGATCACACGGCCACCAAAGTTCTCTTTCAGCCAATCTCGGGACAAGTTTGAGGTGTGAGAGCTTGCTCCATTTTGCTGGAATCAGAACTTCCCCATAAGCGACGGGAACAGGGTATGCAGCTTCCTCGAAGAAGAATGGTCCGATGATGCCTCTGGCTGAGATTGCAGTCCATACCGTACACTTAGGGGGGTGTAGAGGCTTGGTGGCTACTTTATTTGCTTTGGAGGTCCCCCAGAAGACATTTGTCTTCGAGTTTACCTTTCTTTCAAGATGGAAGTGAGCTTCATCTGAGGTCCAAAGGAGGTTAAGGAAAGTTGGGGTCTCCTGAATCTTCTCCAGTATCTTGACTGCCATAGCCTTTCTCTGCTCCTTGTCCGAGGCTGTAAGGGGCTGCTTCGACTGTATTCTGTATGGGTAGGCCTTTACATCCATTACGAGCACTCTCCTGCAAATCTCACGGGATATATCGAGGGTCTGACTTCGCTTGCGCACAAAGTGTTTTAGACTCTGCTGAACTGACTCTCTCACGCTCTCGACCAACTCAGCTGTACGCTTCCTGCAGCGTCCTCAATGGCTTGAACGGTTGTCACTGGCTGCATTGAGGTTCTCCACTGTACCTTAGTTCTCGAAGTGGTCCACCCAGTCCTGAATTCTTCTGCTCTTGGAGGGGGCTTTTTCACATTAGAGCTGATGCACGAAAGTGCCCTGCACTTTCTTGAACGAGCCTGTCCTGTAGTAATGTTTGACGCAGTATATTCTTTGCTGGAGCTCCCATTGAGATCTAGTTGTGTTCACAGGCGTTGCTTCTGCCATGTCCTGCAAAGTAAGGGTGATTAGTGAATGAATGAAGGATATATCACAAAAAGTGTGTGCAGGCCCGTTTTGGGGGGGTGACCCTGTATATAGGCTTTAAAGAATGGCCAGTAATTAAAGCTAATCGACCATTCTTCCCTCTGTGACATTAAGAATGAATGCTTTTTGATTGGCACCCTACCACTGCTAAATCTAACATAACATAAATTCAAACAGCACAAAATAAGGGCTTCAAAATAATCACTCGCTGTGTGTAAACTACCCTTCAACTAACCTACACCCAAACCAAATTTCTCCCAATATATACTTAAACATGCTAAGGGCACAATTCTACACCAAGACACGCTCCTAATCACAGCCATTTCAGAGCCCCTACACAAACCCACTTCTCCAAGGACAAGAAAGTAAATTTTGGGGGAAATTTCCATCTAATTTATAACATATGTCTTACCTATGTTGACTGCATAAAAAATTTGGTGGTTCTTGCAGTGGAAAGAGAGCATACGAAAGCTACACGAGTCTATGCAGCACAAACAGACGAATAGATATCTATAGCTGCATCAATACTGTATGCACCTATTAGATATATATATATATATATATATATATATATATATATATATATATATATATATATATATATATATATATATATATATATATATATATATATATATATATATATATATATATATATATATATATATATATATATATATATATATATATATATATATATTTGTATCACGAGTGGGAGGATTTATCTATATTGTACGTATGGGGGTGTAGATGTACGAGGGGCGGTCAATAAATTTTGCAATTTGGATATAAGGAAACAAGATATGAGTAAAAGTGTTTTATTATTTTTCAATATAACTACCCTCCACTTCAATGCACTTGTGCCACTTGTCCCTGAAGCTTCGAATTCCCGAAAACCAGAAATATCCCGACTGCTGTTCAATCCACTCCTGGATGGCGAGCTGGACATCATCATCGCCCCCAAACCGGCGTCCACGCAGTGCAGCCTTGAGCTGGCGGAATAAAAAGTAGTCGCTAGGGGCCAGATCTGGACTGTAAGAGGGATGGTTGAGCTCCTCGAATCCGCACTCGCGCAGGGCCTCTGTGGCCTTGTGGACTTTGACGACTTTGAAGTCGATCATAGGGCGTGAGATTTCTAGGGACCCAACGGACAGAGACCTTGGTCATGGCCAAATTGTCGTGGATGATGTTGATAACACTTCCATGTGATATTCCAAGTTCTCGCTCGATTTCTTCGACCTTCACCCGTCGATTTTCGAGGATCCTCCTCTCCACACGGGCCACATTGTCCTCGTTGGTCACGTCTGACGGGCGTCCTGGGCGGGGGTCATCTTCAAGGGACTCACGATCATGGCGGAACAAACCTATTCCAGTGAGCAATGTTTGCATGGGGAGGGACAGTGTCGGTGTACACTGCAACCATGCGTTCATGGATCTCTTTTGCATTCTTGCCTTCCTTGGTCAAAAATTTGATCTCTGCGCGGTGCTCAACCTTCTCTATTGTTGAAAAATTTGCGACTGACGATCCGCGAACAGCTACTGCTTCTTAAATAGACGAGGCAGGAGTGTGAGGCTGCAGGTCCTGACTTGTCATAATTTGTCCTAACACCCCCACAAACAGCCATCCCTCTTCCTCTGTTTTGCCCTACTGATTCGCAAAACTTATTGACCGCCCCTCGTATTATATACATGAATTGGTATCTAGAAAAGTTTGTAGATGTACATATTTATACTGTCTATAGGAGGTATTGAGGTATCTCTATTGTCTTTGAATCTAGAGATGGTACTAGTAATTTTTCATTGACTGACCCTTTCACCATCATCCTCAATCTTTCCCACATTGGGGTCGGCGCATATCAAACGCCGCTAAAATCTACCCACCCCACCCTACCGCACATTAACGCGGATTAGCCAGTATGAGTGGACGGGATCCGCAACAGCCACACCCATTGCTGCCATTGGGTATTTCGTTCTCAGGAACAAAACCTTTGGGGAGGCGGCATCTCAGGCCAGGTTGTTTTCGCCTTTTCCGCAACCTTCTCTTTGTTCTGGGGCTGATGCCCTCGTTGGTTGCCACTGGGACGAAATTTATTTGAGGGGACCCTAAATTTATGTCATTTTCAGACAAGCCAATTTCGAGACTGCAATCAGCGGCATCACTTTACTTTTCCGTATCGTCACGGGCGAAGATTGGCATAAAATCATGCACGATTGTATGGTTACGCCACCTTTTTGCACGCCAGGCTTGAACTATTGGGAGACGGACTGCGGGAACTTCACAGGATCCCTCATCTTCTTCTGTTCCTTCTATGTCATCATAACCTATATCGTTCTCAACTTGCTCGTAGGTAAGGTGTATTGGGATTGATAACCATTGCATTCCTCTTATGTCCATAAGGCACTCGCTCACCTCCCTCTAATATCAAAAGATGAACTACCCCCTCGAGAAACACGAGAGTCGCTCTCTCCAGGCTCGCAGATCAGGCCACCACTCAAACCTGACATAATATGATACAATCACCTCATAAACAAAGCATACAACCAACACTGCCCAAGCTGGGACCACTCAGAAAACACCGAACTCCTAATGAAACCTTGCCCAAACCTTGAACCTCACAGGTATACAACATATCTTCAGGCAGTGACTTGTGGGTTCCTGGCTGATGCGGGCTGGCCATAATAATCAGAAAGGGAACCACAAAGTTTAATGTTTTACTTTAATTTTTCGTTTCTGGTATCTTTTGTGGACGTTATTTTGATAACTTATCTGTCCCAGACCTCGGGTCTGACACGGGCATCGGCCTCGAAGAACTCCACCGACCGAAAAGGGTTCTTTCTGAAATCCAGTCCTCTGTGTATCTGTAGGTGTCCAAGGTGGTGTTAGTATGTGAATGTATAGAACGTTTAAGTTTGTTTAGTAATGAAGCGAACCATCGACGTTGCGCATCTTTGGAGTGGTGTTGGGGAGATTGAATGTGAGATGTTAGTATTATTACTCTTGAAACTAAAAAGCGAAACCCAACGAGAGCATCTCCGTCCGAAATTTTGTAAGGAGAGATCTGTAGAGAAAGTGATGAAGATGGAGAAAGTAAAATGATGTGTCAAATATATAGTCGCAGATCCTCTTGCTTGGGCTGGAAGGGCATTAATTCTGCAGATGTCACCTGTAGCATGGCTGCCCACGTTTCACCTGATCCCCTTGCAGGGTGGATGCGCAGTTTTAATAATCCTTTATTTCCACTATTATTTTTCCTACTTATCCATCTTTTTCTCCAAGGAAAAAACTCTCGTTGGTTGCATTATAGTCTTTTTTTTCCTCAAAATATGGTTTATCCTATTGCTTTCGTTTCGTAAGCCCCAAATCTTGTCATGTTCCCTTTATTTTCTATGTTCAAAACCGAAAACTTGCAATATGTCGAAAAAGTTCAAGTTGTTCATTTAAACAAATGTTTTAGTGTATCAAAATAAACCGGTTAATTAAAAAAAAAAGTATCTACCATTGATTTTCAGTTAGGTTTACCCCATTACAAAAAAGCGTTCCCTGTCAAGGTTCCTGTTTGGTCACCACCCTAAACTAAATACAAACACGGCACTGACCTGACCAATACAGACAGCTGCGTTCGCTGCCACTAGGAGCAGTAACCAGACGCAGCTTAATACATCTTCCCAACATACCCTACACAAGAGCAACTGAGGGACAGTGAAGGATCATTAGGAGAAACCCCTCCCTTTGGTGGAGTTCCTCGAGGCTGGCGGCCTAAGGGCTGAACCCTAGTGGGTAGCAACTTAAGTAAGTTCGATGTTGTCTTGTTATATTCGATAGCGTTGCATCAATGATGTTTGGTATAATTACAACTTTATGTTCCAACAGTGTGGTTTCTATGTGCATCAAACGCCAATACAAAATGCCCCCTCCCACTCTGATATGCCCCATTAAGCACAAACGTTACCCAAGTACCCTTTTATACTTATGGTCAGTGGTCACTTTTTTAGTTAGTTAGTTAGTCTACGATGTTGGCCTCGATTACAAATCCCGGCATGAGCGGACACAAACGTCACGTAGAAATCTGGATAGATCTTACACCTCTCACCTCATACAGAGACAATCACAATACTGATTTCTTTCCTCTTCCGCCTTCACAGCACAACACACCACACACTCTATGCCCCAAGGAATCCTGCCGATGGGTATCTATATCCACATACCTCTGACGCGGAACAGGTCCCACTCCCCCGAAGTGACGAAGGCTTCCACCTGAACGCTGTTTGTCGTCAAAACACAATACTTCTTGACACCTCTCCCCCAAAAGAGGACCTGCTCCTGGGGACCTCGGGCTGACCACCGATTGTCATACTGACCCTTATATAAATTTCATTATCCGGTCGGGGGTCCTCCCAGTATCATGGAAGGATTGGCGCTGACTAAGTAACTTTTTTTGTTCTTCTTAGCCATCATCATGGAGAACTTTTCTTTATTCTATTCGAACGAAGAGGATGCCCTTCTCTCCTACGCCGATATACGCAATTTTCAGAATACCTGGAATGTTGTGGATGTTAATCAGAGAGGCGTTATTCCCGTAAGGAAGGTAAGCGGTGGGTTAACAGTGAACTTCTTAAAAGAAGGAAATCATTGTGTCCGTGAGTAAGGTGAAATGGACACCTTTTATCGTTGCCTTTCCATTCCCGTGGACAGGTGAAATTTATCCTTCGCCTTTTGAAAGGAAGGCTCGAGGTCGACCCCGAGAAGGATCGTCTTCTGTTTAAGCACATGTGCTACGAGTTGGAAAGGCTTCACAACGGCGACGACGTCACGTTCCATGATGTCCTCAAGTAAGTTTGTTTTTTTTGTGGAGGGGAGGGGGGTCGGTGTTGGACTTCGCAAGGTTTGGGAAGATACTTGAAAACAACGGCAACATTATGTAGAAAATACAAACTCCTTAGCCAATACAACCCAACTTTGGAAAAACAATCAATAAGATAACCGGAAAAACTTCACCTTCACATACAAAGCTCTTACAACACACAGCAAAATTCCGTGACCCAAACAACACTCATGAAACACTACCCCGCAGAGGGGGTTTGCCCTATGTAGCCTGTCACATTAGGTACCTGAAGGAGTTGCACATCCTTCCCCCCGGCCCGAGTGCAAATTAGGGAGGCCCTGTTACTGGGTTGACTTGAACACTCTGATGGGGCCTGGGAAAGGCGTTGGTGCGCTTTTTCCTCGCCCCCTTCACCACGACTATACCTTTTTGTTAATAGTATTATTATGGTTAGTAGTAGTATTTATCTTTTATTAATATTATTATTTAGTATTATTATTATGATTATTTTATTATTATTTTATTTATTATATTTTTTTTTACTTGTTGGTTTTTTGGCCCTAAAAAATATTAAAAAAATCCTCATGAAACACCACTCCAATATCAGCCACAATCCAACCACTCATAAAAAAAGAAAGACAATTAAGTCACACAGAAAATCCGCTCAGACGCAAACCAGGACACCCCTTCTTACCCTCAGAAACACCAGTCTATTCCTAATATCTGCAAAAAGCTAACCTTGTACCCATTCTTAAAAAGACAAACCGCCCTCCTATGGACCTAACGCCCTAATACAATTTATCCGTGCCACACTTAATTACACATCGCCAGTATGACACCCAACGACTGCTAAAAATAGCACACACTAATTTGAAAGAGAAAAAGATAAAGTTTTAGGATAATTACCGGATGCACACAAACCACCCCCATATCCCACCTACACACCAAAATTCTCCCCATAAATACACATGAAAACATGATAACCACACAGTTCTACACCAAGATATCCGCCCAATTAAACCCATGCCACAGTATCAACACAAACATACACTCCCGAAGGACTAGCAAAGAAACGCCTTCATTACACTACAATGGAACTACACCTCACTACTCCATTGTCCACCACATCAAAAAGAAACCAATCACATCCGCACTCTCAGCAGCCGCCACTTCACAACCTCCCAAATAACCACAAAGGAAGAATTTACCCTCCCCAGAAACTCAAGAGTCTCTCTAGACTCAGATCAGCCCACCACCCAAACCCACAATACTACAAACCCCCTCATAAACCAGGCAGACAATCAACACTGCCCATGTTGTAGCCTCCCCTCAGAAAACACTGAACACCTTGTATCAACATGTCCAAACCTTGTACCCCGCATACAGAACAATAACATATCTCCTGTCAGAACCTTGTAGGCTCTGCGGTGGTGGCCTTCCTGGCTGATGCAGGCTGTTTCTAGTAGCCAGCCTGAGAGGCAACCGAATAAGTGTGGCCCTTATTACCTCCGCCAACAGAGTTTGGCGTAGCTTATGTAATGGGTCCTGTTTCTTTGTGTACAAGATATCTCTAAAAGCTGTTGATGGATTTCGATGAAATTCTCTAGAGGGATGGGCCAAGCTTGGCTCAAGGATGAGTTGATTACATTTGGGAGTGGATCCAGATTCGAATACGGATTCTAGATCCACAGGTATTTACGGCGGATGGCACCCGCCGGGAATTCCACCCGAATCCGAACTCCGTGACTAACTACACCCGATGTGTCTTAACTTCGGCCAACTAGGAAACAGTTTTCCACTTCTCGACCAGTAACTCATCCCGTCTGATTGTTGGCTAAGAATACCAACATTATGGTATCAGGTACACGTCGTAGAAGGCGACTAAATAGGACCTTTGCCACTCGCGAAGATGCTAAGTTGGTAAATAACCCTCCGTTTAATAATCCCATGAAGGCGTTAAATGACCTTGGATTCGGGGGCCTTGCTGACTTTGATTTGTAGCGTGGGTGATAGTCTGTTTTTGCATCGATGGCCTTGTTGCATACCGATACTCAGTTTTTGGGGTAGTGTAAATGGAATGATATTATTATTAAGGATTTCGTGTTGTAGTCGTCTCGTTAAAATCACTTTTGAGAGGAATAAACCCGTGGCTTTTTTCTATTAATGAAGTAACTCGTTATTTTCTATGATCGCTTCATAAAATTAAGATGTAATCATAATATTCCATTTAAAAAAAAACAAGAGTCCAGAAAATAATAATTTCATTATTAAGTAATTGCCTCTCCTCCCCCAACCCTTTATTACCCCACGATCACATGTTATTGCTCTTTGAGTTGTTTGCTCTCGTGGGTCCATCCCAGAAGCGAGTTCGCATCATCACTGATTTGACGCGATTAGCTGCATTTAATCCTTGATTGATTTTGGAGCCACTGAGGGTTCGAACCCCGCGTCATAGGATGCGACCCCCTTCCTCTCTGGGATCTTTTCTTCAGGGGTTGTTCCCAGAGAGGCTCTGGCCTTCTCGTGGCGAGGGGGATCAGCCCTGGGCCCCTTAGGGGCCCCATGGTGCTGCCAGCAAGACTTTTAGCATGTCCCTCTTTCTTTCCTCCTCTATTACGCTCTTCCACTGCCCTTTATTTCCCCCTTTTCCTTCAACTATCTAGTGGTCCTTATCAATACCCGACCTCTGCTCGTTTAATGGATTGATTCGGAATTGTTCTTTCATGAAGGTGGAAGAGGCTGGGCATCTCCACCGCCTTCGTCTACCGAATGCCCAAGGAGAAACCCATCGTTGGCCCTTTTCTCCGTGCGTAGGAAAACTCGGGCAGCCTCTTAGGTTTCAAAAGATGGTGTGTTGGATCCGTATCCATTCTCCAAGAGGACATACCGGACGTAACTGATTGTATAGTTGCAGTAATGCCGGGCCCTTGTAGGCCTCCATGGTGGGGGAGCCCCGAGGGAGAAGTTTTTTTCTTTTTGCAATGGCTACCCATAAACCAAAAAACCTCAATCTCGTAAGGGTTCTCGTGACAAAGGTTCCTTAGCTCCCCTTTTAGCCTTCCCTCGCTCGTTGGACCCCTATTCCAACGAAGTAGACCCAGATCTAAATTATCCTCGCTTTCTTGTCATGAATTCATCATCCGACATCCCACTTGCAAAAGTCGATGTGTTTGACGTCAATGAATCTTTTGAGTCCCGCTGTGGTGAACCCCGCCGGATGTGGCCAAGAGGAAGTGGTGATGTCGTAGTCGAGGTGTCATCCCACTCTTAACACAACCTTGTGCGAAACCTATCTTCGATAGCTGAAATTCCAATAACTGTCTCGCCCCATCCGCGTCTGAATTTTGTCAAAGGTGTCGTCCATTCAAACGAACTAAAGGACTACGACCCCACCCGCCTTCAGAGTAAGCTTAGTACCCAACGTGTCACACACGTACACAGGGTAACTAAAACATTAGGCTCCTTAAAGTCCCAACCGCCACACTGATTTTAACATTTGAACGACAAGAACTGCCGCAGTATATTAAAGCTGGGTACTTTCGTGTCCCGGTAAGTCCCTACATCGAACTACCCAGACGCTGCTTCAATTGCAATCAATTTGGACATGTTGGCCGTGCCTGTCGGCACCCTCGCTCCTGTCAGCACCCTCGCCCCTGTCAGCACTCTCGCACCTGTCAGCACCCTCGCTCCTGCGTGAATTGTAGCTCTGACTACCATGGCTTCGAATGCACTTAAACACCCCGCTGTGCCAACTGCGGAGGTACCCACAGTGCTGCGTCAAAACTCTGCTCTATATTTTTATATGAAAAGGAAGTGCTCGCTTTGCGCGCCTCCCTACGTCTAGATATAAGAGAGGCCCGCCAGCGTGGCTGAGCACAAACCTCGCCACTCGTCCGGCTCTTCTCTGACGTTTTACGTGACGCTGGACGAAACCGACCATCACGCGCGAGTTCCGACCAGCCTGAAACACTTCACCCTAGATCTACTCGCAGCGTCGAAAACATTCAGAATATGCAGTCGATGCATCGCTCTCACACCGAGATAACCAATGTAGCCCCCTCTCTCCAGCAGCTCTAGCTGGGAGAGACGCTCAGGGTGAGACACTTGAAGACATCAGACGCTATTTGAAAGAATCCTCAACATCGACCAGTGAAGGTTCATCCACCCGGCCCCGAGTCCCAAAACCCAGTGGTAAGAGGAAGGATTCCTCACCTCGGTCATCGACCACCAATAAACGGGTAGCCTCTGGAGCTGACTCGGCCGAACCCCGAGAATCTTCAATGGACTCCTCCCCTATGGTTGAACATTCTATGCCCTTGAGTCCGTCCCGCCCTTCACAAGACTTAGGCCTCATCCTGATCCAAATGATGGCAGATATACACCCAGCTCCACACACCTCGATCAGATCACCTGTTCGTTCCGCTCACCCTTCAACCCAAGATCCGATGGAAGCAGTTCATACTCCAACATCACCAATCGCGGCGGTTGGACCAACTCTTCAGACACCGAAAATACCCTCGACCCATGAATCCGGATTTACCGGCCGAAATTTCCTTCTTGGTCTTCCTTTTCCGCCAGGTTGTGTGCCCGAATTACAATCAAGGGCCTCGGTCGGTTCTCCAAAACCCACGAAAAAAGCCCCAGTTACTGCTCCATCTAGGATCTCAACCCCTGCAAAAGTAGGCTCCTCAAAATCAGCTCTCCGTCTCCCAAGCTCTTTGGGACGAACCTCAAATACAATATCGGCCTCAAAAGAGAAAAATATATCCACAGTGGTATCTAATCGTCACACATAATATCTTACATTTTACAATGGAATTGTCAAGGAGTTCTTCCAAAGTGGGAAGAACTCAAAATTCTTTTGACGACTATCCACCCCGCTTTCCGCCGGTACCCGGCTTTCTCACTTTCAACTCTATTGCTCCTGCTAGAAGCCCCTCTCATGGGGAGTGTCAATCATGGTATCTTCATCCCACCATGTTTCTCCCATCTCCCTGCATACTACCCTCCAAGCTGTTGCCGTGAGGGTTTTTCTTACTAAGTTTTTTACCGTTTGCTCTATTTACCTACCTCCTTGTTTATCATTGTCAAGACCCGACCTTTTAGAACTTATAGACCAGTTGCCCTCTCCATTCTTATTACTAGGAGATTTTAACGCCCGGCACCCATACTGGAGTGACATCACTCGAAATGCCAAAGGCAGTGTTTTAGAGTCTCTTTTATTATCTGACTTTCTTCGTGTCTTAAATACTGGCGATTTTACCTCTTATCATGTCCAGACGGACTCTTTTAGCTGTGTTGACCTGTCTGTTTGTTTCCCTGATTGCTTCACGGAATTTTGATGGTCAATTCTTGATCTCCATGGGAGTGACCACTTCCCTATTGTCTTGTCGGCCCTTCAAGTTAGCCCTCATATAACCATGCCCCTTAAGTGGGACTTAGGTCATGCAGATTTGGAAGGTTTCCAAGAGGCGTCCTTCACAAATGCATCCTTGGGGACCTTCAATGGAGTGGACGCGGCAGTAGAATACTTTACACCGACTATCTACAATGCAGCAACACAGACCATCCCACGTAGGCGACCTCCCACGGGCCGCTCAACCGTGCCCTGGTGGACCTCGACGTGTGCAACAGCTATCAAAAATTACAAGTTAGCCCATGCCAGATTCCGAAAGAACCCAACTTTGTGCAACAAGGTTGACCGAAACCGAGCTCGTGCGCTTCGCCAAAGAACCCTTCGTCAGGTTCGCCGAAATTCATGGCGCCGTTACATTTCATCAATTTCCTCCATGACACCTACTGCTAAGATCTGGAAGAGGATTAATAAGATCAGGGGCCGTTATGCTAATCATCATACCCCCACACTCAACTTAGACGGTTCCTTGGAGAATGACGGCCTGGCGGTCAGCAATGCTTTTGCTGACCATTTCCGTGCCGTCAGCAGTGTCAGCCGTTACGATAAGGCTTTTCAATCCTACAAATCAAAGGAAGAATCTCATTCTCTCAAATTCACAACAAAATCTAACCTTCCGTATAACGCTCTATTCAGCATCCATGAGCTACAAAGCGCTTTGTCCCTTTGCAGATCTACTTCCCCTGGCCTTGATGAGATCCATTTCGATATGATTCGGCACCTACATACACACTCTACTCTCTTCCTACTTGATTTGTACAACCTTATATGGGTGACAGGTTTTTACCCGTCAGCATGGCGCATTGGGATCATCCTTCCCTTTGTCAAACCGGGCAGGGACGGGTTGGATGCAGATCACTACCGCCCTATAGCTATCACCAGCTGTTTGAGTAAGTTGCTGTAAAAAATGATATTGGAGCGCCTAAACTGGTTCCTAGAAACCAATCACCTTCTCTCTCCATTTCAATGTGGCTTCCGCAAAGGTCATAGTACCCTTGACCTACTAGTACGTTTCGAGGGATCGGTCCGGAAAGCTTTCTCATTAAAGCACCGAGTCCTGGCCATATTTTTCGATATTGAGAAAGCCTACGACACAACATGGAGATACGGCATCTTGAAGCAGCTATACGTCTGTGGGATGAAAGGCCTTTTACCTTCACTTATTCAAAGTTTTTTAGCATCTCGATCCTTCAAGGTACGTGTTGGAAACGCATACTCTGACCTGCAACCCCAAGAGGAGGGAGTTCCTCAGGGCAGTGTTTTATGTTTTATAATTGCCATCAATGATATTATTTCGTCTCTGTCAGAGGGTGTATCGGCAACTCTGTTTGTCGATGATTTAGCACTATACTGTTCCTCACCTCGCCTTCCATCAGCAGCGCGTCGGCTACAACTGGCGGTCGATGCTGTATCCAAAAGAGCACAACTTAAGGGATTCCGCTTTTCCACGAACAAAACCAAAGCAATGAATTTCCACAGAGGCAGAGGGGTTCTTGTTCCGCCATCTATCTCCCTACAAGGCTAAGATATAGAGTTTGTCTCAGAGTTTCGGTTCTTTGGCGTAACTCTCGATCCAAAGTTATCCTGGTTACCACACCTACGCCGACTTCGAACAGGCTGACTGCGGGCTCTAGACATTTTGAAAGTCCTCTCACGCACTTCGTGGGGCAGTGACCGACAAACATTGTGGACATTATACACAGCCCTCGTCCAATCCAAATTGGATTATGGCTGTCAAATTTACTCACCGGCTACCCCTTCAGCCCTTAAAATGCTGAACCACATTCGAAACCTCGGGAGTTCGCCTTTCTAGTGGAGCCTTCCGTACTTCTCCTGTCAACAGCCTTTACTGCGAGAGTGGTGTACTTCCTTTGCCCTACCATAGACTTCAAATCTGCATGCGATACCTCTGCCGAGTACAGCAAGCCCCTGTATCAGATGTCTACAGATGCCTGTATGCTGCCGAATCAACGGCGGCATATGATAAGTTGCGATCTTTACGTCGTCCTTTGAACCTTCGCATAGGAGATCATCTCTATAACCTGGGTGCTCCAAGGGTCTTTACCCTTCCATCCTTACTGACCCCTAGTTGGCGTGCTCCTATCCCCATAGTATGTATCAACATGCGGAGCCTGGAGAAGTCTTCCATGGACCCTCGCATCATTAAAAGTCTGTTCTTAGAGCATTCGATCTCCTACAAACAATGCTGCCCACTATACACGGGTGGCTCTAAGTCGGACGGTGGCGTAGGTGCCGCAGCCATCTACCCAGGAGGAGAATTCCTAACTCTATCTTTGCTGCCAGCAACATCCATTTTTCTTGCTGAACTTTCAGCAATCCTTTTAGTCTTTTTTCGACTCAACGAGTGTCTTACAGTCAATTAGATCTTTTAAATGCGTCCCATCCCCTAGTCACATAAATTTGCAACTGGCTGATCCAAAATGCATCCCGATATAGAATTATTTTTTGCTGGGTCCCTGGGCAACGAGAGGGCTGATCGGCTGGCCCGCTCAGCACATTCTGTGTCCCCTGAGAACTCGGCTCTGCCTTTTAGGGACTACTTTCCTTCAATAAGAGAGTATATTTTTCAACTGTGGCAGAATGAATGGGATGCCTGTTCAACATCCAAACTATACAAAATTAAAAATTCTATTCGCTCTTGGCCCTCGAGTCGTCATAGAATGCGGTCGTTGGAGGTGGCCCTTTGCCGAGTTCGCATTGGCCACACGAGACTTACTCACGGCCATCTTGTTCCGGGGGATCCTTATATCAGCCCTTGCTGTCGTTTTTGCGGTGGGGACCAATCGGTTGCCCACCCTTTATTGGATTGTAGCTATTTCGCAATTCTCCTGTTGTCCTGTTTCCCCGACCCTTTTGACTATTCCTCAACACACCCGTCTTCGATTCATATTGGCGGAGGAATCTTTTAACCCGTCGTTTTTAAAATTTTTGTCACAAAGGGGTCTCCTCCACCTTTTATAGATGATTTGCCTCGTTTTCCCCTAGCTGCCATATAGAATCCACTTGGATTGGGCAGCAACCCACTGGTAACTTAGCTTAAACCTCATAGGATGCGACTGGGTGGTGTAAACCGCACCAATATTTGATGCAGTCACACCGGACTCATTTGAGTCAAGTCATCGTGAGAGGGTGACTCAAGATATAACTGTGGGGTCACTGCATCATATTTACCCCTCTTCTTTGCCTCCCCTCCCCGAGGTTTTTCTTATTTTTGAGTGCCTGTGCTCGTTGTACGGACTTGTTCCTGGGGGTTTATAATAAGCCCTTCCTGCCCCCATCATCTATGGTTGGCGAGACTCGCTAATGGTGCACGTAATCATTTTCATCACCGTCAATTTATCAACGTTTTCCTTCATCTCCTGTCCGGCCCCAGCTTGGCCTTCTTTTTCTCCTTCTGCTAACCCCTACTTCGTTGTCTGTACCAATTCTCTTTCACCCTGCATCCCGTAAGGGGCGCGGCGATTTGCCTTTCTAGCCGCTGTGCTGACGGGACTCAGCGCCCCGTCCAGCCCCAGCTTAGCCTCTTCTCCTTCTTTCTTTCAGCACACTGAGCGCTCGGTGGTAAGGACTGTGCGTAAAAACTATTAAAAAAGTTCCTTCATCTCTCTGTCTGTCCCTTCACTGTTTTGCGACACCGTAAAAATGCCTTCGTTAGTTACTGCACTTTTTTAAAGGGGATAAAATCTGTCCTTTCCTTTATTCTTCTCCCTCTGAGTGGAACCCTCTTGCATCGTATAACGCCGGTATGTTTTTTCTTCTTTCGCGAGGGTGATGCTAGCGTGCTCTCCCTGACCCACCGCTCGCATGGGCTGTCTTAATCGTAGAGGGCTGGTAGGTTATGGAGAGTTGCGCATCCTCCCATCACCCGATGCCCTAAGTTGCCCCGTCTTTACCTTGCACAGAATTACAAACATCTTTACCACTTTTTTTTTACGAATCTTTAGAAATTTTCTGGCACGTTGGTGGTAAACCCCACCAATGATGTTTTTAATTGACCCCCGGGATCAGATGACCCCTGCTCCCTCCGACCGCTTGGAGGAGATTAAGGAAGAAAGCTTTGATCCCACAGGTCGTGCTGTAGGATCAACGTTAGTCGACCTTTCTTTGAAACTATCCTGTGGAGCAGGGTTAGAGTGGTGAGAGGCTGTTGAATGCTGTGGGAATTTTATAGTACTCCCCTCTGCTAGTAGTCCATGAAATAACTAGGAACTGGTAGTTCAATTTGCAACTTAACTTCACGCAAGATCCACCCAAGTGAGGCGGTGCCACTCCAGGATTGCCTCCACTTGGAAATGAATGACCACTCTCGAACTCCTATTTATCGTTGGTCTGCTAATCAATCTTCCTCCCTCCTCGTGTTATGATGTGGGAATGTGTTTCAGCATGTTGTCCTATCGGAGTGTGGATATCAGGAAGAGTCTACAGCTGGAAGAATTGATGGCGCGGGAGGAGCTGGAGTATATAATTGAGGAGGAGGTGGCGAAGCAAACGATCAGGTCCTGGCTCGATAATTGCCTCAAACGCATCAGAGCGGTAAGGTTAAAAAGGGGCGTTTTCCTTTCTTCTCCAGGCGTTTGTTCGGTTTAGAGGATCGTGTTTGTTCTGTTTAGAGGACCGCACTTGTTCGGTTTAGAGAACCGCATTTTTTCGGTTTAGAGGACCGCGTTTGTTCGGTTTAGGGCCGAATCTATCGAGTGCCCCCCACCCTCCAATATGACTTTCATGTGACCCTTTCATTTGCAAGCTTCGCCGCCACTTTAAAAACATCTTTTATGCATCGCTTTTTTCGCATAAGAAAATCATCTTTATTGTTCATATGGAGCTCTCGGTGCGGTAGCTGAGGGAAGGGGAAGGGGGGTAGAAACCACCACCCAGGTACTCAGGTTCGATTTCCGGCGAGAGCGGACACAATAAATTTCTGTATTTGTGTAGTTAGTTTCCACCAATCACTGCCCCGCGCCGATTCAGGCGCACGCGCGCAAGCACGTCCATTCACATACGTCATCAAGCACACCACTATTTCTTTCACTCCTTTATTTCACTCATATTTTCCCCTACGTAATCTGGTGAAGAGGGTTTCAGTCCACGCTCCCGTATGTGGAACGAGTGGCTCTCCCTTAAGCCACGGGGGGTTCCAAACGCTTGCTAGATGGTGGCAACACTGTACCTCCATTCTTTCTGACCCTTTACCATCCTACGAAGACCGGACCCGGGTGCCCATGGATTTGCCAGTAATTTTCATGCTGATCTTTATATTCATTTCATCCCGTCTCGACTCTCAAAAAGAAAATACAGGTGGCGTCGCTAAATATAATTAAATGTAGATATGGTTTATTCACCTGTTTTATGTGGTCCATTCGTACACACACACCCTGAAGAAAGTACTGACTCTAAATGGCTCGTTTATGCCTCTTTTTTTCTCTATTCTATCCCTTCCACGATCGTTTTGAGCCTTTGGTGGACATTTTATTTATTCTACCAGTCCAAAGTTTGAAGCCACCCCTTTGATAATGATCCAAATCATACATACATCAAGGTTATGTACAAATTATATTGCTTCTAATTAAAAAGCAAAAGTTTTAAGAATTATGCCTTGGCAACAAGACTGTTCAGATCTCTCTCTCAGTCTCCGGATATTCTGCAGCCACACTGCTTGCCGCGTTACGTTAAGGCCCCCTGGGTGTCTGAAGAGATAGTGAGAGGAGATCCATTTTAGTCTTTACTTTTACACAACCACTACATTATGAGCTCGCTAGAGTCTTACCCAATATGCAGCCTAAAACTGAGCCAGAGATGTAAATGTTTGGCGGCGAATGACTGGAATGCATTGGTGTGTTCATATTTTCCCAAATTATTACTCAGAATGTCATGGATTTGTCGTGCAATAATTAGGGCAAAAGATGTTTTGAGGAAACCAAAGTGTAGGTTAAATAAACTGGAAAATGAATTATTGTTGAAAAATTAATAGTGTATAAAAATTATACATATTTTTTGTAAATATTTTCTTATGTCACAGTATGACATAAATATTATATTTCATATATTAAAAAAGGGCTGGCCTCAAACTTATGCTGTATATCATGGGGAGACGTTTTTGTACTCTTAAGATGTTGTGGTGGCAATACGCTTGGTTGCAGCCATTATGGAATCTTAAAATTATAAAAAACAACAAACAATAAGGAACCAATCAGCTACCAATTTGGTCTTTCTCTCCCCTCGACAGAAAGAGCAAGTGTCTTTGCTCGCCAGACTGAGAGCTACAAATGAACAACCGCCGTTCACAATGGATGACAAGGAAGAAAAAGAACGAGAGGTGGAAGTGAAGGTGAGACAAATTGGAAAAACTTTGATCCTATTCATTTACTACATTTTGATATTAGTCTACTTCTCCTCGGTGCATAAACAATGTTGATTTTGTTGTGGTTTTACCACACTTAATTACGCATGACCTGCGTGGCAACCAGCCAATGCTAAAGCTAACACACACAAACGCGAAACAGCACAAAACAATCCCCTTAGGATAATTACCGGCTGCGCTCAATCCACCCCCCAACATCTCCCCCATAAATACACACAAACATGATACATACACAGTTCTACACCAAAACATGCACCCATGCCACAGTATCGACACAAACCCACTCCTTTTCCGTAAGGACTAACAAAGAAACGCATTCAGTACACTACAGCAGAATCTACACCTACCTCATTGTCCACCGCAACAAAAAGAAACCAATCACATCCGCACTCAGTCAGCAGCCGATACTTGCACAACTTCCCAAACAACGAAGTAGAAATGACGCACACAACCACCTCACAATCCTAGAGTGTGACCACCACACTTAAGGTTAAGTTGCAATTGAACTTACTGTTGCACAAACTTCTAGCACAGGGGCGTGCTATAGAATTCCCTCAGCATGCAACAGCCTCTCTCTACCATAACCCGGTCCCCTCAGGGCAATCTCACAGAAAGTGCGGTTCCACTTAATTGGTCGGAGAGGGGCAGATGTCATCTGCAAACGGAGGTCAATTAACAACAACACCGTATCATTCCTCGCTTCGAGCCCCCAGGCCACTCCCTGGTCTCCAGACTGGGTACAATCGTGCCCGACCCAACTTCTCACTCTTCTCCTACTCGTTCGCGATTTGCCACTCTGGCCGCCGTGCTGACGGGATCCAGCGCTCCGTCCGGCCCCAGCTTAGCCTCTCTTCCTTCCTTCAAAACACTTGTTTCCTCTCTTTTCACACAACCTCTCCCACAACTTTCTCTGGTCAGCCTCTAATTTCACAGGGTAGATGCTGACCTTCCTTTCAGCCAACCGTCCCGCATCGGGGCTGAGGGGGTGGGGGACAATGTTCCCTAACCCCTGAGCTCCGGTCTGGGGTGGCTGGTTTTTAACTACCTGCTTCATCCCCACCCATACCTTCCTCACATCCCTTTTCCTCTCCTCTTCACAATCTATTAATTTTTACGCCGTGTCCAAGGTGGAGCCGCCATGCCGATGGACTGCCAGGCCACCAGGCGGGAGGGGTGGTCCCAAATGGCGGCGCCTGGCTCTGCCGGGCTTGTAAGCACCTCTCGCAGTGCGGGCTACTGCGAGAGGTGTGCGCGATTGCATCCCGTGTTTAAAAAAGGGTCACCATGCCCAATGATGATAAAAAAAACAAACCCAACCCTCAACTTCCCCTGTTCCATTGACGGAGCCGCCCTCGGGCAGCTGCAGCAAAAAAATGGAGGTTCCCCCCCCCTGTGCTTGCACAGGGGACCCTCCATATTTCTCTAACCGGAGAGGAGGCTTACTCCTCTCCTTCGCCTACGGGTGCAGGGGACTCCCCCTCACCCCCTTCTCTGGAGGTGCTTTCGGGCACCTCCCTTTTCCCAGCGGCAGTCACCTCTTTTCTTTCCAAGGGGACTGCCAAGAAAGCCAGCAGGCAGCCGCTCCCCATCAAAGCGGCTCGGTAGGGCAAACCCCCTTAGGGGGGAGAGGGAAGCCAGGCCCCTTCGGTCGCTTCCCTCAAAAGACCTGCTGGCAAGAATTTTAAACCTTGCTGGGGTCAAGGCCTGTGCCTCCCCACACAAGACTGGCGACACTGCCAAGGGGACCTGCGATGTCCTGGGAGGGGATGGCCAACTGGAGGCCCCTCCTGTGATAGACATGGTCCTTGAGGAGACCCAGCCTCAGACGGTAGGGCCTTCCATGGGGGGGAATTCGGGCTCGGCGCCAAGCACCGAACCCGAATCCGCCCCTATGCAAGGTCCTCCTCAAATAGCTGAGGGCTCCGAGGCAGTAAAAGGAGGGGAGGGATATCCTCCGACAGGTGCCCCCACGACAACCAGGACCTTCTCCATTTCGGAGAGGGACCTGGCTGAGGCCGGTCCATCTGGCCTGGGGGCTTCTGCCGGCGGAGGTGAAAAGCGGGTTCATTCCCCGCCCTCCTCTCCAAAAAAGAAAAAGACGAAAAAGACTCGGGGCTCCTCTCCATCCGCGGGGGCTGCGGGGACGGATGGGTCTGCTGCCACTTTGGTAGGCGACCAAGCCAAGATCGGCACATCCGGCCCCTCTACCCCCTCGTGTGCAGGGCCCCTGACCAAGACTAACACCAAAAGTGCACAGGGCGGAGCCTCGATGACATCGGGGCCCCTCATTCAGAGGTTACCTGGCGTTTTCGAGCCCGCTGGCTTCAAACGCTTCCTCGTTATTCGCTCCACTGATGGCACCATGTTGTCCAAGGGCAACATGATCCATCAGAGGAGAGGATTAGCTAGTGCAATTGGTAGAGAGCCGAAGGTGACCCGTTTCTCGGACGGGAGCCTTCTGGCGAATGCGGCGAATCCCGCCGAGGCGGCCAAGATAAGTGCTCTTCGGACACTTCATGGCACCCGGGTGAGTGTGACGCCGCACTCTACCATGAACTTTGTAAAAGGAGTAGTTTATGCGAGGGAACTCGTTGACTACTCCATTGAGGACATCACCCTAGAGCTGGCCGACCATGGGGCGGTCAAGGTCGAACGTGTGATGAGAAAACAGGGAGGGGCTTCGAGACCCACCCCTACACTCTTCGTCACGTTCGACTGTGACAAGCTCCCTGAGTCGGTGCGTGCCGGTTGGTACCGCTACCGCGTGAAGGCATTCGTGCCACTGCCGCGGCGGTGCTATTACTGTCACCGCTTCGGCCATACGAATCGCTCATGTAGACGTGCAAAGTCGGGGTCACCCGAAGTCTGTGTAAATTGCTCCAAGGTCGCACACGATAAGTCCAAATCGTGTGTGGCCAAGTGTGTCAATTGCGGAGAGCCGCACCCTGCTTCTTCGAAGCAATGTGGTGCATATCTCCTGGAGAAAGAAATCCTGGCCGTTCAGGCCCAGGATAGACTCTCATTCCGCGAGGCTAAGGACTTGGTCCTGGCGCGCCCAGCTCTGCCTGGGACGTCATATGCCTCAGTAGTTCGAAAGGCACCCTCTGCTCCTGGCCCATCCAGGCCAACGAGCACGGTTGTTTCCGTGCCCATTCGGAGCCCTTCTGCGGGCTCTACCCAACCCGGGCGCTCCCCTGGTAAAGCTGGCGGCAAAAAGGGTTCATACCCAGCCCCGGCTAAAACCAGGGCTCCCCCCTCTTCCCCCAGCGTGACCGTTTCCCGCAAGGCGAAACGGCCACGCGCCTCCACCGAGTCGTTAGACTCACAGGAGGCAACACCCCTGAAGGTGGGCGCTAGGCCATCTTCAGGGGTTCCTAAAGCTGTCCCCCGAAAGGAGGACAGCAACAAAGGAGCTTCGGCTCCTTCGCCCACGCCCCGAGGCGGAGCGAGTGGCTCGGAGACGGTGGTTCCTCGAAAAGAGGCCCCCCCGCCTCCGAAGCCGCAGCGCCCGCCTAAGGTTTCGAGGCGGAGGGAGGAAAAGACTCGCATGGCGAGCCCAACCTCCCCCAATAAGTCCTCGAAGGCGACAGCGCCTCCAGCGCTTTGTCCGGCCAACAGCGCCCGGGGTTCTGCCCCCGGGAAGCGTACGGCCATTCCCGTGAGGGTCTTCAATTCGAGGAGGGCCCCCGCGTCTCCTCCGAGCTAGGCCTGGAGGGTATATTCCTTCAATGGAATTGCCGTGGACTCCGGGCCAACTGGGAGGAGCTGCGGAGGCTCGCCTCGTCCCGTTCCCCGTTAGCTATTTTTTTGCAGGAGACCATGCTAGGCGCGTGCCCCCTGCCTGCCCTCCCGGGGTATAAGGGTCTTGCGACCCCACCACCGCGGGATGGCCGGGCTGGGGGATGCGCGGTTTACACCCGGCATCATGTCTCCGTTCTTCCTTTCTCTTTAGATACCTCCTTTCAGGCAGTGGCTGTGCAGCTACACCTGGATAGGAGGTATACTATCATTTCTGCGTATATTCCACCGTCAGCTGACTTCGACGCGGGGGACTTCCGCCGCGTCGTGGCACGGTTGCCGAGGCCCTATCTCTTGCTTGGAGATCTGAACGGCAGGCATCCTCTCTGGGGAGATTACTCCATAAATCCCAGGGGACAAGTCCTTGCCGATCTGATCGAAGAGCTTGAGATGGGTGTCCTAAACGTGGATGAGTTTACGCATCACTGTCCGAGAACCGCTTCATTTTCTTGCCTTGACCTATCTTTGTGCTCTTCGGATGCACAGCCTGATTTTGATTGGGGGGTGGTCGATGACCTCCATGGTAGTGATCACTTTCCCATTCAAATATCATTTTCAGGGCAACTGCCGCCTGAGAGACCACCTCGGTGGTGCTTGGCGCGGGCGCGGTGGCCTGCATTTCAGGAAATGACTGAATTCTCTATCTCAGTCGAGGAGTTTAGGTCGGTAGATGAGGCCGTTGAGTTCTTCTCCGGCAACCTCATCGCCGTGGGCCTGACTACTATTCCTAGGACGTCTGGCCGTTTTGCACGCCGACCACTCCCATGGTGGTCGGCCGAGTGTGAGACGGCCCTCAAACAGAAGCGTTATGCCTACATGCGCTATAAGCGCCGCCCGAACGATTTCACTGTCGCTGAATTTCGTCGGGCTAGGGCTAGGTTCCGGTATATTTCGAAGCACGCCCGCCGCTCTTCTTGGCGGGCATACGTGTCTTCACTTAACGGGAAGACCCCTTTAGCTGAGGTGTGGAAGCGAGTCAAAAGGATTCGGGGCAAGTTCTCGCAGGACCCCCCTCCCGTTCTCCAGGAGAATGGGACCGCAATCTCGGACCCCGCGTCCGTGGCGGAATCCTTAGCGACCGCTTTCTCCGCATTCTCTAGCCGTGATGCTGCTCCGCCAGCATTCAATGCACGTCGTGATGTCGCGGAAGGCCGCCGGCTGGACTTTACCTCCAGAGGCGGAGAACCCTTCAACGACAAGTTTACTGTGAGTGAGTTGCGTTGCGCTCTCGCTTCGTGCGCGGACACCGCCCATGGTCCGGACCATGTCCCGTACGCCATGCTTAGACACCTGGGTGAGCGAGGCATGGCCTTTCTGTTAGATATGTTCAACAGGATCTGGGTGGAAGGTCTTCTCCCAGACTCCTGGCGAATCGCTACTGTGCTCGCCTTTCGCAACCTGGGGAGAGATCACTCTACTCCGACCGGTTTCCGCCCAATCTCTCTAACCTCTTGCGTGTGCAAGTTGATGGAGAAATTGGTAAATGTTAGATTAGCCTATTTCCTGGACAGCGGAGGCCATCTGTCTTCTGCACAGTGCGGCTCCCGTAAGTTTCACTCCACGTCGGATGCTCTGCTCCGACTGGAAAATGCCGTCTGCGAGGCTTTCCTTCGTAGACAGCACTACGCCACGGTGTTTTTTGATCTGGAGAAGGCCTATGATACCGCATAGCGATACGGTATCATGGAGACTCTCCACACGATGGGGGCGAGGGGACGCCTCTCAATGTTTATATCTGAATTTTTGCGAGATCGTCGATTCCGCGTACGGGTGGGGGGAGCCCTCTCTGCCCCAAAGGAGCAGGAAGAGGGTGTCCCGCAGGGAAGTGTCCTCAGTGTCACACTCTTTGCCCTGAGCATCAACGGCATCACCTCGGTGCTGCCGGAAGATGTTCTCGCTACGCTCTACGTGGACGACCTTTCGATCTCTTTTGGCGCGGCCCAGATGCCAACTCTGGAGCGTCGACTCCAACAGGCATTGAACCGCGTCTCTCGCTATGCCGAAGCGCACAGGTTTCGGTTTTCTTTGGCCAAGACTAAGGTGGTGCACTTCTGCCGCCATCCACGGCTTCACCCCGACCCAGATTTGTTTCTTAATGGGGTGCGCCTGGATGTGGTTGAGTCGCACCGTTTCCTTGGTCTTGTATTCGACCGACGCCTCACCTGGGAGGCTCATATTCGCAGCCTTAGGGTCTCTTGTACCCGCGCCATGGACATTCTCCGTTCCGTGACGTTCAGCGCTTGGGGCGCTGATAGGGCTACCGCCTTACTTTTTTATCGATCCTTTGTTCGCTCGAAGCTCGACTACGGATGCGAGTTTTATGCATCCGCAGCCGAGCGTTTATTGCGGAAGGTGGATTCAATCCACCACACCGGCCTTCGCCTTGCGACCGGTGCCTTCCGCACTTCCCCCATTGAGAGCCTGTTGGTCGATGCTGGGGAGATGCCACTCGCTCTGCGCCGCGTGCAGTGCATCACTCGCCTGTACGCGCGAGCCCGGCGCCTCCCTCAGTCGCCAACAGCTCTCACTGCATCCGCAGCTGATCTCGATGGTGCCTATGCCGCCGAGAGACGCCAGTCATACCCTAAGCCCTTTGGGTTTAGGGCCAGGAAACTCCTTCGAGAGGTAGATATAGCTCTCGGGCCGTTGGCGCCCCTGGTTCTGCCCAGGACGCCACCCTGAAGGGTACCACATTTGGCTATTTGTCGCCACGCCTCTGCTCTCAAAGCTTGTACTGCGCCGGGAGTATTGCGTTCGACCTTTTTGGAGCACACATCGTGTCACGCTGGTACCGTGCCAGTGTATACGGATGGCTCCAAGTCCCAAGAGGGGGTCGGCTTCCACGCCGTATCCCCTCTGTTTGAAGTCAGCGGGGCTCTACCAGGCGCTGCGTCTGTCTTCACGGCCGAGCTGGTGGCAATACACCACTCGGTACGGGAGATTACGCGACGTGCCCGGTTCGGAGACCGGATTGTGATCTATAGCGACTCACAAAGCGCCCTGAGTGCTCTCGGGGCATTGGAATCTCCGCATCCCCTGGTTCGCGATATCCGTGACGCCACGGTTTTGGCGAGCCGGGCAGATGTCGAGATTATCTTCTGCTGGGTTCCTGGACATGTAGGAATTGCGGGGAATGAGCGCGCCGATGAGGGCGCCAAAGAGTCCGCGAGGACTCTGCGACCGGACCAGCGTTTCGCTCTTCCTCACACCGACTACATGGCAGGAATACGGGCAGCTCTTCGGACTGCTTGGCAAAGAAGATGGGAGACGGTCGAAGGGAACTTAAAGTTGCGTGCCATTGCGCCGCGACTGTTCCCATGGACCTATCCCCCAATGCCGCGGCGGCTTCAGGTTGCTTTCTGTCGTCTCCGAATCGGACACACTCGTGTGACGCATCGCTATCTGATGGAGCGCTCGCCTGCGCCCTATTGCAACGACTGCGTCGTCCCCCAGACTGTTCGGCACATTCTTGTCGAATGTCCCAGTCTGGGTGATCTTCGCGCACGATACCTGTCCCAGTACCGGGATGGGCGGGGTCGCTACCGCCTGTCCCTTGTGCTCGGGACAGATTCGTGCACACTGACTTGTGGACTTGTTGACTTCTTGGGGGAGGCCGGCCTTCTCCCTATTATTTAAGCAAGGTTTGTTTGTTTTGTTTTTTGTTGTTTTTTTGCATTTTTTGTTTTTTGTTTGTTTTTTTTTTTCTTTAGTTGCACGCTCCTGCGCCGGGGGGACCTCTCCCCGACGCACCAGCTTGCTTCCTTTCCCCCTTTTGGGGTGTTGTTTTTTTTTTTTCTCTTTTTAATTTCATTTTAAAGTAGCCTAGAACTAGGCCAGTTTTAATACGGCGACTAATGCCCAAGTAGGCAGTCGCCAGATGAGCTCTTAAAAAAAAAAAAAAAAAAAAAATCCTACTCGTTCGTGACATCGATCTCAACCTTGGACTCGCCACTTACATCTGCCCCTCATGTCAATACACAAGAGCCAGGGAACCATGAAATACAACACAATTAAAAGCTGGGGACACCTACACTGTTCTAACATCCTCAGTTCAGAACACTACACCAGAAACTACACATGCACCAAATGCTCACACAAGCCCTAAGCACCCAGTCAACTTCTCTTCGGGAAACACTATAAAGGTCCTATAGCTAAAAAACACTCAATCTCCACCAAACACACTGATCTTCTCAACTTCCTATGCAAACGCAACATACACACAACTCTCGTCCAAGAAACTTGAAACTTCAACAATCCCCCCATCCATTCTACCAATACACTACACAAAAACTAGATACGCCAAGAGCAGATGGTCCCTTAACACTAGTACACATTTCATGACCCTTCGCTAACAGCACACAGTGCACACCCGAACACTCCTAGACACTGAAGATACAATCCATAAGGATCAATCCTTCAGATGTCAGTTGCACCATGGTTGCCATAAGATGAGAAGACGAGTCGATTTTTAGAAAGGTTTCTGGGGCTGCTGAGTCCTACAAACCAGATCCAAGGTTATTTAACACTCATGGAATTATTATAATAGGATAGCGGGTTCCAAACCCAGCACCTTCACCGATTTCACACAGATGCGGTCATATTGATTCACCTCCGACGTATGACTGACACCATAGTGGTGGTACAAACTACTACTACCATAAGGCTATTTTTTATTTAAAAAATAAGTAAAGAGCTCTCCGCCAGCAACCGTTTCAACTTCGTAGTGGTCGAGTTAGGAGAAATGAAAATAAAATGCATAAACTACACATCTAAATAGACAACTAGGGGTGCTGGGGCAGGGGAGGCGCGCAAATCACCTGGCACTTCCGGCGTTCCATGACATTTTCTACAACCACCAGCATCGATAATTTCCATAAACACATTCCACTGATTTCCACCAGTTACGACATCGCCGTTTAAATACTGGTTCCTAGTTGAGTCACATCGCGGGGTTGGCAAATAAAACCCCCTGGGCTGTGGGGTGGCTTCTTTAAGTGAAATTTGAAAAACCCGGGCTTTGGGGGGGGGGGGGCATCTCAAGTGAAATTTTTTTTAACGGGCTTTGGGGGGGGGGGCTTTTTCAAGTGAAATTTGAAAAACCTGGGCTTTGGGGGGGCTTTTTCAAGTGAAATGCGAAAAAAACTGGGCATTGGGGGCTTTTTCAAGTGAAATTTGAAAAAACCCGGGTTTGTTTGTTTTTTTCAAAATTACACTTTTTTAAAAAAGAAAGGAACGCTGCTTATCATTATTTTATTCAAAATGCATATTTATTTGATACAAATATGTATCAAATTAAGATTATTTCTCTGATACTGATTCATAATTCATCTCTCCTTCTACAGGTTATGGCTATCATGGGTACCTACAATTCTTGATCACTGATCTGTTCTTACCTTAATATAATTATTAAACTAATTAATTATTAATATTATATAAAAATAGAGATAGCTATTCTTTTTCTATGTTATTCTAATGCCTGTAGCATTTGTGTTTAAAAAAAAAACAGAATAAAATCCAGGTTTTCAAAATTTGGGGGGTTTTGCCAGCCCTGTCACATCGAGTGTCGTTAGTCCCCGGTCGGGAGTCTCGACTTAGGTCAACTTAAGCATAAGTAGCTAGCGTGCAGAGACCAGTGATTCAGATACCCCAAAACTCGAGTTCCCCAATTAAAAAGACCTAAATTTACATGGTTTCTTCATAGGCTGGTTACTACAGCCAATCTGCGGACGCTACCGTCGAGCCCACAAGTCCCTGACTCAAGATTTGTTGTGCTTCTGTCTGGGGTACAAGGTTTGAGTATGTTGATACAAGGGGTGCAGCATTTTTTAAGGGGTGGTTGCAGTGTGGATGGTGTTGGTTATCTGCTTGGTTTATAGTATTGTAGGTTTGGGTGGTGTCCTGATCTGAATCTTGGAGGTGACTCGCGTTTCTGGGGTAGATAAATTCTTCTTTTGCAATGTCTGAGGGAAGTGAGTGTACCATGTGTTTGTTGTGGATGTTTATAGCTCTCCAGAAGCATAAGACCTCTCCCTCCAACAGCTTGTGCTGTAGGATCTCGACTGTGCTGTAAGCATCATCTCTTTGTCTTTATTTTGTAGGAAAGTGAAAGAACTCGAGAACGTAAGAAGGGCATCGTGATTCCGCGGACCGATTCGCAGTCGAGTATTTCGGGTCGGAAGTATCTGGTACCAATCTTCAATACCGATGCCACAGGAGGGCGAGAGAAGAGCTCAAGGTCGGATTCCAAAGGACGCAAGGGTACGTTGTTGTTGCTAAATCTCCAGTTGTCTAACCCACCAGCCCCGAGTCACTGAAGGTTGAATATGGCGTGTACCGGGTTCTCTCGCAAAACGATCAAGGAATGTATATTGTGTTGTTGACATGTGTGATTGTGTGCCGTGCACTCTCCCATTATGTTTGATTGTGTGCGTGGTAGTGTATTCTGGACGGCCTAGGTGATGTCCACATATCAGCCTGGCCAGCTGGACTCTTGTCCTCAAGAGAAAAGGTGAATTCAGAGAGGTGGATGTCACGGAGCCTTTAATGTTGGTGTTGTGTGAAATTGACTGGACAAGGCGGGGAGTGAAGTGGGTGTGGATATGACATACCCAGGATGTTTAGGGTGGGTGCCCCCGCAGGGGGGTACTCTGAGTAGCTTGTTACCTGGAGAAACTGCATTCCTCCCAGCCTGATGGCAAATTAGGGAAACCCTGCCAAGGGTTGACTTGAACTCTGATGGGGCCTGGGGAAGTTGTTGGTGAGCTTCCCCTTCGCTCCCGCTCAGTATTCTCTTTTCTCTATGACTCTCCCCTCAACCCTCTGTCTAGGCTTAAGCATCTGACCAGCTACCTCATGCTGTATCGGATAAGAGGCTTTGAAATTTCTATAAACGTCCTTTAACGCCTCCCTGTCGTAAGAGACCATCCCTTGACGGAACCTGGGCGTTTGGTCGCGAATAATGGAGATATCGGTTTTGCTCAAATAACCACTTCACTGCGTGTAATTGGTTGACCACCTCCCTTTGGTTTATCTGGTTTGCGTTAGGCTGTACTGCTTGTGGCGGGCGACTATTAGTGCCTTGTTGGCTACCAGGCCAAGTAAAAATCTTGTGTCTCATCTCTGTGTTTGCTGCAACATATCTTCAGTTACCGGTCGACCTGTCGAGGATTATTACATCCTAGTAAGGATATTCGCCCTGTCGCCCTTCCTCTCTGGCTGCGAGCTTTGGAGAAGGACCGGACACTGGGTAACTTCTGGTATGTGTCCGTCACTGTCCTTGGTTGCGAGCACCATTCTTTAACGCACCCAGGGCGGCCCCCTGAAAAATCCGAAAACCCGAGACAAGATAGGCGGGAGAGGCTGGACGCGGGATATACTCTATCTCACTCCTTTGTTTTTTTTTGCAGTGGTTACAACCTTAGGAAATTACCTCGTGTAGTCAGGCTTTCCAAAGTGGTCAACAGTTCTCAGCATTTCGGACTACTCCGTCCCTTTCTCTCAATTCTCGCCCGACTTTGGTGTTGGGGTCGACGAGGAGCTTATATAGAAAATACTGACAGGAAAGGCTTTCCTCCTACCCTGTGAACGTGGCAAAGGGGATTCCTTAGTGCTTTTTTCCTCGCTCGGGGATTTTCCCCCTTACTCCCTTCTTTAGAGTTGCCTCTAGTGACTCTACACTTGCGGCAGGTCTCCCTTTACTTTCTCAAGGGCCTGCCAAGAACACGACAAGACATAAAACGCGTCGCCTTGATTCCCGCCCCTCTCCCGTTGAGGTCAGGCGACCCATCACAACCCCCTTAGAGGTAAGAGGTAGCATCGTCCCCCGGGCCTTGTCAACCAGAGGTTTGTCACATTGAAGGGAAACGGCATGCCCGGAGGCCCCTCTTGAGGCGATGGTCCCAGAGGTGACCCTGCCCCCCTATCCCCCTAGATGGCAGGGTCTTCTAAGGGGGTGAACCTTGGCTGGCTCGCTGCCAGACAACGAACCTGAGTCCGCCCCTCTGCAACGGTCTCCTCAGGCGGCACGGACCACCGAAGTCTCGCAAGGAGAGGAGGAAACACCTCCCGTACCTGGTGCCCCTTTAGGAACGTCCGGCCTTGTGACCCTTTCAAGAAGGGGGAAGTTTTTCTCTCCTTGCCCTCCTTTCAAAAAAAAAGAAAAGGTATGAAGAAAACAAAGAGGACAAAAGATTCCTCTCCCTTCGCAAGTGCTCCGGGGTCGGAAGGGTCTGTTGCGGCTTCGAAAAGCAGGCAGGTCAAGACCGGGGTGCTCTTGGACACTGGAGTCCCAGAACAAGATCAAAGTTGCAAGTTCGGTGAGGGGAGCCTCGCTTACGTTCGGGCCCCTGATTCAGAGATTACCTGGCGTTTTTGAGCCCGCTGGCTTCATGTACTTTTTAGTTATTCGCTTCAATGGTGGCAGGAAGTTGGCTAAAAACCACATACTCTATCAAAATAAAGCTTTAGTGATCACTTTACCATTCAACTGTCATTTTCTGTGCCGTTGCCGCTTGAAAACCTGTCCCTGTGATGCTAGGAAGTGGCGCGATGGTCCGAATATCAGAAAATGATTGATGTCTCAGTCGAGAAGTTTAGGTCAATGGATGAAGGCGTTAAGTTTTTCCTCGGCAACTCATGCCGTGGGCCTAACTAGTATACCTAAATCGTTTGGTCTTTTTTCACGCCTTTGGCTTCATTAGTGGTCGGCCGAGCGTGAGACGGCCCCCAGACAGAAGCGTTATGCTTTCATGCGCTATAAGCGCCGCCCGAACGATTTCATTGTCGGTGAATTTCTTCGAGCTAGGGCTAGAGCTAGGTTGCGGTACATTTCGAAGCACGCCCGCCGCTCTTCCTGACTGGCATAGGTCTCTTCACTTAACGGAAAGGCACCTCTGCCGCCAGAAGTGTGGAAGCGAGTCTAAAGCATTCGGGGCAAGTTCTCGCAGAACCCCCACACTCTCCCGTTCTCACCTCTCCCACTTTCTCGGCTTCTCCAGAAGCGTCCGTGGCGGAGTTTCGTGACCGCTTTCTCTAGAGGAGATACTGCACTGTTAGTATAGTATTCAATGTACTTCGTGATGTCGTTGAAGCCCGCCGTAAAGACTACCTCCAGAGCTGGAGAACCCTTCAACGACAGGTTTAGATTGAGTGAGTTGCTTTCCGCTCTCGCTTCATGCGCCGACACCCCTTAACCGGACGATGTCACGTATGCTATGCTTCGCCCCCTCTTAGATTAGCCTTTTTCCTGGACAGCGGATGCCACCTGTTCTCTACCCAGTGCGGCTTCCGCAATTTACACTCCACGTCGAATGCTCTATTCCGACTGCAAAATGCCGTCTGCGAGATCTTCCTTACTAGACAGCCCCCCATCCACGCTGTTTTTCGATCTGGAGAAGGCCTATGATACCGCATTGGCGATACGGTATCATGGAGACTCTCCACAAGATGGGGGCGAGGGGCCGCCTCCCAATCTTTATATCTGAACTTTTACGAGATCGTCGATTCCGCGTACGGGTGGGAAGAGCCCTCTCCGGTCAAATGGAGCAGGAAGAGGGTGTCCCGCAGGGAAGTGTCCTCAGTGTCACACTCTGCCCTGAGCATCAACAGCATCACCTCGGTGCTCTCGGAAGATGTTCTCGCTACGCTCTACGTGGACGACCTTTCGATCTCTTTTGTCGCAGCCCAGATGCCGACAATGGAGCGTCGGCTCGAACAGGCATTGAACCCTGTCTCTCGGGATGCTGAAGCGCACAGGTTTAGTTTTTCCTTGGCCAAGACTAAAGTGGTGCATTTCTGCCACCATCCACGCCTTCACCCTGACCCGGACTTGTTTCTAAATGGGGTTCGCCTGGTAGTTGTAGATTGGCCTTTTTCTCGACCGACACCTCATCTGGCAGGTTCATATTCGCAGCCTTAGGGTCTCTTGTACCCGCGCATGGACATTGATCGTTCCGTGACGTTCGGCACATGGGATGCTGATAGGCCTTGCTTTTCTACCGCATCCGCAGGCGAGCGTAAAATTCAGAAGGTGGACTCGATCCACCACACCTGTCTCGCCTGACTTCTTGGAGGAGCCTCCATTTATTTGACTCTGGTGTTGGTCACAAAAACTTTGTTCCGTTTTCTTTTTGCTTTTGTTTTTCTTTCTTTTCTCGGGGGGAGGGGTGTATCCAACTTTTAAAGTAACCTATTATTAGCTGAATTTTTAGTTACTGTGATTTATGCTCTTAATAGTAGTCGCCAGATGGGCGCTTAAAAAAAAAAAAAACACGATCATTTGGGGAGATTACTCGCCGTCTCCGTTTCTGACACCAGATTGTTATATATAGCGACTCACTGAGTCTTCTCGAGGCATTGGAATCTTTCCATTCCCCTTTTGAATTATCCGTGATACCACGGTTGCTGCTAGCTTGGATGATGCCCATATGTCTTCTGCTAAGTTCCTGCTCCTTGCAGCCATAAAGGCTGCAAGGACTTGGCCACCAGACCAGCGTTTCGCTCTTCTCCACACTAACTACATGTAGGAATCAGGTCATCTCCTCGAGCTGCATAGCAACGAAAATGGGAGACTACCGACGTGAATTCTAGGGTTGCAGCGCGACTGGGGTTTTGCTATGATTCAGAAGGCTCATGCGACTCAGAGACCTATCGGCACGTTGTATACTGACTCTGGATCGTCCAGAACGAGGTCGTATTGGATGTTCCCACTTTCTCAGATCCTCTTTAACGTGTGCAATGCCGGAATGTGATCAGCTAACCGTCCATGAGATTTGTCGACAGCTGATATCCTCCTCTTTTCACCATTACCAGATCCTGTCCACATGGAGTATCATATTAATCAACAAATATGACGTGTTATATGAAGATATTTTGACTAATATACTGCGCACTGATACCAGGATTTCATACATTTCAATAACATCGTGATTTTAGATATTTCAAAAAAAGTTATAAGGAAGAAGATTGTACTTTTTTTTTTGCTTTCAAGATGCATTGAACACATGCGTGCAAACCTACACCAACATGATACACATACCCAAGGAAGCAGAAAAATTTCCAGGTGTCCGAAAACTTTTGGTCGCGTTTGTATCTCCAACAACTTATTCTCACCTCTTCGTTTTCACATCTACAACCATCAACTGATTTAGCCACTTCCCAGGATGTTTCGGGGGCGAAGTTGGGGGAGCAGGAAGCGGTGTTGTCTGAGAATGAAAAGGGAGAGAGGGCCTGATGGGAGATGTATGAAAATAGAACCCATCTACTTACCTCGATCCCCCCTCCCTCCCTTAAGTCAATGCAGAACCTCCTCTTTCTCAGCCTCACTTTCATCATTACAGGGTCCATATACTACAACCATGCACAGTTTCACCCTGGCAAGCTAAAATTCATGCACATGATTCTCGCTCTCACACATTCCGTTACCATAAAACAAGGGCAACAGACCTAAGTCGCGTGCTCTCAATTATTCTGACTTTATGACCTTACTAACCCTTACTTACAGAACTAACCCTGGGAGGACCTTGGCAATTATATCATTGGAAAGAGAATCTAAAACAACATAAGGGTTTCAAATTCTGTTAGAATCGGCCGAATAATTACGATGTTATTGCCAAAAATCCATTGAAAAGTAAAATGGTTGCCATCCGACCTACGGACGGACATAGTAACTTATGAGTCACGCCCACGCGACTCAAAATCAGGCCCGATCATTACATCATAACTATTATTATTATTATTATTTTATTATTTTTTTCTGCCGCGACTGCATCAATATATTGTAGCGTTGATGTACTCCGCCCCCATTTGTCGTTGGGAGAGTAGTAAGGGCGATGTAATGTGCGTGGAAGAGGAATTGTAGGGCTAAATTCGAACCTATTTTACGTTTGTATGTCAGATGCATCGTCTCATAATGCCGTGGAAAAATTCTGATTGGCTCCGTGGTTCTTGGTAAGGCATAAAAGGGCGGGAGAGAGGGATTAGCATTTTGTGAGGTTGATGCACGCCGGCACCCAATTTGGGAGGGCGTTACAGTTGGTCTTGTATCTAAATTCTGTAAAAACAAAGCCTTGTCATCCTTGATTTCGTTCATTAGGTTGTCTTTATTCTACTCGTTTTCCATCCACTATGTTCATCACCCGCACTTTTCTTTGGTCTTTATTATTTTAATGTGTTTGGGTCCCGTTTATCTGCAGGGAGTAGTTCGAAATCTTCCACTCACGGCCAGCCCGATGGCGGAACCAGTGCGCCCCCTGGAAGCGGTTCTACTCCCGCAGCACCGTCAGGAATGGCTTCGTCGGATATCACGTGCAACAAAACATCGCTTCCCAGATCGGCGTCGGGATCAGCGGAAGTCAAAGAATGGTGGAAAGAGCAAGTTGGCTATGATTCTGGCACCGAACCTGACAGTGAATAAAGAGACCCACGATACTTTGTCGCCCCCTCACCTCTGGTTTGCTTCTATTTGTTCAACACGGGTGTCTTCCTTATTGGTTTAACTCTCAAGTGCAACATCTCACAACAGAGTAAATTACTTAAAACTGTCGGTGTATAACATAACCCAAGGTGTAGGCGTGTTAAACTGTCGCATTTAGGCCAACTCATTTATTAGTGTTGATTTAAAAAACGCTGAATTTAGGTTTACAAATTTTAATTTGTTAATTTTTTATATTTATCCTAATATTGCGTTGCTTGGGTTGTTGTTGCTAATCCTCAAGCTTCTGGTCGAGTAGCACCAAGACTAAAAGGAAGGATATTGCCTGTTCAGTTGAACTGAGTGAAAATTCAGTGAATTCGGTTTGCAATCCCAAAAAATATTCTTCTTGCTTGTTGAAGTGCTTTAAGCAAATTTACCTTTGGCAAATGCAATTGATTAGTTAGAATTAAAAGGTTGAAGACTACTGATGTAGGGTAATTGCTGATTATAAAAAAAAAGCTTCGTTTATAGTTTGAATTTGTGTAAATGTTTATATAGGCGGATATATGAAAGATGGTGGATCTCTATGTAGTTGAGAGTGTTGGTTTTCCCTAATGATTGGTCGTTATTTTAATCATGTCCAACGATAGTGAAAGGGATCAAATAATGCCTCGCAGAATCCCAGTGAGATTTTTCTTCATTTTCTATCTTACCATTCCTAAAATTGGATTTACGTTGTAAAGGACTAAAGTCCTACTTAGACCATACTCCAAAGGATCCTATCTCCCTGCTCCCTAAGATGACCTGACCCATTTTTCTTTTTACCCCTTGATAATGATCAGCTTCGGTGATCATTCTTGGTTCTCAACGTTGGAGTTCCTGGCAACGAAGCGACTGACCAAGCTGCTCGTTAAGCCCCCCTGCAGCACACCCAGTTCCCCTTTCCATTCCTTGATCTTCCACATTTAAAGATGATCCTTAATGTACAATGTACCGCCTGAAAAACTCCGCCTCTCACCAAACTTCACCTTATGTCCTGCAATCGTCCTTCTAAATGGACCACCTGCCATTCTAGACGATTGCTCCACGCGCTCGTTGAGCGTTACATGTACTCCAATCCGCGTCGCCGTTTATTCGCCTTTCTTTTGTCTAGCAGGACTCGGAGCACGTTGATTTAGTCCTGGTCCTTTGTCCCCTCTTTTCCGTAAATTTCCCTCATCTCCTTCCTCTTTGCCACTCGTCTTCTCTTTCTGATAGAGTTGCACTTGTGTTCTCCACTTAATCCCCCTCACCCATCTTGCTTTCTTCTACTTTTTATCCATTTTCGTCAAAAGGCGATCAACTCCCAATAAAAAAAAGAACATTGAGCCCGCCTTCGACCGTCTTCAGACGAGCCCCCTCAGTCTCCCAACCTCCTGTCCATTCACCCTTCACACTAATCCTCTAAAATGATTAAATTTGTATACCACCCTTACTCAAAAATACAAAATTGAATCTTCTTGTGGCGTCATTCGTTCTTACGTTAGTGATACCTCGAGCCCAATGGAATTTTTTTTAACCCAGCTCTTGTTTCACGGATAGGTAATATAAGGATGATATTCACTGTATAAACTCGCTTTTATTTTTCTCAAATAGCCTTTTTTCGTGTAGAAATTTATTCTTTGCACTTGAGTACATGTGTAGCCTGACTTGCTGTAAAATCTATCAGTCCTTTACTGATTTTCTACCTGAGAATTTATATAAACCAACGAAGTTATGTTAGTTACACAGAAAATAATGGACGTAAGCGAATACAATCGAGTGACAATTATGGCAATAAGGGATGCCAATCTTAATACTGAGGCAAGAAGTATGTTATTCTTGTTGAAGTTCGCACATATGAACATCGGGATTTAAAAATATGGACTTTGGGATTAGCTCCCCGCGTTTGCCCATGAAAACAGATATTTTTTATTATTAGTTTACCAGAAATTGTCGATTTAGGGAGATTAAAATATTTTTAATTTAGAAAAAAAACATTCAACAGAGCAACATTATTGATAATGATGCTCTCCTATTGTTTAATTAAAGTGGATACACCTTTCTTGAAGAATTCATCCAGTTTTGATGAAATATATGATTTCATATACTTTTCCACCTCCTTCTTTTCTGAACAAACTTTACCATTTAGATGATGTAGTAATGACTTAAATAAATGCAAGGCCCGGTAAATATGGTGGATGAAGACAACACAAAGAACCTCTCAGCATACTATACAGACAGTGTATCTGCACGACATTGAACGTCGCATCCATACCCTGGACTCCAACCATATCAAATACAAATCTACACATAGTCCAAAACAATGCACTCCGCATCGCACCTGGATGCACGAAACCCACCACGCTGAACAAATTCTTCCTATCGGAGACCCCCTACACGTGATAGAAACAATTCTTCAGCAACCTGTGATGCTCCTCCCAACCACTACACCCACTACCTCCCCTCAACCCCGCTAAATCAGACCACTACAAAAACACATACACACCCACTTTCCCTGCATGGCACTCCAAAACTAGCCGCAAAATGGGACCCCAGTTATTCACCAATTTGAAGCAACCTTAGATCTCCGAACCACTCTCACTGGCTCCCCTCGATCAGGACTACCCCGCCCTGCAGGAAAATTAAAAAAAAAAAAAAAAAACCCTGACTGGCTCCGCTGCAACCTCCAGTAACCTAAAAACACCCCCCCTCCTCATCCTATTCCGCCCCATCCACCTCTTGACCTTCTCAGAACATCTTTCAATATTACCTGTCTCGAAGACATCTGGAAAAGACCTCATTCCGTGGCATCCTTCCTGAGCGCTGCGGGGTTCGAATAAAGAGAACACGAAGGATAACTAAGTGGAAGATAAGGAGGAATTTCCGAACCTACGGCAAGAATTTTTTCTTTGAGCAAACCTACCCCATGAAGGCGTGCATTGTCCATCGGAGGGAGTTTTTTTTCAAGTTTCATTTAAATTTTGCACTTGTTCAATATATAGGTCTGCAGTAACTGCTTTCTTATTATTAAGGAGCACATAATTACTCCTTTTCATCTTCCCTAACAATTCTCTCCAGAATCGGTTCACAGGCATTTCTAGCCAATTGAAATGAAGCAATATTCACACATGAATCTTGTCCTTCAGACTATTCATCTGGCACCCAAACGCTAAAGAAGCAATTTTTTATGAGTCTTCTAAAAACAGTTTATTAAAAACTAGTACTAAACAAAATTATCCCACACACCCGACTAGACGCCTCCAACACAGATTCTGCCCATTGGACTCAACAAACACGCTTACCAACATCACCCTAGTCATACAAGAAGGCTTCACCAACACAAATCCGCATTCACGACAGTAATGGCAAGAATTACAGCAAAACTTCGACATGATATCCAAACACATTCTCATTAACAAAATACTAAGCACACTCGACTCCAACTATAAATACACCACTTCCCTTTAAATATAACCCTTACACTGCTTGGTGTTACACTAGATACATGACAATTTCCGAAACCACGCAAGGACCAATTTAACACAGAAGTGAACACACTCCAGACATTTGAGGAACCGCATTCGGCCAATACATACAAGTGCTACATCCGTCCTTCACTTGCCCCTACCTCCACAGCTCGCGCTCCCACTCAGCTCGGCACACTACAAAATTGACAAAACAAATCGCTTCGCCTCGGAACAGGTTGCACCCGCAACACCTCGATTAAGCACCTACAGCATCAAATCAAATAAAGGTCGTGCCACTACAAACCCACCTCGACCTCCGGGTAATGCAATTACTCCCTAGTACAAGAAGCGCATGCTATATTCAAAACCCATACCACCCTCGGTCTAGCCGAGCCATTCCACGAAATAAATCTCTCCACTCCAAAACTAGGCCCCATCACCCACAAAACAATTCACACGCAACACAGCGAGACTTACAATTTCTGGGTCTAAACCACCTCCTCAACACCATTGCACCGGTCATGAACTCAAAGTAAAGATCCTTCCCACGATACAAATGTGTCGCCTCGCCAATGCTCCGGTGCTCTCCTCACTCAAAAGTAAACACAACACATACACACACGCGCGCGCACCGCACCGCACCAGCCTAACTGACATATTTCCCACTGCTACCTAGCACCAGACACAGTTCAACACTTGTTCACAACATATCCAACACAAGGACAGCTTAGACAAAACCTCCAGATACACAGAGTGAGTAATCCTTGGTAGAAACCCCCCTCCGGTTGGCGGAATTTGTCGCGGTTGCTGTCCTATAGGAATGACCCTAGCTCTGGGCAACATGAGACAGCCCCTTGTTGGCCACTTCAACCCCACATTTAATTTAAGTCCCACGCTGTTCTATTTTTCATACATGTTGTAAATGCTAAAATCCAGGGATATGTCGGAGGTTATATTTAATCAAACTTTAAACTAACACTTATTTTTAGCAAGTTATTGATAGAGAAAACCGGTGTAATTAACGAAAAAAAAGTGGGCTAACCATTGTAGTGTGCTTGATTAGTTTTGTACTGTATATAGGATAAACCAAAAATTGAGATAAAAATAAATATTTTCAAATTTACTCGTTTGATTTAGTCTCCCGTGCTACGACCTAACCAAGTGAAAACACCGCTTCTCATTACACTAAAGTCTAGCCACATTGGGTGTGGTAAGTCGTTGGATGGAGTGCCGAGTCGGGTCGAGCTGACGGCGGCTGCTATACGATGTAGCTATCCTTTGTTCAGATTCCACATTAAACTGTCGGTCCCCAGAGAAATAAAAAACCTCTAAAAGAGAGGAGATATGTAGTAAAAGACCTAGCAAATTATTTAGTCTTCCGAATGTTGGCACTATTTGCTGGCATAAAATTGTATAGCATTAGGACTATTTTCTTTTACTTTGATTCAGTTCTGATACCAACGAGGGCATTGCCTGCTCGGAGTGAATTTGGATGACGTTGAATATATACTCTTTACTCTGGGTGGTTGTAAGGAAAGAAATTTTATTTTGTTTTATTATCATACACAAGAAATAAGCGATATTAATTGAATATGAAAAATAATATAGTAATGCATAACTTCGCAGGGGGGCGGGGGTAGCTTGTTACTCTTGGTACCTGGAGGAGTCTCACATCCTCGCGGCCCCTCTCAGCGCTAAATTTATTTTCCGTTTTCACTCTGCAACTCTTCCTTCAATCTTTTATCTACCTGCACTTGGTACCAGAAGGAACTGTTCTCACTCTGAGAGAGTGCAAATTAGGGACTCCCCGTCACTGCGTTGAATTGAAGTTTTACAGTCTTCGCTTTTATCCACGACTATCTCCTCAACCCTCTGTCTAGGCTTAAGGACTTCAGCCCCATGCCGCGAGGCTTTTAAACTTCTATAAATTTCACCCGAAGGTTGCAAGATACAAGGCCTTGAGTTGACCTGCGCGAGTAATGGAAATATCGGTTTTGCCCTTATGCAGCTTAGCTTACTATTACATGAATGCTTTTGCCTTCAATAGCGACGCACTAGTCAGTACGTGCATAAATTTTGTTTTTGGCGTGGACTGATCGTACGGGTTAAGGCTAACGCAGATTGGAACTCTCAAGTTAAAGGGAATGTAATGAACAGACAGAGGAGCAAAAATAGAGTATATTGAATTTTACATGAATGAATTGGATTGAAGTTATTTTTATACAGAAATTGAATTGAGTAACGCAGATGATATTTAAGGGATACAATTTGAATGTTATACAGAGAATAATGAAGGGTACATAAATGATAAAAGTTGAAATGGAATACAAGTTATTTATGCGTTTGGAAAGTTAATATTTTGAAATCACGTGACGAGAATGGTGTGTTCACAGGTGTATATATAAATATGTAATTGAACAACTAAGAATATGTAAGTACACGACTCTGATAGTATGTGAATTTGGGGTCATTAATGAGAGAAGGAACAGAAATAAGGACCTACTCTCGTATGGACTGTTTGCAGAGAATAAGTGGGAGAGGAATTATGACTGACCTTTATCCGAAGCAACGATGTGCACAAGTGAATCTGTGCATCGCTTCAAGGCGGATGGCGAAAGGCTTGTGTTTGTATGTGTATTTTCGTGTAAGGGAAAATCTTGTACAAAGGTGATTTTGTCTAATTGGTGGTCTTGTTACTTAGAAATATTTTATGCTCGTCACATAGTAATTGATTGATTATATGTGAATGCTAATTTTACATATATAAATTTCCCTAGGAATGTTAACATTTATAGGATGCCCCAGAAGGCATTGCTATAGCCCCAATGAACACTTTTCTGCCTGTAAGGGGTTGAGAACAAGTGCAGGCAATTTTCGTTTGTTAGTTGGTTTTTCCTAGTTTTTTCGTCAACATTTTGGACTACGTCTCTCTCTCCCTCTCAATCCTCGTCCGACCTTGGTGTTGGAGAGGGACAATGTGCTAAAAGACGGCGCTACTGGCAGGTAGAGGAGCTTCCCTCCTACTTTCTGAGTCGCCCCAGGCAGGGCGATCTCTGTGACAGGTGCCCCCAACCTCCTGTGTATTCTCATGGGCAGCTCAAAGACTTCTAACGGAGAGGGCGCTTATCCCTCTCCTTTCTAGACGGGTTCGAGGGTTTCCCCTTTACTCCATTTTTCAGATCTGCCTCTGGGCGACTCTCCACTCTCAGAGAAAACAAAGAAAAAATGAAAGAGGATAAGGGATTCCTCAACCTCGGAGAGGGGCGGATCTTCTGCCGTATCAGAAAGCGATCAGCCACGGTTTTGGCAAGCCGGGCGGATGTCGAGATTATCTTCTGCTGGGTTCGTGAGCATGTAGGAATTAGAGGGAATGAGGGCGCCAAAAAGTCCGCAATGACTGGGCAACCAGACCAGCGCTCCAATATTCCTCACACCGATTACATGGCAGGAATATGGGTTGCTTGGCAAAGAAGATGGTAGACAATCGAGGGGAACTTAGTTGCGTGTCATTGCGCTGCAACTGTTCTCATGGACCTACCCCCCAATGCACGACGGCTTCAGGCTGCTTTCTGTCGTCTCGGAATTGGGCACACTCGCGGGACGCACCGCCATTTGGTGGAGCGTTCGCCTGCGACTTAATGCGACTACTGCGTTGTCTCCGAGACTGCTCGGCACATTCTTGTTGAATGATCCAGTCTGGGAAATCTTGGCGCACGTTACCTGTCCCGGTACTGGTACGAGCGGGGTCGCTGCCGCTTGTCCCTTGTACTCGGGACGGATTCGTGCACACTGAGGTGGACTTTGACTTTTGGGAGGATGCCGGCCTCGCTTTTATTTGACTGTTGTTTTTTGTTTTGTTTTTTTGTAGGTTGCATGTTCCTGCGTGGGGGGGAGCTACCCCCAACGCCGGAGCGTGCCTCCTCCTCGCTTTGTTTTCTTGTTATTTTTTTAGCGTTGTTATTTGTTTTCTTTTTTTGTTACTCGTTTCTTAATATAGCCTAGTAGTAGGCTGTGTCGTGTACGGCGACTTATGCTCAAGCAGGTAGTCGCCAGAATGGCTAAAAAATAAATAAATCGGAGAGCGACGAGGCAAGATTGCCACGTTCGGCCCCGAGGTACACCAAGGCAGGGATGCCAGACAAAGACTAAAGTCGCAATTGCAGAGCCTTGATTCTGTCGGGGCCCCTCATTCAAAGATTACTTGGCGTTTTTATCCGGTTAGCTTCAAACGTTTTTTAGTTATTCCTTTCGCTAATGGCAGCAAGTTGACTAAGGTCTACCTGCTACGCCAAAGGAAGAGTTTTAGCTATATTGACTGATAAAGAGCCGATGGTGATCTGCTTATCGCACGGGGGCCTTCTGGCGAATGCGGCAGACCGTTCCGAGGCGGCTATTAATAATGTGCTTTTCAGATACCATATGGCTAGCAGGGAAATGTGGTGGCACACCCTACCATGGATTTGGTGAAAGGATTAGTTTATGCAAGCAACAAGGCAACTCGCAGACTACTGAGAAGACCATCCAAGAGCTGGCTGACAAAAGAGGAGTCGAGTCGAGAAAACGAGGGGGGTACTCGAGACACACGTTCAATCGTGACAGGCTCTCTGCTTCGGTGCGTGCCGTTTGGTATCGCTACTGCATGAAGGGATTCGTGCCACTGCTGCGGAGGTGATATTACTACCACAACTTCCTCCATACGAATCTCTCCTGTAGACTTGCAAAGTTAGGTTTACCCTATGCCTGTAATTTGATCCAAGGCCGTACAGGATAAGCCCTTATCCTGATTTGCCCCCTGCTTAATTGAAGCAAACTGACGCGTATCTCCTGGAGAAGGAAATCCTTGCCATTCAGGATGCGAATCGCCTCACCTTTCGCAAGGATAAGCACTTGGTTGTGGCCTACGAGCCCGTTTGCTTCCGTGCACATTCGGAAGCCTTTTGCGAGTCCTAACCATCCAGGGCGCTCCCCTTTTAGAACTGGCCGCACAAAAGGATTACACACACACACACACACAGCCTCGGGTAAAACCAGGGCTTCACCTCCGCGAGGATGCTTCCCGTAAGGGAAAACTGCTGCCGCCCGCCTCCACCGAGTCGTTAGACTCAAGAGGCAAACCGGCCGAAGGTGGTCTTTGGGCCATCTTCTGGGACTCATAAAGCTGTCTCCCAAAAGGAGAACAGCTCCAAACGAGCTTCGGCTCCTATAACCGGAACCAACTCGGAGACGAGAGACTCCCGTCTCCCAAATCGCCCGCCAAAGGTTTCGAGGTCAAGGGAGGAAAAGACTCATAACGATGCCAACCTCTCGCTTTCAGTCCTCGAATTTGACAGCTCTTTATAGGGCAAACAGCGACAAGATTTCTTCCTCTGGGAATCGTACGGCCATTCCCGTGAGGGTCTTCACTTCAAAGAGGGACAGCGTATTTCTTCAGAGCTAGGTCTGGAGAACATATTTGTGTAATTGAAATAACATGGACTCCGGACCAACCTGGAAGAGCATCAGATTATTCTCATCTTCTTAGCTTTTTTTTCTGTAGGAGACCATGCTAGGCGCGTGCCCCTTGCCCATTCTCCCGGAATATAAGGATTATGTGAAACTCGCCACCACGGAAAGGAAGGCGGGCAAGAGAATGCGTGATGCTGTCTCTGTTGTAGTATTTACTATAAATGCCTCCTTTCAAGCAGTGGCGGTGCAGCTACACTTGGATAGGTGGTATATCATTTATTATTTTTACGTACATTCCACTGTCAGGCGATTTCGACGGGGGAGGGACTTCTGCCGCTTCGTGGTACGGTTGTCGAGGCCCTTTCTACTGCTCGGAGATTCGAACGGTAGACAACCCCTCTCTGAAGGGACTACATGATCAATCCCAGTTTTCAGGTCCTTACTGACCTGATTGATAGCTAAAAATAGGTGTCCTAAATGTCGATGAGTTTAGGCACCAGTGCCCGAAAAGGACTTCATTTTTTTTGCTTCGATCTATCCCCATGCTCTCCGCATGCGCAGCTTAATTTGGGGTGGGAGGTGATCGATGATCATCATGGTAGTGATCATTTTCCTACTCAACTCTCATTTTCTGGGCCAAGGTCGCATGGCAAAACGGTGGTTCGTAGAGGGGGCGTGATGCTCAGCATTTCAGGAAATGAATGAATTTTCTATCCCAGTAGAGGAGTTTAGATCGGTGGATGAGGCCGTTGTTTTTCTTCGGCAACCTCATCGGCGTGGGCCCAACTACAATTTCTAGAACGTCTGGCCGTTTTGAAGGCCCTGCGCTTCCATGGTGGTTAGCCAGGAGTGAGATGGCCCTCAAACACAAGCGATATTCCTACATGCACTAAATATAAGTGCCTCCCGACGATTTCGCCGTCGGTCAATATCGTTGAAATAGGGCTAGGTTCAAGTATATTTCGAAGCACACCTGCCGCTCTTCATAGCAGGCATGGGTGTTTTCACTTAAATGATTTTTAGCGCTAATCAGGCGACTGCCTACTAGCGCATAAGTCACCATAATTCTCCAAAGCCCAATACTAGGTATAGCCTACGAGAAGTGAAGGCGAGCGGGTTAAAAGCTTCCTTTGAATGACTCTTTTTTAGACTCAGGATGGCCGAGTGGACTCGCCACTGGCTACCAGTGGTCCAGCGACGCGGGAAGCTATTCGCAACTCGCCTACGCTATTATTTTTTCTTTGCCCCTTTACTTCCCACTCCCCTCTATCTACAATGTTGCCCAGACCCGGGAGTGGGAGCTGCGGGTATGTCGTGCATGTCGGCCAGCAAATGACACGTGGGAACGTCTAACCACCCGCAGATAGTTGGCCATCCATCTTTTTGTGTTGTTGTGCATGTTTGTGTTCTATATTTTATCTGTGGAAGAGAATGGCATCAAAGACATTATTAATATATGTGTGAGGTTTGTGAGGAGAGGGTTTGTTGAGTCTAGTGGTCTGAAACCGTGTTGGGAATGTGTAGTGTGACAGTTTAGGATACGGCATTCAATGACTTTGAAGGGAGAGTATAGGAGCGTGATGGGTCGGTGTGAAGAAGGAAGTGTGGGTTTTTCTGGAAGTTAAGAGATTGTTATGATAACTTTTGGGCTTTGGAAAGACCATCGGGATCGATGACGACGGCATCAACCTGCACTAAGTTTAAACGGGTAGGAATGTGTGCAGTCTTCGGACCCGTATCTTGACCGAGGGCAGAAGGACCATGGTGGCAGAAGAGGTTCAAGAAGACCAGGCTTCACCCTCGGCTGCAGGGAGTTGCCGAGACACCGGTCTGTTGTTGCTCGCCTATAGGCACTCCCGATCCTGGTTTGTGATCGAGGTATCCTTCCTCTAGCCTTTGCTTAAAAAGGCAGAACCCACAAGGCAGTGGGGGGGAGGGATGCAGTGATTGGTAGGCGCCTGGGCGTGGTCACACACCGGTGGGCCTGCACTTTAGTGTTAAATGCCTGCTTTGCTTGCCTTCTCGCTTTGCAGCTTCTGCTGCTAGCTAGCCCTTGTGGTGAAAGGGGAAGCCGAGTATGTAAGACTTGTCATGTCAGTGCATAGACTCTCCTTTACCAAGACTCCTGCTATGCCTCTACATGGCCGCACACGGTAATTGGGGGTGCAGATTTTGCAAGAATCTCTTGGTTCTCGTCTCTATATTTGTTTGATTTTGTCTCTGTGATGGGAGGAAGCTAATATTCGAGTAGTGTTTCATGAGAATGTTGCAGTATTGTCTAGGTGTTACAATTATGTTGTTTCTGATAACCAATGATTAGTGTGGGGGGTCTGGGATGGTATTATAGCAATGCCTCTGGGCATTCCTATAATAAAAACCTCCTGGGAAACTTAAATATATATATCATCATTTATTATATATAAAATTCATTCAATTATTTTACTTTAACTTTGTTAATTTAATCATTCAATTATTTTACTTTAACTTTGACAATTTAATCTTTCAATTAATTTACTTCAACTTTTGTAAATTAAATCATTTTATGTTAAACTTAATAATTAATTAATTCATTTATTTTACTTGTCAATTCAATTAACGTATACTGTACCAAACAACATCTCTTAAATTTCACACACAAACAAACAAACACACGTTCCCAGCTCGATCAAAATAGCACGCTATTCCGCCCACTTGACTCGCAGCTTTCTTCGTATAAAGGTCGGTAATCATTCCTTCTACAATTATTCATTTACCTCCAAACAAATCATACTTAGTTAATTCCATTTTCTCTCACAATTCTTTGCAAACGACAAAACAAGCGTAGATCCTAATTATATTTACTTCTCATTGCAGCCCCGATTCAGTCGATCATAGATACTCTATATTATTATTTACTCTATTATTCCCTCTATTCTTTACTATATTATTTACCATATTGTTCCACCATATTAATTTCACATACTTCAATTCTCTTCGCATCTTTTTACTGTAAATCATATGTTAAAATATCTTACATTGTATACCTAACCTACTTATCTCATTGTACATTCGTTGATTTTATGAATATATTTATATTTGTGTAATTGTCTTTTTAAAGCCCAAGTCATTATTCTAAAAATTTATTTCGCTGAGGCCTTAGGCCTAAAACTAACTGCAGACAACTTCGATCAAACAGTCCTGTATTCTCACGGTGACTCTGTCTAGCACCGGATAAACTCTCTGCTGTGCGTGATGAATTCCAATTCATGATTAATTCAGGCATTTGTAGGCCTTCCTCTTCTCCGTGGGCCTCTCCACTTCACATTGTGCCCAAATCCACGCCGGGGGTGGAGGGGGGATTCAGAGCAGTTGGGGATTACAGAGCTCTTAAGCTGTAACAATTCCTGATCGTTATTCCTTGCCGTACTTAGCCGATTTTACCTCTTCTCTCCATGGCTGTACGATGTTTTCTCGCTTCGATCTGGTTTGTGCTTTCAACCAGATCCCTATTCACCCAGATGATCTCGCAAAGACTAACATCACTACTCCGTTTGGTGCTTTTGAAATTGTCAAGATAAAGTTAGCGCGATGCGAAACTTTTCTCGTCCTACACCACGCAAACAACTCAGGAGTTTCTGTGGCATGGTCAATTTTTACCACAGATTCATCCCTAAATGTGCCCAGGTCATGCAGCCTCTCAACTCTATGCTCACCAAGACCAAAAAGAACTTTCCTCTTGAATGGTCCGCTGAGGCGTGCGATTCATTCTCTCGCACCAAAGAGGGTTATTGCCCGCGCTGTGGAATTGGCTCATCCTTCTCCAGGAGCCCCCATCAGCGTCGCCTCAGACGCATCCTCAACCCACGTAGGTGCAACCTTGCAGCACAAGGTTGGTGACCAATGGCAACCTCTCGCGCTCTTACAAACTCTCAAAAGAGATATTCAACGTTCTCTCGAGAACTCCTCGGAATATATCTCACTGTCCGCCACTTCCGCCATCTTTGGAAAGGCGTGAATTTACCATTTTTACTGACCATAAGCCCTTGGTCGGTGCATGTTCGTCTCGTAGTACTTCGTCAGTACACACTGAAGTTGATACTCGTCATCTTGACTTCATCCTGCAGATGACGAACGATATTCGCTACGTATCTGGCTCTTCAAACATCGTATCGGACGCGCTCTCTCGCATTCCATCGATTTCAAGCACGCAACTCTCCTACACTGCGCCCATCGATCATGCAACAATAGTGCTTGCAAAGGAACAAGATGAAGACACGCAAACATTGCGTCACTCTTCTCAACTCGTCGTTCGCGAGATTGACTTGCCTGACAGTCCTTCCAGGCGCATCCTGGTTGACTATTCAATTCCTGACTGCCCTCGTCCTCTCATTCCTCTCGCTTGCCGTCGGCACATCTTCGACCAAATTCATGGCCTCTCTCATCCTGGCGCCAATACCACTCGCAAGCTCGTTGCACAACGCTTCGTTTGGACAAGTATGAATGCCGACGTGGCCAAATGGACTCGCTCATGTCTGCCATGCCAGCGTGCTAAAGTCCACCGCCACACAAAAGCTCCTTTGGTCCCTTTTCCTGTTCATTCGTCAAGTTTTGACGCCGTTCACATCGATCTAGTAGGTCCTCTTCCTTACTCCCGTGGTTGCAATTATCTTATCACCATGATCGATCGTTTTACTCGCTGGCCAGAGGTGGTTCCTATCTCGGACATCAGAGCTTCCACTGTCACTCGAGCTTTCGTCTCAGCATGGGTTGCTCGTTTTGGTGTTCCCTCAACTATCATGACTGATCGTGGCAGCCAGTTTGAATCCCACCAATGGGATGCACTCATGTCAGTCCTTGGCTCCTTTCGCCTTCGTACTACAAGCTATCACCCCCAGAGTAACTCTAAGGTAGAACGTCTGCATCGGACCATCAAAGCAAGGTTACGCTCCACCGATCCAAACATAACTTGGGTGGACAAGCTACCTTTGATTCTCCTTGGCATTCGCTCCTCTTTGAAAGAGGATTTGGCTTGCTCTGCAGCGGAATTAGTTTATGGTACTCAACTTCGTCTCCCCGGTCAATTCTTTTCTTCCTCTGACCGACCTCTACCTTCTCACCTAGATCCTTCTTCATACGTATATAACCTTGTACGGGTGATGGCTGAAATTAAGCCAACTGCCCCTAGAGTGCCTGCTAATTATAAAACCTTCGTGCCGAAGGAGATGACAACATGCTCCCATGTTTTCGTCTGTCGCGATTCAGCTCACACTTCGTTACAACCAGTCTATGACGGACCTTTTGTCGTTATCTCCAGGAAGCCGAAATTCTTCGTCCTAAAGCTTGGCACCAGGCAAGATACTGTCTCTATCGACCGTCTAAAACCCGCTTATACCGAAAATGTTCATTTAGAACCCCAATAACCTCATTCGAAAATCTCTCCCCCACTGGTCACTCCGTCAGCGGACAACGGGACTAAAGACTCCCACATCCCGCTTGACTGCCACAGCAAATCTGTGTCCTCGTACCCGCAGCCAAACCAATGGCACTGTCACTCGCTCCGGTCGCGTCGTCAGGAGGCCTCGTCGGTACTCGGACTTATAATCTCAAAATAGTAAAAAGGGGGGGGTAACCTTCTTAGGGGGAGAGTGTTATAGCAATGCCTCTGGGCATTCCTATAATAAAACCTCCTGGGAAACTTATATATATATATATATATATATATATATATATATATATATATATATATATATATATATATATATATATATATATATATATAATCATTTATTATGTATAAAATTCATTCAATTATTTTACTTTAACTTTGTTAATTTAATCATTCAATTATTTTACTTTAACTTTGTCAATTTAATCTTTCAATTAATTTACTTCAACTTTTATAAATTAAATCATTTTATGTTAAACTTAATAATTAATTAATTCATTTATTTTACTTGTCAATTCAATTAACGTATACTGTACCAAACAACATCTCTTAAATTTCACACACAAACAAACAAACACACGTTCCCAGCTTGATCAAAATAGCACGCTATTCCGCCCACTTGACTCGCAGCTTTCTTCGTATAAAGGTCGGTAATCATTCCTTCTACAATTATTCATTTACCTCCAAACAAATCATACTTAGTTAATTCCATTTTCTCTCACAATTCTTTGCAAACGACCATACGAGAGTAGATCCTAATTATATTTACTTCTCATTGCAGCCCCAATTCAGTCGATCATAGATACTCTATATTATTATTTACTCTATTATTCCCTCTATTCTTTACTATATTATTTACCATATTGTTCCACCATATTAATTTCACATACTTCAATTCTCTTCGCATCTTTTTACTGTAAATCATATGTTAAAATATCTTACATCGTATACCTAACCTACTTATCTCATTGTATATTCGTTGATTTTATGAATATATTTATATTTGTGTAATTGTCTTTCTTAAAGCCCAAGTCATTATTCCAAAAATTTATTTCGCTGAGGCCTTAGGCCTAAAACTAACTGCAGACAACTTCGATCAAACAAATTTATGTTTATGGTTTTCGAAACGCTATTTAGGCTGAGTTATTAACAAGATAAATCGCATAGATAACCATATGTTATAGTATGTGGATTTCTTTTATTGATCTCCAGAGTTGGGTTGAGTTTGTTTTGTGGTCTATTGTGTTTACGTATTGGTTCCAATTTTCTGTTGGATTTTTATTCATTAGGTTGGTGATGTGGGAGTTGAATAATTGGATGTGTTGCCCCGTTTTGTTTTAGGATGTTTTACTACTTTATGCAGTCTGCAATTTTATGTGACCGGGGGAGATGAATTTACTGCTTGCTTGTGTGATGGTATTGTTATGTAGTGTAATGCTTTGTCTAGCGAGGGATAGTCGTTCAAAGTGAAATTGCAAAGTTTGTCTTTAAATATTGGGTGTAGTTTTGCCAATCTGCTTTTCTATAGTTTGTATATGTGGTTTTGAAGGAGGTTGTTTGTGGGTGCGTGGTTTGGAAGGATATAATAATGGGAGGACGACTATAGTTTTTCATGTGGTTCTGGGCGTAGGTAAAATGAACATAGGTTTATGCCTGGGGATGTGCTATTTTGCGTGTATTGGGGTAGTTGTCTGGTTAGTATGGATGTGTTGTTGAGTATAGTAAGTGCGTGAAGTTTCTCTGCTTTGCGGATGGCGATGGAGAGGTTGGGGGGGGGGGTTCTAGAATAGGTGCTTAGTTTCGAGGTATTCTGGGAGAGGTGAGATGTACATGTTTATCAGATTGTATTCCGAGCCTTGGATCTTTGTTCTAATCGCTTGTATTTTCGTGTGTGTCGTTATTTGTGGTTTTATATAGAGTGAATGGAATGGAGTTGTGTACTAATGTCATGAGTCCGTGGCCTCTGGGGGGGTGTCTAATCTAAGGGTGAGTATTGGTGGCAAGGGCGACGAAGTCTGTTGTACGGCCAGGTTTGTTTCTGGATGAGTGTTATATGGAGATTGTTTGTATAGGAAGTCTTGTAGTTCATCAGGTTTGTAGGAGATAGAGTAAATGTTGGTTGTAGGCTTATTATATGTGGATGTTTTGGGGGAGGGTGAACATCCATTGCAAGTGAAGTTTATGATGTAGTGATCTATGTAGGTGATGTTTGCTGAGTGAGCTTGAGTCCGGGTTTGCATTGCTACATTTTACGGAGCTATTGGATTTAGTAGCGACAGGTGTGGCATGAAGCGGGGGACCCAGATTGAGTTCTATGTCCCCAGCAATTTAGAGAAGAGTGGAGAGGGCTGGGTCATTCTAACTCATAAGAGTACAAATGTAAAGGGACGGGGGGTGGAGTTTGGAAAGGTGGGCGAGAACCCGTTGGACTCGATCCAGAGATCGGAGGACATGACATCCAAAGGGCCGAGGCAGAAGAAAGATTTAGGAAACAATAAGTGTGAGGGGTCACATTAGCGAGACAAGCCAGAAGCTAGTGGCATACTATCACCAGAATGGAACATCGGGCTAACACGTGAGTCCCTACCTGAAATTATGTGGCCCTGTTTCAGCCGTGAATGGCCGAATAGAAAGTCGTAAAGAGCTACCTCGAAAGACCGGGATTCTGATATCTCTATGACAAAGGGCGAACAGATTTCTTTATACTCCACAATTTGAAATTGCTTCAGCTATTCCACTCTCTCTGCCAAAGACAAAAATACGTCCCCATAAGGGGTGGGAAGAGATTCCTATACAGCAAAGTTGCACAGTGGACAGGAGCACAGGAAAGCTGTACGCCCCTCACCCCCACCGTCCCAACGCTTATTCCTATGGCTCACCACATGACCAGGGGTCTAACACAAGGTCACTTTATACCTCGAACCGTGTCTAATCAGCCACGATCGAATCTCCCTCACAAAAGGATGGGAGAGGTAAAAGAACGGAGGGACTCTAAAATACATTTAGAATCACTAAAAACGATAATATCGGTAAAACAATTCTCCGACTTCAATAGCTGGGAAACCAATAAATGGGGAGCAATCCGTGGTTTCTAGGGATCTTCAATGGATTCTAATGGAAGACTAGTCTCTCAACTTATTTCTACAATCCAGTCTACTCTTAGACTAAGTCATCAGTCTCACAATACATGGAGCGCTGACCGTCTAACGTTACTTAAATTCTAAAATGCTTTGGTCCATTCCAAACGTCTTTAGGTTGTAGTGTACAGCTCTGCGTCACTCTAGGCCCTCTCCCTCCCACAATGATCCAATCCTGAACCGTTCTTCGACTGGCTACAGGAGCTTTTACCTCCTCGTAAGAGGTAACAACAAGGAGTAACAACAAGGAAAGTAAGTACCCTTAGGAGACCTTACGGTCCATTCAAAGAGGGTACCTTTGGACTAGCAATTGAGCGGGCACATGGCTGCTCAATTGTTTTGCGTCCATAAACGGCCACTTTTCAAGACTTTGTCTAGTCTTGACTTGAACTGGTCAACAGATTCACTGTTGACAACTTCCACTGGAAGTGCGTTCCACTTACCGCAGATACTGTAGGTGAAAAAGTTTCCACACAGATTGCGGTTGTAACGCTTCAGTTCAAGTTTGAAGCCGTGATTGCGCGTTCTGTTCTCACTCAGTGTGAAAATATCCCGGTAGTCAACATTGTCGAACCCTCGAAGTATTTTGAAGACTTCGATGAGCTGACCACGCAGTCTACGGGTTTCCAGCGAGAACATATCTAACTCCCTTAGTCTATCCTCATAACTTTTATGTCGGATAGAGGGAATCAGCTTGGTTGCCCTGGCTTGTACGCGTTCCAATCTCGCGATGTCCTTTCGCAATGAAGGACTCCAAAATTGTACGGCATACTCCAGGTGCGGTCGGACAAGTGAGTTGTACAGGCACAGTACAATCTCCTGGTTCCGATAACCAAACTGGCGCTTAATATAGCCTAGCATCCTTTGGGCCTTTTTCTCCGCCTCAATGCACTGTTTCGAGAACTTGAGGTCACTAGTGATTGTTACACCCAAGTCCTTCTCAGTGTCGGTGGATTCCATAGCAGTGCCCTTAAGGATATACTGAGATTGGGGGTTTCTGTGGCCGATATGCATCACTTTGCATTTGCCCACGTTAAAAGGCATTTGCCACGTGTCCGACCACTCCCCAATCTTCCCAAGATCTTCCTGCAGGCGGGCAGTACTTCCATCCTTTGCAACGTTCATACCAAGCTTGGTATCGTCGGCAAATTTGGAAATCTTGGCAACCATGTCACCGTCCATGTCGTTGACGTAGATGATGAATAGTAGTGGTCCCAGGACAGAACCTTGAGGCACCCCGCTAGTAACGGGCACCCACTCAGAAAACTGTCCATTCACCACCACCCGTTGCCGTCTGCCACTTAGCCAGTTCTCGATCCAGCCGGCTACCTTTCCGTCTATGCCAAGCGCTCGCACTTTCCGGAGAAGGCGGCGGTGTGGTACCTTATCAAAGGCTTTCTGAAAGTCTAGGTAGACCACATCCACCGCCTTGTCCCGATCGTGCTCGCTGAAAACGAAGTGGAAGAATTCTACAAGGTTCGTCAGGCATGACCGTTGCCTTCGGAAGCCGTGCTGGGAACTCCTCAGTAGCAGGTTTGACTCTAAATACGACGTCACTTTGTCCACCATGATGCTTTCCATGAGTTTACCGACTATCGAAGTCAGACTGATAGGTCGGTAGTTCGACGGTTGGTTACGGTCTCCTTTCTTGAAGATCGGAGTCACCTCCGCCTCACGCCAGTCTCTAGGAACGCATCCGGTCCGGATTGACATGTTAAAGATAGCGCACAGATGTCGTGATACTTCATCGCACACTTCCTTCAACACCTTGGGTAGAAACCCGTCCGGTCCAGGGGACTTATTCGTCTTTAGGTCAGCGATCCTTTTCTTTATTTCTCCTTCAGTGAAGTCCATTGCCTCCAGCTTTTCCCCCGAGTAGGAATCCGTCGGCTGGGGAATGGGACCACACTCTTCAGTAAACACCGAAGAGAAGTAGTCGTTGAGGAGGTTAGCATTTTCTGCATCTGAATGCTTTAATGTCCCCTCCTCATTCCTCAAAGGGCCAATCGTTCGACGGATTGGTTTACGGCTGTTCACATATCCAAAAAACTCCTTGGGATTCTCTTTACAGAGTCTCGCCACTCGGAGTTCCTCAGACCGCTTAGCCGCCCTTATGCTGGACTTCACTCTCCTGGCTAGCCTCCGGTATTCGTCAAAGTCACCCGAGATCTTCGATTGCCGGTACACATTTCTCTTCTCCCTAAGCAGTTGGCCGATTTCTCGATTAAACCACTTTGGTTGAACAGACGACCGACGGGGGCATTTCAGAGGGATGAAACGCGATTGAAGACTCATGAATGTGGTTTTGAAACTGTTCCAAGTCTTCAACAGCCTCGCGTCAGTCAGTTCCGCGCGTAGACCTGCAAAGTCTGCTCTTCTCAAATCCAGTTTCCTTGATTTACTAGTTGCAGACTCTGCCTTGGGGACTTTGACTACGAATCTAATTAGTCGGTGGTCACTGCCACCGAGCTCTTCGCCAACAGAGAGGTCCTCAACGATGTCATCCTCAGAGGTGAAAACCAAGTCGAGGATATTGTCTCCTCTCGTTGGCTCTCTCACCCATTGAGTGAGGAACTCGTTGTTCGTGAACTCCAGGAGTGGTGCGTTCTCGCCACAGGGTTCTCTGGTTTGCCAGTCAACTTGTGTGTTGAAATCACCCATGACGATACACACTCTGTCTTCGACAAGTTCTCCTAGTAGCTGGTACAGATCTCTGTCCTTTTCAACGAGTTGGGCAGGAGGTCTATAAAGCACCAGGGTCCTGTATTTGGCAGCACCTATCTCTAGGTCAACACCTAGTAGTTCATGGTCGGATACGATGTTGCAATCCGTCGAGTTGAGAGTATCCTTGACATACAACATCACACCGCCACCCTCTCTGTCTGGCCTATCTTTCTGGAAGAGCTGGTAACCGGGAATCGTGAATTCGCCTTCAAAATCTCGGCTTGAGGTTTTAATCCACGTCTCCGTTATGGCCACCATCTCAGGTTCCTCTGTTGCTACGAGGCCACGGAGCTCAAGAAACTTATTCCTGATTGACCTCGCGTTGAACAGAAGAACTTTTAGGGAGTCCCCCAGTGTAGGACTCCCTACCCTCTTCCGTTTCCCGGCTTCTTTTGTGTGGTAGTACCCCTCTTTGCCACATCTAAGAACGTCGTTCCAGGAGTGACACGGGCATACTCTCTTATGTCCGCCTTCACTCTGGGTCGGACGCTCCTCTGCGTCCGCTCTACGACATCCTGGATTAGGTTACAGAGTACAGCCTTTCCCTTGAATGAAAGGTGCACTCCGTCCCTTTGGTAAAGGTCGTTTCGACCGTAAAAGGTGCGGTAAGGGTCCAGAAAGAAGACCCCTTCCGCCGTACAGAGGTCGGACAGGCGCTGGTTCAGGGTCACGTTCCTAGAGTGAGCTGTCCGGCTAGGACCTCTTCTTGGGAGCATCCCTACAACGACCCGTTTGCGAGTTCTCAATCCACAGTCATCCACGGCTCCCATGACCGTGTTGAGAATTTTCTCGCTGGGGCCTACTTTGCCTCCTCGGAGGTAGAGGTCATTCCCACTCACCATCAGGGCAACGACTGAATTCTCGGAGATCTGAGATTTCTCAGCCTCTACCCTGATGTGGTGGTTTCCCCGTCCTGGCTGGCAGCATACCTCCACACTAGTGCGAAGGCGGGCCGCTAGCAGGGGCCGCAAACCTTGTGCTTGGGAATCGCCCACAAGGGTAACCCTCGGACATTTCCGTGCAGCAGAGGTTTGATGCTTTCCTTGCGGAAGCGAACTCTCGGTTCCCGCTTTCTTCTCCATCTTATTTTTCTTCTTCTTTTTCTTATTCATCTTTTCCGCGCTATCTTCCTTTGTTTTTATCTTTTCTTCCTCTGCTTCAACTTTCTCTTTTTCAGCTTCTACTTTATCTTCTGTTTCAACTTTCTCTTCTTCCTGTTTCTTTCGCTTCCTTTTCTTTTTCTTTGGGGGTTTATCCGTAGCATGCGGACCTAGCTCTGGGGGTAGTACTGCAGAAGCAGTGTTTGGTACAGGGCTTGGCGTTAGCTCTGCTATTCTCACCTCTAGCTGGCGAATCAGTCCGGCGTGTTCTAATTCGAGTCTGCTTATTTTCTCCTCCAACTTCCTGGATCTTTCCTCGGAAACCCTGCACGTTTCCTTTAGCTCCTTGATTTGGCCGTTTAAAATACAGTCGGTGCAGGAACTGGCCGGGTGGCATTTCGAAAAACACCCCTCCGGAAAGTCCACGCACCACTTATCTATGTGGCATATTGCGCACGTGTATTTTAGAGCTCCTGGTCCTTTCTTGCCGGTCATTCTGAACACTTTCTCTCTTTAAATACTTTGCGACCAATCAATGATAAAAAAGGGGGGTTGGTGAGTTCTCCCCGCGTGAGTCGCTCCCGCCTATTGATCGGAGTCGTTTCGGAGTCTTCCAGAAGGCACGCTCCATGTGCTGCTGTTCGTCCGACCGAGTCGTCAAGCCTCGGCGTGCCGTGGCTCCCAACCAAGCAGCACAGACGGTCCCCGAAGGGGCCATCGATTTGTCACCAGGTGAACAACAACGAAGCACGCCCCTTACTAAACTCCTACTAGTTCCCTTCACAACGGCCAGGATCTCGGAGCAGCGTTCAATGGATATCCCGCCCCACCAAGAGACTCGACCCAAGGCTTTTTATTGGCCTGGCAACCAACCTGGGAACAAAGGGCCGTCACCTCGGACCGATGCTACCAGAGGCACCCGTCAACGGGCACTGGGAACGGTCAATAATTACGCGCCAGGGAAGGGGTTAACGGGGCACTACCCTCATCCCATTCATCGTGCCCCAACGCCTAGGACACCTCTAGTCCTAGTCTCTCGCAACCAGTGAGCGTCGATTGGCGTTGTTTATAGAGGTTCCAAAGCCTCTCTTCTGACGCGTGAGGTAGCTGCCAGGTCCTTATATGTAGATAGAGGGAAAAAAGGGAAAGAGTGACATGATAGGAGTGGGCTTTTTTTTTGTTTTTTTTTTCTTTTTGTATAAGTGGGAGAGATAGGATGAAAGTAAAAAGGGAAAATGATAGAGTAGAAAAAGGAAGGAGTGACGCACTTAGTCTGGAATCTCGTTTTCGACCAAATCGACAAGGGAAGCCCTACCAGGGGTACCCAGAATAGGTACCCCCGCCGACATAGCTCGAAAAGTCAAAGGTACACACAAGCTCTCTTCCCGCGACAAGGGGGCGTCACCTCTCCCTCTACTTTCTTTATGAGAGAGAGAGAGAGAGAGAGAATGCAATTCATCTACTCTATGGGACAGACGTGCCTTCGTTTCTATGAAGACTCCTCTGCTTCCGCCGGATGCTCGCATCAAGTTTTCTCGCTGGTGACAACCGACACCTCACCAAGGAAAGTAGTGGCCCTTCTCTTCTTTCATTTCTTCTGCCTCAAATCTATCAGATCTCGTTAACGGAAGTTCCTCCCTGGCAAGTATCTCTTAAGGCTTGCAAGGAGGAAAGTCTTACAAACCGACCAGGGTTCTCCTACCAGAGTTCTTCAGTCGTACGCCAACCCTATCAGGGCACAGCCATCTTTATTAATGTCTCCCGTTCGCTTCATAGTCAGCCTGCCGCTGTTGTACTGGAGACAATATCTCAGGGGTCTTTTCCCTTCTCCGTCCTGGCGTTCATCTTACACAACATAGCAGGACTACATCCGAGATGCCCTACATACTCTCTGCCTAAGCTCTATTGCCGAATTTGTGGTGTTTACGGTTTGCCGTAGCACGATTTCTGCATTGTCCCATTACTCCCATCCTAATCCGTGAGAAAAGATAGATAGCTCTTCTGAACTTTCAAACTCAAAATAAACTTGGCCTCCGGTCTAGCTTCTCTTTCATCAGGTCTGGTACGAGGTCACTTTTCTATATTTCCATCACTTTTGTCACTTTTTTGCCTTAAAATAGATACATTTATGATTTAATTATTTTTCTTTATTAATTATGAGCTAAATCATGTGTTTCATGTATTGATCAATATTGTTTATGTAACTTGCTTATATAGTCGCTTTAAAATTTATGCCCCCCACCCTTCCATCAATGAGGAATGGTACCCAATTGATTTAATGCTTCTTTTTCTTGTGCTTTCTTTTCTTTATTTTCATCTTTCCATTTTATTACTTACTTCATAAACTTTAATTTTGCCTCAAGGGGCGGGGGGCGGGTTCTGTTAAACTGTTTATTTTAACAGACCAATGGGGTTGACAACCCTTCGGTCCCTAGTCTCTACAATCAATAGCGTGGTAGGTTCCACCTTTTCAGTTCAACTTCTATCTTACCTATTACCTACCTACTTTCCTGTTTATCTTTCGGTACAATCCAGGTACCTCTCTCCTCTTTGGTTTGGTTTCATACCCGTTTAGCTATGTAGCAGAGATAATTGAATAGAAAGGGAGTTTGGTTCTTTCATTATTTTACTCGAGTTCGAAGCGCCTATAGCTCAGTTGGTAGTGCGTTGGACTCGCAACCTGGATGTTCTCGGTTCGAGCCTCTCCGTGTGCCAATTATTTTCACAAGGTATGGGTTGACTTGGAAGGGCAGCTTCATCTGCCATGGGTTTGTGAGGTTGCTAACCTTGCCACCTCCTACCTTGAGTAGGTCAGCATAGCAAACGGGAATTTGCCTCTAGAATGAATGTAGATGCCTGGGTAGAGCTGAAAAAATTATTTTACTACTTCTTTCTGACTTTATTACTATTGAACTCTGCTATTCTTTTTATCCAAACTTTTCGCACAATATTAATTTCCTTTTTCTTTATTTGTATTCTGCAGCTGCCAATATAATTGATAAAGTGGATAAGAAGGTAGGATCATTCTTCATTAATTAGTTTCTATCTCTGATTACTTTTCTTGAATTAGTCTCTACTTATAATAAAATAGAATCACTTGTGTGAGTAAAATTAGCTAGAACCTAATCACTTTATTTTTTTTCAGAGTTTTAGAATTTTTTTTTGTAATTTATATTTCAATTTAAATTAAAAATGACTTCAAATTCAAACAGAAATAAAAGTGTGCAATTCAGAGATGAGTGGTTGAATTTAAAAGACAAAAATGGCCGACCTTTTAGTGAATGGTGCAAACTTTTAAGCAGTGATAAAGTTTTGTGTGTTGTATGCAATCAAAGTCTTGTTTTTAAGTCAAAAGGGAAGCAAGCACTAGTGGATCACAGCATCAGTGAAAAACATTAAAAATTGTAGTGCAATAAAAAATCAGACCCTTATGAATATCAATAATAGTCCTAATGGTGAACCTTTACCAAGTGGATCTTCGAAACTTGTTATATACACCAATATATGCTAGCTGTAAAGCCCAGCAAAAATAGTGTATGCGAGAATTGCTTAGAAATAACCCTGCTTCAGATTGTGAAGGAATAAATGAATTATTCAAAAACATGTTTCATGACAGCAAAGTCCTAAAAAATTTTAGTCTTGGCCGCAAGAAATTTTCCTATTTAGTAAGGGAAGCCCTTGGACCCTATTTTAAAGAAAAGCGTTTGCAAGATGTAAAAGTTGCTCAGTTTTCTTTAATGTACGACAAAACAACTAATTCTGAAGGAGTTAAGAAAATGCAGGTAATGGTACGCTATTGGTTTAACAGACAAATGTTCTAGTCACTTAGAAACCTTCTTTATAGGTCATGCTAGAGCAACAGATATAAAGAATAGCTTAGATAAGGTTTTAGACAATGGGGGTCTTCTACGACAAAATATATTGACCCTCGGATCAGATAGGCTCAATGTCGATAAAAAGGTCTTTCGTCTTTTTAATGAGATGAAGGAAATTACAGGTAAAATCGTTTTTAACCTTGGGACATGTCATTTGCACATTGTTCATAATACTTTTATTAAAGGAATTAGAGCAGCAGAATTTCAAGAGCATTCATATTTTATTCAAAATATTTGCTATTTTTTTTATGATTGGCCAAGTTGTCTGCTCGATTTTGAAGAAATCCAGGAAGAATTACCACTTCATAGGTTTTTAAAACATGTTCCAACAAGATGGCTTACTTTGGAGCCAGCTGTTTCTAGAATTTTAGAACAATGGGCAGAAATAGAAAATTACTTTTTAATTTTTATTTCCAAAAATGAATTTTAATAAAAACAGAAAAATATAGCAAAATTCATATATGCCTTAAAAATCCAAGCACAAAAGCAAACTTAAACTTTATTTCCTCCTCTGCTAAGTCTTTCATGAATTTTGTATCTAAATTTCAAAAAGAAGCACCATTAATTCATATTTTATATGAGGAGATTTATGAGTTAGCAATGTCCCTTTCAAGTAGGATATTTAAAGCATGTGTAACTCTTGAATAGAAGGACCTTGCTTCTCTTAAAGAAGCTGCCAATAATGAAAACAATTTAATACCATTAAAGAAAATTATGCATGGAATAAATTCTGAATTTATTGAAATTTTAAGTGAAAATGAAAATGATAATATACAGAAATCAATTAGAAAGTTTTCCTGACCTTTTTGCTGCACATTATAGGAAAAACTCCTTTAGGCCTTAGCAATTTTTAAAAATATTTTAGCTACTTATCTCCAAACAAAATTAAGTCCCCTGAAAGGGCCTAATCTATTACGAAAATTTAAAAAGTTCTTCCATTTGAATGTCCTCCTGACTCTATTCATGATGAATAGAGATTATTGCGAACAAACCTTGCCAGAATTAGAACCAGACACAAGAGTAGATCATTACTGGTCACAATTTTTTTAAATATAATTAATTTGAATGACATTAAATTTCCAAATATAGTAAAAATTATAAAAGCACTTTTGTCAGTACCTTACATGAATGCAGAGGTAGAAAGAGGATTTTCTATGTCAGGGAGGATTGTGACAGAAGATTAGAGCATCTATGAGTGAGAAAGTGCTCAATGTCAGGCTCAGCATTCGATATTGATTAAAGCATTTTCACAAAAGGTTAATTCATCTTGTGGTCATTGATAAAAAAACTCCTTAGTTTAGCAAAATCAGTAAGATTGAGTTATCAAAACTATTTAGATGAGGAGAAAAAACTTAAAAGACAAAAAGCAAAAGAAAAACGATCACGTGAAGAAGATGAGGATAAAAATATGCAATTTCAAAAAGTGAATAATAAAAAATGAAAAATAAAAGAATTATATAGTGAACTGGAAGAAGCAAAGAAACGAGAACAGATTAAAATAGGACATCATTTGTTAGAAGATGCTCATAAAAAGAGAGATGAAGAAATAAAATAATCACAAAAAGTTCAAGAAATTCAATCTAAAGTGGAAAACAAGCAATCCTTATTAATCAGTAATTAAAAAAAAAAAATAAAATAATTGTATACCTACTTAAGCTTGCTCTTTTTATGTGCCTATATGTTAATTACTTTTATTATTGATGTACATGCTTTATGAAATTTATACCTATTAAAAATAAAATAAAAAGCAGTAGTTTGATTGCCAAATAATTTTGTAATGTTATAAAAAAATCTTTTCTTAAATTTTAGTTATAATTGCTGCCTATTATTTTGCCGATCAAGTTGGAATGTGGTCCAGTACTGCAGGAACTTTCTAAAAATAATAGTAATTTTCAATTTGTTACCTTTTAGTTATTTTTGTCACTTTCAAAAAAGTTTTCTGTACCAGTCCCGTCTTCCATTCACTCATTTCATTTCAGTGGAAATCCTTAATACGCAATGGCTCGCTGGCTGAGAAACTTCGCCGCATCAAACTTAATTAACATTAAACCCTAACTCGGCTACTGAGCTTCATCTTTCTACCGCTCTCGCAACAAATTGGTGATGCTGGCGTACCTACTACTAGGTCACACCAACCTAACTCACGGACACTTTGTCCTGTGATCTCCCTCACTTGCTGTATCATACTCACCGTGCCCCGTATACTCCATATCTCGTCGCCGCTTCCTTCTTTTTCTCCCTTAAATCGGAAAAAATGCGTTTAATCCTGTCCGTTGGTCTCTTGTTCTTCATAATCTCTTCTACTTCCTCTAAATCACTTTTCCCTCCATTAAGGCGAAACGGCCACACGCCTCCAATGAGTCGTTAGGCTCGAAAGAAGGAACGCCCCGGAAGTTGGTCGATAGACCATTTTCTGGGGTTCCTAAAGCTGCCCCTCAAAAGGAGGACAGCAATAAAGGAACTTCACCCCCTCCCTCTCTGGGATCTTTTCTTCAGGGGTTGTTCCCAGAGAGGCTCTGGCCTTCTCGTGGCGAGGGGGGTCAGCCCTGGGCTCCCTAGGGGACCCATGGCGCTGCCAACAAGACTTTTAACATGCCCCTCTTTCTTTGCTTCTCTATTGCGCTCTTCCACTGCCCTTTATTTCCCACTCTTCATTCACCTATCTAGTGGTCCTTATCGATAACCGACCTCTGCTCGTTTAATGGATTGATTCCGAATTGTTCTCTAATGAAGGGAAAAGAGGCTGGGCATCTCAACCGCCTTCGTCTACCGAATGCCCAAGGAGAAACCCATCGTTGGCCCCTTTTCTCCATGCGTAGGAGAACTCGGGCAGCATCTTAGGGTTATAAAGATGGTGTGCTGGATCCGTATCCATTCTCCAAAAGGACATACCGGACGTAACTGATTGTATAGTTGCAGTAGTGCCAGGCCCTTGTAGGCCTCCATGGTGGGGAGCCCCGAGGGAGAATGCGAAGTTTTTTCTTTTTGCAATGACTAGCCATAAACCAAAAACCTCCCCTTCTCGTAAGGGTTCTCGTGCCAAACGGTCCTTAGCTCCTCTTTCAGCCTTCCCTCGCTCGTGGGACCCCTATTCCAACGAAGTAGACCCAGATCTAGATTATCCTTGCTTTCTTGTCATGAATTCATCATCTGACATCCACTTGCAAAAGTCGATGTGTTTACGTCAATAAATCTTTTGAGTCCCGCTGTGGTGAACTCCGCCGGATGTGGTCAAGATGAAGTGGTGATGTCGTAGTCGAGGTGTCATCACACTCTCAACAAAACCTTTTGCGAAATCTATCTTCAATAGCTGAAATTCCAATAACCGTCTCGCCCCATCCGCGTCTGAATTTCGTCGAAGGTGCCGTCCGTTCAAACGAACTAAAGGACCACGACCCTACCCGCCTTCAGAGTAAGCTCAGTACCCAACGTGTCACACACGTACACAGGGTAACTAAAACATTAGGCTCCTTAAAGTCCCAACCGCCACACTGATTTTAACATTCGAACGACAAGAACTGCCGTAGTATATTAAAGCTATGTACTTTCGTGTCCCGGTAAGTCCCTACATCGAACTACCCAGACGCTGCTTCAATTGCAATCAATTTGGACATGTTCGCCGTGCCTGTCGGCACCCTCGCTCCTGCGTGAATTGTAGCTCTGACTACCATGGTCCCGAATGCACCAAAACACCCCACTGTGCCAATTGCGGAGGTACCCACAGTGCTGCGTCAAAACTCTGCTCTATATTTTTATATGAAAAGGAAGTTCTCGCTTTGCCCGCCTTCCTACGTCTAGATATAAGAGAGGCCCGCCAGCGTGCCCGAGCACAAACCTCGTCACTCGGCCGGCTCTTCCCTGACGTTTTACGTGACGCTGGACGAAACCGACCAGCCTGAAGCACTTCTCCCTACAACTACTCGCAGCGTCGAAAACATTCAGAATATGCAGTCGAAGCATCGCTCTCACACCTAGATAACCAATGTAGCCCCCCTCTCTCCAGCAGCTCTAGCTTGGAGAGACACTTGAAGACATCAGATGCTATTTGAAAGAATCCTCAACATCGACCAGTTAAGGTTCATCCCCCCGGCCCCGAGACCCAAAGCCCAGTGGTAAGAGGAAGGATTCCTCACCTGGGTCATCGACCACCAATAAGCGGGCAGCCTCTGGAGCTGCCTCGGCCAAACCTCGAGAATCTTCAATGGACTCCTCCCCTATGGTTGAACATTATATGCCCTCAAGTCCGTCCCGCCCTTCACGGGACTTAGGCTCCATCCTGACCCAAACGATGGCAGATATACACCCAGCTCCACACACCTCGCTCAAATCACCTGTTCGTTCCACTCACCCTTCAACCCAAGATCCGATGGAAGCAGTTGATACTCCAACATCACCAATCGCGGCGGTTGGACCAACTCCACAGACACCGAAAATACCCTCAGCCCATGAATCCGGATCTACCGGCCGAAAATCCCTTCTTGATCTTCCTTTTCCGCCAGGTTGCGAGCCTGAATTACAATCAAGGGCCTCGGTCGGTTCTCCAAACCCTACGAATAAAAACCCAGTTACTGCTCCATCTAGGATCTCGCCCCCTGCAAAAGCAGGCTCCTCAAAATCAGCTCTCCGTCTCCCAAGCTCTTTGGGACAACCCTCAAATACAATATCGGCCTCAAAATAGAAAAAGATATCCACAGTGGTATCTAATCGTCACACATAATATCTTACATTTTACAATGGAATTGTCAAGGAGTTCTTCCAAAGTGGGAAGAACTCAAAATTCTTTTGACGACTATCCACCCCGCTGTTATTTGTCTTCAGGAGAATAAACTGGGTATACGGCCCTTTTCCCCGGTACCCATCTTTCTCACTTTCAACTCTATTACTGCTGCTGGAAGCCCCTCTCATGGAGGGGTGTCAATCATGGTATCTTCATCTTCCCATGTTTCTCCCATCTCCCTACATACTACCCTCAAGCTGTTGGTGTGAGGGTTTTTATTACCAAGCTTTTTACCGTTTGCTCTATTTACTTACCCCCTTGTTTATCAGTGTCAAGACCCGACCTTTTAGAACTTATAGACCAGTTGCCCTCCCCATTTTTATTACCAGGAGATTTTAACGCCCGTCACCCATACTGAGGTGATATCACTCGAAATGCCAAAGGCAGTGTTTTAGAGACTTTTATTATCTGACTTTCTTTGTCTTAAATACTGGCGATTTTACCTCTTATCATGTCCAGACGGACTCTTTTAGCTGTGTTGACCTGTCGGTTTGTTCCCCTGATTGCTTCCCTTAATTTCGATGGTCAATTCTTAACGATTTCGATGGGAGTGGCTAATTTCCTATTGTCTTGTCGGCCCTTCAAGTTAGCCCTCATACAACCATGCCCCTTAAGTGGGACTTTGGTCATGTAGATTTGGAAGGTTTCCAAGAGGCGTCCTTCACAAATGTATCCTTGGGGATCTTCAATGGAGTGGACGCGGCAGTAGAATACTTTGCATCGACTATCTACAATGCAGCAACACAGACCATCCAACGTAGGCGACCGACCACGAGCCGCTCAACCGTGCTCTGGTGGACCTCGACGTGTGCAACAGCTATCAAAAATTACAAGTTAGCCCATGCCCGATTCCGAAAGAACCCAACTTTGTGCAACAAGGTCGACCGAAACCGAGCTCGTGCGCTTCGCCAAAGAACCCTTCGTCAGGCTCGCCGAAATTCATAGCGCCGTTACGTTTCATCAATTTCCTCCATGACACCTACTGCTAAGATCTGGAAGAGGATTAATAAGATCAGGGGCCGTTATGCTAATCATCATACCCCCACACTCAACTTAGACGGTTCCTTGGAGAATGACGGCCTGGCGGTCAGCAATGCTTTAGCTGACCATTTCCGTGCCGTCAGCAGTGTCAGCCGTTACGATAAGGCTTTTCAATCCTACAAATCAAAGGAAGAATCTCATTCTCTCAACTTCACAACAAAATCTAACCTTCCGTATAACGCTCTATTCAACATCTATGAGCTGCAAAGCGCTTTGTCCCTTTGCAGATCTACTTCCCCTGGCTTTAATGAGATCCATTTCGATATGATTCGGCACCTACATCCACACTCTACTCTCTTCCTACTTGATTTGTACAACCTTATATGGGTGACAGGTTTTTACCCGTCATCATGGCGCAATGGGATCATCCTTCCCTTTGTTAAACCGGGCAGGGACGGGTTGGATGCAGATCAATACCGCCCTATAGCTATCACCAGCTGTTTGAGAAAGTTACTGGAAAAAATGATATTGGAGCGCCTAAACTGGTTCCTAAAAACCAATCACCTACTCTCTCCATTTCAATGTGGCTTCCGCAAAGGTCATAGTACCCTTGACCTACTCGTACGTTTCGAGGGATCGGTCCGGAAAGCTTTCTCATTAAAGCACCGAGTCCTGGCTATATTTTTTTTATATTGAGAAAGCCTACGACACAACATGGAGATACGGCATCTTGAAGCAGCTATACGTCTGGGGGATGAGAGGCCTTTCAAAGTTTAACATCTCGATCCTTCAAGGTACGTGTTGGAGACGCATACTCTTACCTGCAACCCCAAGAGGAGGGAGTTCCTCAGGGCAGTGTTTTAAGTGTCTTATGTTTTATATTTGCCATCAATGATATTATTTCGTCTCTGCCAGAGGGTGCATCGGCAACTCCGTTTGTCGATGATTTAGCACTATACTGTTCCTCACCTCGCCTTCCATCAGCAGCGTGTCGGCTACAACTGGCGGTCGATGCTGTATCCAAAAGAGGACAACTTAAGGGATTCCGCTTTTCCACGAACAAAACCAAAGCAATGTATTTCCACCGATGCAGAGAGGTTCTTGTTCCGCCATCTATCTCCCTACAAGGCGAAGATATAAAGTTTGTCTCCGAGTTTCGGTTCCTTGGCGTAACTCTCGATCTAAAGATATCCTGGTTACCACACCTACGCCGACTTCGAACAAGCTGTCTGCGGGCTCTAGACATTTTGAAAGTCCTCTCTCACACTTCGTGGGGAAGTAACCGACAAACATTGTGGACATTATACACAGCCCTCGTCCAATCCAAATTGGATTATGGCTGTCAAATTTACTCACCGGCTTCCTCTTCAGCCCTTAAAATGCTGAACCCCATTCAAAACCTCGGAAGTTCGCCTTTCTAGTGGAGGCTTCCGTACTTCTCCCGTCAACAGCCTTCACTGCGAGAGTGGTGTGCTCCCTTTGCCCTACCATAGACTAAATCTGCATGCGATACCTCTGCCGCGTACAGCAAGCCCTGTATCAGAGGTCTACAGATGCTTGTATGCTGCCGAATCAACGGCGGCATATGATAAGTTGCCATCTTTACCCCGCCCTTTGAACCTTCGCATAGATCATCTCTCTAACCTGGGTGCTCCAAGGGTCCTTACTGACCCCTAGTTGGCGTTCTCCTCTCCCCACAGTATGTACCAACATGTAGAGCCTCGAGAAGTCCTCCATGGACCCTCGCATCATTAAGAGCCTGTTCTTAGAGCATTCAACCTCACATAAACAATGCTTCCCACTATACACGGATGGCTCTAAGTCAGACGGTGGCGTAGGTGCCGCAGCCATCTAACCAGGAGGAGAATTCCTAACTCTATCTTTGCCGCCAGCAACATCCATTTTTACCGCTGAACTTTCAGCCATCCTTTTAGCCTTTAGACTCGTACAAATTTTACCTTTTAGTTATTTTGTCATTTTTTTCCGACTCAAGGAGTGTCTTACAGTCAATTAGATCTTTTAAATGCGTCCCATCCTCTAGTCACAGAAATTTGCAACTGGCTGATCCAAAATGCATCCCGATATAGAATTATTTTTTGCTGGGTCCCTGGGCAACGAGAGGGCTGATCGGCTGGCCCGCTCAGCACATTATGTGTCCCCTGAGAACTCGGCTCTGCCTTTTAGGGACTACTTCAGCAATCCTTTTAGCCTTTAGACTCATCCAAATTTTACCTTTTAGTGATTTTGTCATTTTTTCCGACTCAAGGAGTCTTACAGTCAATTAGATCTTTTAATGCGTCCCATTCCCTAGTCACAGAAATTTGCAACTGGCTGATCCAAAATGCATCCCGATATAGAATTATTTTTTGCTGGGTCCCTGGGCAACGAGAGGGCTGATCGGCTGGCCTGCTCAGCACATTCTGTGTCCCCTGAGAACTCGGCTCTGCCTTTTAGGGATTACTTACCTTCAACAAGAAAGTATATTTTTCAACTGTGGCAGAATGAATGGGATGACTGTTCAACATCCAAACTATACAAAATTAAAAATTCTATTCGCTCTTGGCCCTCGAGTCGTCATAGAATGGGGTCGTTGGAGGTGGCCCTTTGCCGAGTTCGCATTGGCCACACGAGACTTACTCACAGCCATCTTGTTTCGGGTGATGCTCATATCAGCCCTTGCTGTCGTTTTTGCGGTGGGGACCAATCGGTTGCCCACCTTTTATTGGATTGTAGCCATTTCGCCATTCTTCGGTTGTCCTGTTTCCCCGACCCTTTTGACTATTCCTCAATACACCTGTCTTCGATTCATATTGGCGAAGGAATCTTTTAAACCATTGTTTTTTTAATTTTTGTCACAAAGTGGTCTCCTCCACCTTTTATAGATGATTTGTCTCGTTTCACCCTAAAAGCCATATAGAATCCCCTTGGATTGGGCAGCAACCCACTGGTAAGTTACCTTAAACCCTCTAAATCACTAGACTTCTCCCCGTGATATAACCGCACACTTGCTCTCCTCCCATTGCATTACGTCTCTCATGCTCACCTTTTCAATAGCCTGAGAGAGCAACCGATTTATACTCATAAAGCCAATCCTATTTACATTTTCATCATCTTCCATACCAAAATTATACAGCTCAAAGAATTTTCATCATATACAATTGAATTCCTCATTGCTCACAAGTACCCTGGCATTGTTCTTGTTCCTCACCTTTCTCACTTCCAGAGCAACTGCCTTTTCTTATCGGGCTCCTCATTCCTCTTTTTTTCAAATGCTTTATTTCCTTCTTTGTTTAATGCCTTGCTTCACTTTCTTTTCATCTCCCTTTATGCATTCAACCGCATCTCTGACATCCTCATCTGGAGTATTAATCATTTACAAGTACGCCTTCTTTTGCTTTCCACTACACGATTGACAGATCATTCAACACTTTGCTTTGTTTTATCAATCCTGCACACACACGCACGCACAGCCTCTTGCATTACTTACTACAAGTTCCTTAAATTTTCCCACATTTCTATTATCGCCATGGTCACACTTATTTCTTCTTTTCTGCTCTAAAGCATTCTCACATACTTTCCCATTTCTCTCTGATTCAATAACTTTTCACTTCTGATTTTTCTTTCCTTACGTCTTCTCATCCATGCACCAACCAGTTTAACCTTACACAGCACAATCATGTGACTAGATAGTCCTATACTCTTACATGTTTCACAGCGAATACATCCCGTAGCATATTCTTTCTTACTAAGAACAGACCACTTGTCTCAAGTCATCCATAACCTCTCAGCTTCACTTCTACAATTTAAAGGGCTAAACACTCCTACGCAACCAGGAATTGCATCATGGCATTCACTCAAAAGCAATGGCGCACACACACTTTACTTCTACCAACTTAATCACTCATTCTCCCTTCATGTTTCTGTCACATAGAGCAAGCATCTGCAATCCAAGGGAATGGAGAGTTTGTGTGGGCAGAGATTTTGAGTAAAGAATGGATGAGTATG